>PTEX01000253.1:96998-267228 GCA_003342815.1 Eudromia elegans
TKKTTTCTATATAGGKCAGGACCAACTGTTGTGTAGACAGRTGATCTGCCCTCTGCTGCTTCATGGAGATCTGCACAGAGGCAGAGTTGGAACTGTCCTCTGTCCCCCAAACCCTTTCCCCAGGTCACCTGCTCTCCGGTATTGGAGAGGCTGACTTATTACCCTGATAGGTAGAAACCCCTTATGGGGACCAAACAGTCCCTTAGCTTGGGAGGCCCTCCCGTAGCRCCAGCCTTGCTGTGACCAAAGGATGGACTTGTCACCTTGGTTATGAGACCTGAACTGAGCTGCTGTCCTCTTTCTGGCCAAATGGCCAAGGCCAGGCAGTGCACGAGGAGATGTGAAGTGACAAGAGGACRCAGAGGCCACACAGTACAGACACGCTGTCTGTCCCAGCAAACGCGCTCCCCCGCGTRATGACAAGAACCAAAGACTCCCTGCCTTTACCTCCCTTCTGCCTCGGTGACAAAGGGCCTGGCGGTTGGGGTTGTCACAGTGTCACCATGACGAGATGGCCGGTACAGCCAGCGCACGGAAAGGGAGAATTCCTAAGGCAAGTGACAATGATGGCTCTGTGCTGCATGGCCCCTCTGCACACGCAGAGGAAGAGCTGCGTGGATGTGGCAGCTCTGTGAGCCCTTTATCCCGTCGGAGCAGCGGCAAGAGACCACGTTTCAGCCTCRCATTCCTGACCCAGTGCCCGGGTTTTCCTCGGGCTCAGTCAGTCATTTAGCCAAGCACTYRGGCTGTTTCTTCGGTTTGACTTCAGGCAGCTAGAAATCCTCTGGGATGCTTCTGGATTTTGCTCTGCACATTGGATTTATTTGGTTTTGTTTTGTTCTTGGCCTGAAAGTTGGCACGCACTGATTTAAAAAAAAAAAAAGGGTTTTGGGGTAACTGGTCCCTGTCTGAGCGGTGGGGATTGGTTCCTCTTTCTGACATTGGCAGCGGAGCAAATAACTCAGGAGATGCCTGAGCTCTGAGCACACCCCTTCTATCACTCACTCGCAKGCTGGTGATGTCACTCACATACTTCAGTGGTTTCAGCTGAGAACATACCTCTGCTTACTCATTCATAAGCTAAAACGGTCCATGAGGTTCGCCCCGTGTGGGACTTCTCCTCTCCAAACTTAGCTCCTGACATCACTCAATGCACAGCCCGTGCTGAACTGCTTCCATTGCAGGCGCTGAGGTCATGTCTGTGCTGCAGCACTTCCCCAGCTCTCCTTCTGGWGCGGAGACGGGAAGGGATTTCCATCTAGTCCCTTTAAACACTTGTCTGCACAGACAATTTATATAAACGGAGGGAAATGTGTTRGCAGCCACCTGTGTAAGCAAACCATTTAGCTGGAAGTGTTTCGGGCAGGATGTGAGTGTGGTAGAAGGGTTTTTGCCATGGGTAGTGCCTAAAAATCAGGTTTGGGAGATAGTTGCCTTAGGGAGGCATTGCAGKTTTCTGAGCAGAGCTTGTGTCTTTAAACGAGAAGGAAGTAGATTGGGTCTGATTCACATTCCTATTCTGTGAGTTCAAGCTGGAAACAGCAGCTTCTGCTTGACATGGGTTTGCTCTGCATGGGACACAGCTGSTTATGCTAGGGTGGGCTAGGGTAGCTCCCCATTGGTCTTATTTACATAGAAAAAAGCTGATTGCAAGCCAATCATAGCAGGAAATAATCATTGTAGCAATGCAACTGTAGGGTAAGGTTCACAGAGCAGGGTCAGGGATGCAGAAGGAGGTAAAGGATGAAGGTGAAGGGTTGCCCGTAGGTCTGAGTCTCCCCTGTTGTTCCTGACCTTTCTGGCAATTCGTAGTGTGACTCTTTGACTCCTGCTGCTCATGATGTTGAGGCTGGAGAGGGGATGTCATACTTCATTTCTAGTTAGAATGTGTAAAATTCCATCTCTAGACTCCTTCTCTTGTTTTCCTTTCTCCACTGCATCAGAGAATCCTCTAGGAGAAGTCTTCCTATTTCTTTGCATTCTTCTGGACTCCTCCTTTGTTTCCTTATGTATTTGAAAACATACGGGCTGGTTAGGCCCGAAGATCATGCACTGCACTTTAGGAATTCATGCCTCCAAGGAACTGCAGAACAAACCTGCCAATCTTGAGACCCTCTARTAGGTTCTGTGTTGATACAGCTTAACTGGGCTGAAACAATGCCACCCAACCTTCCAAAACTGCCTTCTTTCCAGAATTTGGTTGTCTTATTCAAACCTCTTAGAAGAGGTAGTAAATATGGCACTGAAGGGGATTCGTGGAGCTCTGGGATATGGATRTGTAGTCTTTTGGAGCAGCACCAGATGGAGATGCCCTTCCAGAGCTTCAGTCTTGCTCTTGGATTCTTCTTCAAGTGTCAGAATTTACTGTACTGCCCATGAAGTTGGCCTGGTTGGTAATTTCTCTCCTATTACCATCCTTTTTAATACAAATAAGTTATTTTATTGACGGCCATGGGGTCTTTGGTCCTATTTTGTTTGCACAGTGTAGGAGTTCTTTACTTGCCACAAACTCTTTCTCCAGTAGGTACTTTCTGACTGTGATGAAGTCACCTCTTAAGCTTTTCTTTGAGAAGATTAATAGACTGAGAAGCTTATGCCCTTAAGGTAGATTGGATTGTATTTTATGGCTCTGCTGTAAACCCTTTCTCGGTTTCTTAGCAATTTTTTTTGCAAAAGTAGACCTTGAAATTGGACAACCGTCCAGCAGTCATCTCACCTGGGGTGAATATAATAAGAATGCCTCCTGCTAGTGCAAAATCTCTGTTATGCTCTGTTATCCATGATGCTATTACCTACTTTTATGCCCTCCTGTCCTTTTCTAGGACCTTGTCCCTCATCACAGAGTGCTGCTGTTTCTGTCTCTGACTGTGTGAGTCAACATCCAGCCATATTAAAATAAGCCCAGCTTGTACTGAGTGGTTCAAATCACAYGAGCTTGCCATGATCCCTTATTTAACACATTTTTGACGATGCACAGAAATAAGCAGAACTAGATTTTTTTTTTGGCTGGGTGGGTATCAGTGGCCTTAGGCAAAGGAAAGATCCCTTTGAGAGCCCGTTATAAATGCTGTCTTTCCCACTGCCTAGTGACTTGTATGAGCAGTTACATTCTTGAACTGTATCAGTTTATCATTTACTAATGCAGATATCAGTGCTTGATTAGTTGTGGTCTAAATGATGCTCTGAACTCATCCAAGTCTATTATGGCAACACATTTGCCTTTTGTTCAACAGRATGAAAAAGTTTAAGCTCAATAAAACCTCGTTGCCTTCATTAATGTTCTTTGAGCATCGCTTTCCTGGGATTCTCCTGCTTTTGAGATCCAGACTGAGGAATTCAAATTCTGGTAGGAAAGCAAACTGGGAGGAGATGGTATTCCTATGCGAACGGAAACCAGTGTCTCCACCTGGAAAATGCTGTTGGAGAAGTTTTTAAATGAAATATTCTCTCAGAGTAAATATGTAAAGGAAATAGGAGGGGAGGAAAGGCCATTCTCTAGAAACATGATCTCTACTGATAATCTCTTTGCAGCCACAGGCCTCGCTGCTGACCTGGGTGAGGGGGAGGGACAGGAAATCCAAGAACAGAGGGGATTTTTAAGGAATGTCTGAATAAAAAGTTAAAATATGGATGAATATGTTGGCYGATACATTTTTGATGATCATAATGCTCTAATCTCTCAGGTAGTGTCTTCTCATCAGTAGGTGTGAAAGCAGTTTAGACAGGGATGAGTATTACTGTTCCTATCTTATAGGCAGTAAACTGGGGAGCAGGGAGAAGTGGCTTGTCCAGAGTGACCCAGCAACAGTCAGTAGAACTTGTGTTTTCTGCTTCCCTATCAGCTCTACTCTCACGGTGCTATATTGGCTTTGCTCTGCTTCATCACACCTTTGAGGAGCCCTGTCTCCTGCAACCAGGCYGGGCTGCTGCATAAGATGTTGCATGATCCCTGTAGTGACTGGTGCTGAGTTAGCGGGCACAGAGGAAATAAAGGGCGAATGGCTTTTTCATCAGTCACCTCGTGCAGGAGAATGCAATTAGAAAAGACTTTAAAATGTGACAGTGCATTGCTCTCACTGCTCATGTGAATGACTCGCGTCTGTGTGATCTCTTGAATTAAGGCTTTTCCAGCACTGAGGTCGCCTTCTCTCAGTCTCTACATGCCCAGGATGAGATCCAGAAAGGCATCACTGCACCTAAGAATTGAGATCCGAATGAAATTAGACACTTCAGCTCTCTAGGAGCCAGTAGGAGAAGGAGATGCTAAGGGAGAGCCCYTAGACCCTCCTGTAGAGCAGAGTAAGTAACAATAGCAGGAGGAGGACCAGATATCCATACTTGTCCATACCTGCCTAGCACTTGCTCCAGGACTATGGGTACTAAGATCCACCTCAAGGAGCAGCATGGCAATTCCCCCCCGGGATGGTCACCKCACAGAGCAGGACTCTCATTTCCATAAGGTACTGGGTTGTAATGGGGATTGTGTCTGCAGGGCTGGTAGTGAACCAGTTAACCTARCAASACTTGAACTCCATGTAARCTCTRTAAAGGARTCAGGRAAGGGTGTCCCTCCAGTCATGTTGTTTCGGGATSTTTTTATAGTCAGGAATAAAAAATKCAGAGCTCTCAGCAGGCAAGAGGGAGCTRCCCTTGGCATCCAAATGTTTTGGAGAAGAAGGAAACAGGAGGGAGGGCTGARAGCCCAGCTAGTCAGTGCCTTTTTCCTGCTCTCCTTTCTGCCCATGGCTTCCAGCCCTGGCTGATGTTATGCTGACCTTGGCCATCCATGCTGTGGTTGTGAATGTGCAAGAGGCCTGTGTGGGAGAGAGCCTCCAAAGAATGACAAGTGGCTCTCCACCATAGGAATATTCTTGAGAAATACAGAAACATGAAAAGTGAGTGATGGGATTTTCCTTTACTGAATGGCAGAAGAATTTCCCAAACTAGTTATTTATGGTTGTAGAGATGGTTTCCATTGCTGTTGCACAACTCTGCAGGCAACTGTTCAGAAACATCGCTCCCCTCCTTTCTGTGGCTTCACTTTGGAGTTGACCTCGAGAGCTGAGTCCCTTGGACAGTGACAAGTGCCGAGCCCATTGCAGGGCACAGCCATGTAAATGACAAAGCTGTGGTAAGGGGGTCCTCACCAAAGAGCAGGTGACATTTGTCATGGGCCTTCCCTAAACAAATACRTGTGTGTAATATTGCTTAATAATAACGTGTGTGTAATATTGCAGCAGAGCAGCGTGGTGCAAAGAGCACAGTTCTTCCCTGCAAGACTCCTACCCAGTTTGTGACAGAGCAGTAAGTCTGTGTTAACATTAGCAATCCCTGTTTGTAACTCACTGTGCAACCTGCAGAGGAACTGGGCACAGATAACTGCAGCTGCAGCTTGCATGGTCAGGTTCCAGATGTACCATGCTGTACCTTGCCCCTGTTATCAATCAAAGGCAAGGAAGTCTCTTAACTTTGTTTCTAAAGCTCTTCGGTCACATGCTACGTGTGTCTGAAGATACCATCTCCAAGGGAAGCTGGCAGCCTCTGTTCCACATCCATCTGTTCCTGTGTTTYAGGGGGAGGGGAAGTTTATGTGCTGGAGAATTCATTCTGCTTTTTATATTGTTGCATCTTAGCTCCTTCCAGTGTTTTTTCACTCCTTATAACCATTTATTTCTTTTACTTCATTAACACGTTGGCTTAAGATGCAAATAAGAAATTGCTCTACACCTTTTAATGCTGTGTAGGCAGAGCTATTGAATTTACAGTGCATGTGAGATAAAATTCCTTAATTAAATAACCAGTAAAAAGCCAGAATTTGAGCTTCAAGTATGACAGTTTCCTAGAAATGTACTTCACTCTTTAGCAACACAAAACAACTGAAAAACGTAGGAGGCTTGTGTCTTACCCTGACTTGTATGCTTTTACTTAGACAGGGGGCTTGGAGGAGARGGCAGGATTTGTATTTCACACCTCACTCGTTTTGTTCAAGCCAGATTCTTGAGCCTCRGTGCATATTCGAATGGGTAGWGGCTTCTGTGACCATCTGTAGCTGTATTTCATGCATTCCTACCTGCCTCTTTACACCATCAGCACTTTCAGAGGTTGATCTCCATCTCAGCCATTTCTTCTCCTCCCTTGCACTTGGCATGACAAGGCCAACTGGCAGGAGATGCGTTTTTGCCTGCATTTCTCTTTCCAGATCCCTGGRGTGTAACACACTGACTCTTCCTTCGTTGGTGCTAATTGCCCCYATGTCATCCACATGGAAAATTCCCAGGATTCTTTCTGCTCTGTATTTAGCCGGGATTTATTTTGGTCCATCCTGCCTTCCCTATAACTGTGCCATGACTGYGTAGGGCCAAGTGCCTGTTGCTACCTCTGCGCTTGGTTGCAGTTGAACGCTGCCCTTCTGCAGGTGCTTCAGACCTGAACGTGCCAGCTCTGTCCCCACTGTTCCTCAAGGTGCCCTGTGGTGCCCCAGAGATGTCTAGTCTGCTCAGAGACTGGATGTACCTCTGAAGTCCTGGCAAGAAGAGCTATTCATGTGGCCATTTTCATTACTTTAACAGAGACCCAGTGCTCCCATTTCACATCTCCTGACTTGTCTTCTGTTTCCAGGTCTCTCTTCTGCCTGGACGAGGTCTCTTCTGAGCTCTTCTCCATCCCCTTTTTCCAGAGAGGGTGCACATATGTAAGGGCACACGTGATGATGGGTAGTTTCTCTCCGTATGCCATTCTTTGGTGATAGATCATCCACATTTGGCTTAATAGAGCTGTCTAAAAGAGAAGAGTTTTTGAATGTCTGAAGACCTAGTAACACCATGACCTCATAGTTGCCTTGCAGGGATGCCTGAAAACTCRCAGAGAAGAGTGGTTCCTAAAGTGTGTCTTTAATTCCTCTTGAGGTTTAGCAACTCGAAACAACAGTTGGGAAGAAGAGATCTGATAGATGCTGCTAAACCTCAGTCCCCTGCACTGATGGATGAGGTGATGTTTATTTGAGTTCACGTGTCTCCCTYGGGAGAGAACTCTGCTGCGAAAGCAGAAAAAGTTAGACTTTATATTAAAGGGATCGTGAGGTTAAACAAATAGTAGAGAGTARTAGTTATTTGAGACACTTGCCAAAAAAGGGAAAAAGAAGAGGAGGGGGATTGTGCTGAATTGCCTTTGCAGATCACCTTTTAGACTAGACCTCCACCAGGTCTTAAGGTGTTTCTCTGCCACAGATGGACGGCCTAGCAACAGGTTTGCCCCTGGAGACATGCCAGGCTTTTCCCAGGRGCGTGTTAGAGCTTTCTTCTAAGTCCACAGATGCTTGTTATTCCTTCCCACCCTGCGTATTTGTTTGACTGGTTSTTCTTCTTGTTTCAGCCTGAAAGGATAGATCCCAGTGCATCCAGGCAAGGTTATGATGTCCGCTCMGATGTCTGGAGCTTGGGAATTACATTGGTAAGCGTCTGTCATTTAAAGCCTCTGCTACATGAYACTTTCCTGGTGGGTAGCCTTAATACCCGTAATGCACAATGGAGTTGGTTGGTGTCAAATGCAGGCATGAAGCAAAGCTCAGCCCCTCTGCTGTAAAATATTTGCATAGGGTGATTGAGGTGGGCATCTCCTGGCTCATAAAGGGTAGAAATCCTGTCAAGGTAGATGGCTCCCCTGAGCCCGTGGGGGTGCATTTAGCTGCAGCTATGTTTTGCAGCAAAAGAGATGTGAGCAGGAAAGAAGTTAGAAGAGTTTTTTCTCTTCAAAATCTCAGATGAGAAATACTAGTGAGTGTAGTGCTGCAGAATGGAGCACTTGGCCCATGTAGAATAAGCTTCTGGTAGCCCTGGCTTCTAGTGTGCTTGGGCTGTGCAGAAAGCTGCTCCCAATYCTGGATCTCCACTGCTGATTCTGGCTAACCACAGTACTGGTGGGCAAGTAAAGTCATCCGCTCCCAAGATGTAGAATTTGAAGAGAAAATGTGAGCAATGAATATGAGTCAGTACCCCCTATCAATCTGCTTTCTCTSCTGCTGATATTTTAAAATGATCATTCTGTCAGCATCCATTTTCTCTAGTTTTTGTAGGACGTTTGGGAAGGGACTAGAGAAGGATTTTACCCTCTGACCTTTAAAATTTATAGTTTATAAAATCTATAGAAACATTCGCAGCATGGAAATATGGCCTAGCCAGGTTAAATCTGAAAAGTGTCTCTCTCTGTTGACTGTATGGAGAGACCAGGTTCCAGTGTAGACACATAAAACAGCGATTGAGTATAACTGCCCTGTGCTGCTCTCATTTGAACTTTGTGTAGGGAATAAAATATCTAAGTTCTCCCTTGGGGCTTCTGGGGTACTTCCAGAGATTTTCTTATCTTTATTGAAATTCCCTTTTTTTAACCTATCTATCTGATGTGGTTGCTCTCTTTTTGCAGTATGAGCTGGCCACAGGGCGATTCCCCTACCCCAAATGGAACAGCGTGTTTGACCAGTTGACACAAGTAGTAAAAGGAGACCCACCACAGCTGAGCAACTCAGAGGAAAGGGAGTTCTCCCCAAGTTTCATCAACTTYGTCAACTTGTGGTAAGTGTTTCCTGCCTCAGGTACACGGAATCCACTAGTTTTGCATCAAGCTTGAAAAAAAAAAAAGAAGATATAAAAGGTCTGTTTTATGCACATACACATAGAAATTCCAGAACAAAACTTGGGCTRTTATGTGAAGTTCTGAATAGTTACATTTAAGGCATAGTGAGGAGCACATTTAAACTGTAGAAATCAGTAAAGTAATAGCTGCTGGATAGCAAAAGTTTGGAGTGAGGGTATTTGCACAGGGTTTGAGGGTGTTTGACTTTTCCTGCCTGTGTGTCTGTGCAGCTGTGTGGTCAGTTCACAAGACAGAAAAGAGCCAGATATGTGTCATAGTCACCCTCTGCTTCCTTGAATAATTTGTGGCCAAACTGTGGCTCAGMTTGAAAGAGATCCTTCAAGAATTAGCATGGATGGAAATGCTGGTGTTGGAAATCAGGTTAGCTCTCCTAGTTTAGGTGAGACTCTACATCCTACCACATCCCATAGCACCCCCATCTAACCCTGCCATTCTCAGCATGACCCTGCAGAGGTAACTGCTGGCTTGGAGCTGGTGGGGCTCATAGCAGCACATGAGGAGCCCTCTCCTCAGGCTGTCTCTGTCCCCACCTCCTGCTCCCCATGGCTGGGAGGCTGCTGGATGCCTCTGCAAACACCTTAGCTTGCACCCCATGCACAGAAGGAAGAGCTGGGGGTGAGTGTAACAGGCCAGGTGAGGTGTCCTTGCCTGGATAAAAGAGCAAGAAAATAGTATCAGTCCGAAGCGTTCGAGTCCTGGCAGAACATGATCTCCTCTGTGTGTTCCCTCAGAAGATGCTCTCAAGCCTTAGTTTCATCGCTGTCCTCTTTCTTCCCTGTGGTTGTAACTCTCAAGATGACTGTGTGCCACCTTGTTGAGCCCCTTCCCCCTCCAGCCCCATGCTGAACCCTCCCTGCCTCTCCAGAAGGGGAGGACAYCTCCATTTAGCCCGTGAATCCGCTTGGCTCCAGTCGCTCAGMCAGGACAGCTGTGAGAGCCCTAGCGCTACAGATGAGCCTGTGATGCCACCCGGGAGAGGGGACCTGGTTAGACCACGCGTGGTGCCAGGCCTGGCACCCTCGGTTTGCTCCATTGCGCCTACCTGGCATATGCCAGGGCCAGCAGCTCTGCAGACACCAGCCTGGGCCTGCTGGTACTGGGTACCTCCATGGCGAGTCCTCASGGCAGCCCCTGCACTGGATCTGAGGGGCTGTGTCTCTCTCCTCAGGTATCCAGAGGTGGCTTCTGTCACTGCAGACATGTCCCTGGGCACCCACCCTGYGTTCCTCGTGGCCTTTGCTGCCACCTGCCGTCCCCACCAGGATCTGGGTTGTCACCCAGCCTGCAGTGGCCCAGTCCCAGGCAGGAGATGGGATCATCTCRGAGCTGATGGCTCTTGGGACTTCTCTGTGGCCTCTTCCCTGGTACCCTGCGAGGCACCAGGGGAGGTGYCCCTGCAGGTGTGTCCTGCCTGTCTCTGGGTGCCTGGTGATGAAGGACACGTCTGAACAGCAGCAGGTTGTAATYGAGCCTCCTGCTGCCAAGGAGCTGAACTGGGCCTGTGCTCCCACCCAGATTCCCATCCTGATGGCCACCCAAACCTGCCACCCTCACAGCTCTGGGGGAAGGTGGCAGCCAGCAGGTTGAGCTTTCTGGAGGGAGACAGAAAGGACTGAGAGAAGTGGAGCTAGGCCAGCATGACAGGCTCTTCTTCTCTAAGCCAGAGGGACTCCGCTGTCTTCTGTGTATTTCAGCTCCATCCTTGCCTGCACACCTGCCAAGAAGAAAATGCTCTGTCTGTTTTACCTTGAGAGCAGCATGTGCTCCATGGTGGGCTGCATCCAGCCTCCTCTGCACATGGGCAGGGCTGGACAGCAGGCTGGAGTCACCGACTGCACCGYCTGAAAAACCCAACTAGGCTGAAGTCAAGGCTGCTTCCTTATGGAGACAGCAGYGGTTGTGATGGGCTTTTAGCCTGCCCTGTCTCCAGCAGGGTTTGGTGGCGGTCGTGGGATTTAGGCTTTTGCCAGCACCTTCAGTCCTGTGGAGAGGAGGGGACTCCATATGGTGACTCACAGTAGGAGAAGGGTGTTCATTTGGGGAGCCAAATTCTTGGACTTGAACGGCTTGGCCGGTTATGAATCCCGGTGTAAAATCAATCTCCTATCCTGTGAAAAAAGAACATTTAATGTAATGACTTCCTAAGTCTGCCTTGTCCTAATTCTCTTTCTGCTTTCTTTAGCCTTACAAAGGACGAGTCCAAAAGGCCAAAGTACAAAGAGCTTCTGGTAAGTGCAAAGTATGGCTGGCTGTGCCAACTGCTTGGACTGTGCCCTGGAGCTGAATTGCACATCTAGGGTAGCTCTGTGGGKTTTTTTCTCTTGTGATCAAGACAGAGTGTCCATCTCCACAGCCTTAGGGAAAACAGTGCCCTGGTGCCATTGTTTTTGGCCAGATGCAGTTTATGATTGTTAATGTCTGTACATAAACAGCTGAGGGGTTTTAGGAGATCAGCACACACAGAAATGCAGTGTTGCTGTGAATTAGCTAACATGGCTAAGCCTGTGGGATCACTGAAGTGCACAGGCTCAGGCAAGAGCCAGGCATGCCCTATAACTTCTGCCTTTTGAGATCCTGGCACCTGCACTCAGAACCACTGTCAAACTGGTGATGAACGCACGAATGTAAACCTGTAAATGCTTCCAGTGCACTAGCCACACAGTGAGGTTGTGAATGTGCTGTCAAAACCGTGTCCTGAAGAGGATGCAGTGTCCTGGAACAAGGAATCAGCAGAGCCTGTGATGGTGGGTCCCRAAGGAGGGAACTCACAGGGGCTAATGGTTGGATAAATCACATGTGGCAACCACAGCTCTTCAGGGTGTGTAAGCCACCTCTCCAGGGGTGATGCAAGATTTCACCTTGGTCAGTGGCATTCTGTGGTCACTCAGTGATTTCAGCCTACTGACCTGCTTACAATCCTTGGTCTCTTATTCCAGGACAGCAAGCATGGATCCCAAGGTTGGAAGCAGAGGTGTTTGAGCAGAGGGCAGAGCAGAGAGAGCAGAAAACATTTCTGGACCTAAGCAGAACAGTCACTATGTCATTATGTCATTTCCCATCTACGCTGAGTTAGGTCCAGCTTTTAATATCTTAAGCCATATCTTAAGGTCCTGCAGTCACCATTGAGTCCTTTGTTCTTGAGTCAGTCAAATTATATATTATACTTTTAACTGGGGAAGCCAATTTGTGTCACTAAGGTGAAGTAACCCTGTTTTTTCTCTAATTCCAGAAACATCCCTTCATTCTGATGTATGAGGAACGCACAGTGGATGTTGCATGCTATGTTTGCAAAATCCTGGATCAAATGCCAGCAACTCCCAGCTCTCCAATGTACGTCGATTGATATTGCTGCTACATCAAACTCTAGAAAAAGGGCTGAGAGAAAACAAGCTGTAAAGAATTTTCATCACATATTGCAGTGTTTTTAATGCTCGCCCAGACACCATGTGCAATAATATTGGTGTTATTTCCATCCTGTCTGTATACTGTTGTCACATATAAAGTGCATCCCTGTAATACCTGATCACACAGTGTTAGTGTTGGTCAAAGAGAGACCTCATCTTGCTCTTTTGTGGACATATTCATGAAATGTGGAAATAAGTACATTTATTTGTTGACCGTGATTGGATAGCACCTAAAATTCATTTCTAGACTCGAAACTTGGAGACTTCTCAGCAGCTACTGGAAAGATTTTTCTCTCAAACTCTTCCAATTGTTGTTTCAAGTAATAATAAAAAGCAAACAAACAAAAGTTAGGCGTTGTCTGTCTGAACATTAAGAGACTTTGCCTGGAGGGAGAAGAACTTGCTTAACCAACAAGATACTTTGCCTTCTGGAGCTAGAAAGGCAAAGGAGAATTTTATTCTTCACAAAGTGCAATAGATTTACTGCTATGAAATTCTGTTGCTTTACAGTCGCAGTGTACTTTCTGGGGACAGTGTGCTCAGCTGAACTTCCTGTTAAAGAGAGATCATGTTAAATATAGTGAATATGTCTTTACCAAAAATATGTTGCGTTGAAAGAGGCTAACATTAAAATATTCAGAGATGGGATATAATGTATTCTTCTCTCCTTTTACCAAGCCAGCCACTCTTCACTCTAACTAGGTGTCCTGTAAATTGTTACCTGGTAAGATAAGACCTTTGACCTGAAGAATTATTAAACTACTCGATTGAATTTAACCTGCTTGTGACCTGATTTATAGCTGCACAGTGCTCACCAGCTGGCTTTGCTCTGACTTCCACGAGTGCACTTCACGAGTGTGCAGCTGTTCTAATGAGCCGCAAGCGAATGTCTGTGATTCCTGTTTCATCCTCCTCTTCACTGCCCTCAATCCTGGCGCTAGCTCTTCTTCACAGACTCCAAGCCTAGCCCTGCAATACTGCTGCTTACCAGCCTAGCGTGCTGTAAAAGATAAAGCTCGGCATTTCCTTCTCCTTGGAGCAGGATGGTGGGGATGTTCTCCCATCCCACCGCTTTGGGGCTCTGGGGCTAGTTGCATTGCTGCAAATCTGAGATACTGCTTTGCTTGCTGGAGACCTTGTTCGTCTTATGTGTATTTTTACCCTCTTTTGCGACCCTGAATAGCTCCTCGATAGTGAACTTCACTAAGGGTGTTTGGTGCAAGGTGGCAGAAGTTGTGGTAGATTTTTTTTTTTAATTTGTTATCTTTTTCAAGGATTTTTTTTCATTAAAATAGATTTTTTTTTCCTCAAAATGTTTCAATATCCAGACACTGAGTAGCATACCAGTGAYGACACGTGTGGACTCTCTGGCTTTCAGTATGTCATTTTGAGTTGACTAGCTTGGGCACTTGACAGGACTCGATCAATATTAGAGCAACTAGAGCTAATTGCTGAAGCTGTGCAGCACAACTGGGCTGGAGATGTGATTGGAGCGACAGCACGACACGGTGGTCCTGGATTTCYGTGGAAGGTGATTCCAGTTGTGAAACCAGTGGTACCAAGTGAAGAACAGGGCTGATGTGAAAGCTCTGAAGAACAGCACCCCACTCGCATCCCTCCTCACCTGAGAAGGCAGAAGGCCACAGAAAGGCAGCGCTCCTGTGGACTCCGGGCGTTCTCTGGCCRCTGACGTGATGCCCTCCTGCCCATCCTTGCAGTGTCTTCTGTGTCGTCTCCAGCTTGGCTGTCRGGAGCCACTGCAGGCCGAGAGGAACGGCCCATGCGATCCCGTTGGACACGGAGGGTCCTCGGCTCCTTCACGGATTATGTTCCAAAAAGTCTGTTGGTCAGATGAAACAGTTACTGAAGTCTTCCCAAGATGGATAAAGCTGAGTTCTCCAAAGTAACTAGTTGTTCTCAGCACCTCTGATTAATCAGGCAGCAAYGTGGAAGTATTAGTCAAACAAAATACGTGGTATCTAAATATCTAATATCTGGAGTCCTTTAGACTCAGGAGACTCGACTTTTCTTTGACTTGGCCAATCCCAATGGCTGTTGATTCATTTTACCAGCCACCTATAACATAGTATCAGGCACTAGTGAGTTTTACAAGGTGCTGGCTAGGCTAAGTCAAGAATGACAGATTGTATACAGACGCATCTGGAGGTTCTCCCACCTCGTTCTCACCTTTCAGTCATTCATGGTTGATTCCCGACTTCTCTCTGACAACAGCAGCAGCCCAGAGAGCTTTTAGAGGGCCAGCACTAGGGGAGACGAATCCTCCCCAGAATCTCTCATTCCCCCATAAGCAACAGTCTTGCTCTGCTCCTCGGCTGCGGCCTGGGGTCTGCTCTCCRCTGCCAACCCCACCTTTAGCTCCTCAGTTAATTTGCTTTCAACTGATTGGAATGGGAAACCAGAAGCGTTGTGCTCCCAAGTATTGAAGTCAGRTGTGGAATGTGCTGTGGCATGGATGGGTATACAGAAAGGCAGGTCTAGTGTATTAAGTATAGATTATCAACTATTAAGGGTGCAACATTTATTACAATGTATCTTTATTAAAAAAAAGTATATAGTGTTCAGAAGCTGTGAAAATAGTGTAAGAACTGTACATTGTGAACTCTGGTTATTTTTTTCTTGTTGTATCATAGAAAAAAAATGTATAAAAATTATCACAAAGCTGATGTGCAGGGATGTTGCCTTATTGTCTGTAAAATGGAGCTCAGGAACATAACTGCTTCAAAGAGCTTCAGAATATTTTATCCAATATCCTGGTTTGACTTTCTTCTCTATATAAGATATTATACATGGAATCAGAGTGTTTATGTAATAGTTCTATCCTTTTGCCTGCAGGTCAGTTGTAATAAAACTAGGATGCGACTGTGACCTTGTTATTTTCCTTCTGTAAGGTCAGACCTAAACGAGAAGCTTCATTAAGAGCTGTTGAAACGCTTGACTTCCCGGCCCTTCCTCCAGGTGGAGGTGGCTTGGCAGGRGAGAAGCAGCTTTCAGTTAGAAAATGCTAATGCTTAATTAAAAACAAGTGCAGGGAGAGCTGGGTGTATTTTCTTGCTCTGGGAGATTGCTGAGGATTTAACTGCTCCTCTGTGTGCTTGGGTGCCTCTAGCATCAGCTCTGCTCTGGTTGGATCCGGCAGCTCCAGGTCCTCATCCTGGTGAGGAGGGCACGTGGTGGTGCCCAAGCACCAAGGGCAGCTGCAGCCTCATGCCAGGCTAAAAGCTGGTGCTCCTCGTCTCTATGGGCTCCGTTTTGCAGGAGTGGTGACGGTGCAAAMYCCAGCCSATCTGGGAGGACCCCGTCCTGGGYGAATGCCAACGTCAGGGCTCCTGGYGCTGGAACAWGCATCTGTGCTGCCTGGAAGCCRTGGAGRCCTCGGACACTCGGGACRCAGGTGGCCGGCGCAGCRTTAATGGACCCCAGAGACCTTCCTAGGAAAGGAGGTGGTGACAGGCCAGAGCAACCAGCCGTGCAGGGCTGTAATGCTCAGACAAGTCTGATTGATTGATTGCACCAGGACGGCAGGAGTCAGTGAAGGGGAGAGCCTGAGCATAGTGTCAGGCAGCTCTGGTCATACTGCAGTTTAGGACTAGAAGCATTTATGAACAGGTAGAGTAACTCGACATTGACTCTTGCTGTGTCTTCATTTTGAGGGTGAGGGTTTTGTCATGAGAAGGGAAGGCAGAAAATGCAGTTGAAGAACCCATTGCTCTGCAGAGAGTCACTGAGTGCCAGGTTAGTAATGGCTGGGTCTGTCAGTTGGTGTAAATTCAGAGTTTCCACCATCTCAAAGATCCCCTGGATGTTCYTGCCTTGACCACAGTTCTTCAGATCTTTTTGGACCGCTTTCTGTCCCTACTCTTCAGCCAGCACCCAAGATTCTCGATTCACTGGGCTCCAGGTTGAAGACAAAATCCAGATAAACGCTGGGAAAAGAGTCTTTACCGACAGGAAGACCCTGGATGATTCAGCTCTTCACCTTACAAGCCCTTACTCCAGGAATCCGGGTTTAATCATGGATTCTGGTCCTTTTGCACCGCAACTTCCCTTGCCTGCTGAGTTTGTTCTCAAGGAAGCAACCACAACTGATAAGAAGTAAGTTGGTGGGTGTACGAGATTCTCCCTGCCCATCTTAACATTGGCTCTTCCCTACCTCTACAGGAGGAAGAATTAGAAGATTCCCTCYTTCCTTCCCATTGTGTGACATGTAAAAGGAACCATTATTTGTGGCTATTTCCCACTGGCATGATGCTCGGTTTGTCTTCTTGAAGACTTTCTCCTTGCCCATTTGAACTTCTATAGACTTTACTGAGGACTCCTGTTGTCATTGTGCCCCTGCTGAGGGTGATACATCTATCTTTGGATACCCATCCCATGTAGGATAGGCCACACACCTGACCATCCAGAATGGGATGCTCGTCTTCTCAGAATCGCTCAGTATAAATGTGCTGTAACTCAGAAGGGCTGAGAAATCATCTTGTCCACGTTCTGAAGCTTTTTACAGTTTTACTGCGATTTACTGTGATACTGTTCAGCAAAGGCTTCACTGACCTCAGAATCAGACCCTCGCCTCAGATCATCACCAAGCACTATATAATGTCTAGAAAATACCCTCTGCTATGCTCTGTTATGGTTATTAYATGTCTGTGGGGCTCCAAGGCTGGCTCTGACGTTTTGGATGCTGAATGGCCCCAAACAGCATGAATGAGCACATGCACCATCACCTCGTCCTACAGGCAGCGTTTTGAGTTGTGTTTTCCATATTTCCACGCATATTTTGCTTGGTTTCCTTTAGCCTTCAAATGGCTGCAAGACGAAGTAAATGAAGTGGGGCCTCAGGTCACKGCTTAGGAAGAAAGCTCCAGCCTCGCTGTGACATCCGATAGGAATCACTGAAGCTGCTATTGCCTGGAATGGGTGAAGGGAGCAAGAAAAGGAGAAACAGCTGAAGACACAGGAGAAAAAAGCAGCTCTTGATTTTCCTGTTGRGTTCGAAGCCGTGCGAGCTGCGACGGGAGGCTGAAGCACAAACTCCCTCTTCTGCAAACAGACAGTGCCWCTATTGTACTGGGGAATAAAACCAGAGCTAGTTGGCTGAAGTTTAGCTCTGCTAACTTCCCCCAAATCACGTGCAGGCTCTGGGAGTGTAAAGGGCAAAAGCCCTCGATGTGTACAGAAAGGCAACCCGGAGCATTCGCTTGTATATGTGACAAGCAGAGGGGTTTTGTGTGCACGTTTATGCTTTAGAGCGTGCACGGGGTGGTCCATGTGAACCTGGGCGCTCTCGCAGCCTGGTTGTGCTGGTTGCTGCTCTTAACCAAGCGTGGCTGTGCGGTGGGAGCCGGCAGCGAGCCCTGCCCGTGCCCTGCTCTTGTCCAGGGTGGCCAATGGCACGAACATACTGAGCTACTGCCCGTCCAGAGCGCCGCCCGCTTCTTCTGAAAGAGCGGCWGGCCCAAAGAGCGGCATTCGTTAAAGAATAAAGCGAAGCCAAAGCCAACAGAAGGAAAAGGGTTTAGAAAGAGGAGCCTCCGGTTAGCTCGCGTAGAAATCGTCCAGGGAAAAAAAACGTGCTCTGAAAGAAAGACTTAACGCTCTTGCAAGGACTGTAACTGCCTCAGGGAATGGAATTAAATCCAAATGACTGCACTGGACTTGCTGCTGCTGGAGACAAGTGAAATCAAAGAGCAAATCACGAGCAGACGAGCGGCAAGACAAAGGGTTTTTTTAATAATGAAGGTGTTGCTGGTAACATAGGTAAAGAAATGTGCTTGCTTACAAGTCTGAAGCTGACAGCATCCCTTTAAATAAGGAAATACATTTGTTGAAAGGAGAAAATTACCTGGAAAGCCCTGTACAATTATGCAGTGTAGCTGCTAACACTACTYGGAATCAAGTGCTATTATTCTCCATGAAACGGCTCTAAAAATCTCTTACAAAAAGAAATTCCTTTTTTAAAAAAACAAAAACAAAAAACCGCAACCTGTGATTATCTATCCTAGCAGTGCACTGTGACCGTTTGTACAATAGAAAAGTGGTGCTTTAAATAGTGAGTTAAAAGCTACTGCCACGTTCTTTATACAGCATGCAACAACGCCAGGAACTGGAGACACGGCAGGGGCTGCAGCTCCCTGGACGGCTCTGGCAGCCCTGGGAGTGGAGCAACCCCAGGCGCTGCTGGCCAGGCTGCCCGCAGGCCCCTCGTGCTGGACCTCGACAGCTGCTGCRTCTCCGATGTGCTGTCCTTCCAGTACCACAAATATTAAATACACTCAGTCTGTAAATAGTTTAACAATCTTTGTCAGCAACAATATTTACTTTGGCAAAACCAGAATTGCAAAGAAGTCGACGTGTCCGTCAAAGAGTCTGCAGCAAGTTCTTTGGTGGAAGCCAAGAAGTGAAGCAAAGGCTCCTTCTCGCTAGAGCCTGAGGAAGGGTATTGCACAGAGACTGCAGGAGAAATGCTGGTGACTTCGAAGTGGAAGGAAGCATCACTGCAGGAGAGCATCCATCTCCGCTGGCTTCAGAAGAACAAGCTCCTCTAGGCTCAGTGATTCACRGCTGTTCTCCGGCTGGCCTGGCTCTGAGCAGAGCAAACAGTGACGCGGGAGTAGAGTCAAAAAGAGGGGAATCTACGGGCGAATGAGGGAGACTAGGAGGAGGAAGAAGGATGGGTGCAGAGGAGGGCAGACTATGAAAGCAGAGGCCACACGAGGACCTGCTCAACCCATGCAGGTTGCTGAGCTGTTACTGCTGGCTCCCCTGGCACCCAGGTCGTGCAGGGTGGCCGCGAGCCACTCACTCTTCCAGCCACACAGAGGACRGTCCCTACAAAGCCTTGCAGTATCTTCTCTATGACTTGCTCCCAAACCTGGGCCAAACCACGCTACACATATGCCCCGCGCTAGCGGGGACACGGCCGCTCCATCTGAACACCATCCCTTTCAACACCTGCATCTGCAGCCTGAGCCTTCCGCATCCAGAGCTCTCTCCTTCACAGTTGCAGGCACCAGCCTGATTCAGTTCCGATTGCAGCTGGGGCTCTTCCCTGGCTCGCRGCCCCCCGAGCAGTGTGTGCACATCAGCGAGTGCCACCGTGCACAGGACATGCTGCCCCTCTGCACCACCTGGAGCTGTGCAGGGACAGGCAGCCCCGAGCACGCGGCGCAGGAGGAAGGAAGCACGGCCAGGCTGGCAAGGCAGAGGAGGGAGCTGCTTGCCCTGGGCCTCCCTGCTCCTCCTGGTCTCGGCATGGCTCGGATGCACCTTGCAGTATCGCCCAACGGGCTAGCGGGGCAGGAGGGAATAGGGAATGGGRTAGCAATGGGTCTTCCTCTGGATGATTCCTGCTGCTTCCCAGGTGAGTTCTCCTAATCCCACAGTTTTGTCATGAGCTGCTCCAGTTCTCATGGGACTCCTAAAACATGGGACTCCTAAAACTGGGAGGGGGAGGGGAAAAAAAAGACAGAAGGAACAAAATGGAATTTCTAGAAAATTGTCAGTCTAGAGAAGTGTTTTTAAAGGCACTGGCACCCTCTGTGAGGATGTGTAGATGGAGGAAAATCAAAGTACCAGAGCTATTATGTCGTCAGTTCTCAGTACCTGGAAATTGGAACCAGTTTATATGGTGGGCAAATGATTCCAGTTTCTCCTGAATGTGACACGTTAGCCCTGTGGGTTCTCTGGTGTGATGGAAACACTGCGCTGGCTGCTGTGGGCGTAGAGTATCCTGCTTCCACCGCCCTCCCTTTCACCACTGCTGCAGGTGAAGGTCCATGCTGGTGTTTAGATTAAGATCAGTAACATCTAAGAAATCAATGTTGAAGATGCTGGGACCTGCAGGGGTAAGAGAGCCAAAGCCCGTGGCAGAGCTGGGGGGGGTTAGATCCAGCCATTCCATAGTTTCCCACGGAGATTCAGTGAAACTCATTTGTAAACCAGGGCCGTCAGCAGGGGAAGGAGAGAGCTGGGTTTCCATGGGYGAGAGGGGAGTCTGTAAAATCTCCTGGGAGGTGAGCAGTTCGTCRGTGGCTTTGCCAGAGAACCCCTCTACCATCCCTTCAAAGTGGGACTCTTCTCCTCCCATCTTCAGCAGGGCAATTTCTCCGACTCTGCCGAGCGGGCTGTGAGCGTTCAGTAAGACTTCAAGGTGAGCGTCGCTGCCGCCGGGACAGTGCTCAAAGGAGAGCTGTGCTGAGGAGACCTGTTCAAAGGGGGCAGAGGACTTGGGGAGCGAAGTGCTGGAGTTCCCTGTAGACACTGTTATCTGAGGTACTTTCTGGAGGCAGGAACGATCTTCCTTGGCRTTGGCTGGCATTTCTGTATGACAAACAAAAGGGGGTTGAGATGCTCAGGCCCTGCCAAGGCCCCTGCGCTGCATGTTTGGATTGGATCCACTCCTGCAGGAGTCCCTCTTGTGTTGCTCACCCCATGGAAATCCTGACAAATTCCCTTTTCCTGGCATCTTGACTTCCCCAGCTTGGGACCCAGTCCCCAGGGCACGAGCACTGGCAGTGGATCACAYGGGGAAGCGCATGGCTAAGGCTGTGCATAAGAGAGGGCACTGGCAGCACTGRGCATAGCAGAAGACCCCAGAGAAGGACCCTGGTGGCTCTGCATGGGGGTGGGCACTGGCCTTGCAGCTCTTTCCCTCTGAGCAGTTGGCATAGGCAGTACGCCCAAGGCCGTACCCTCCACTGAGAGACAGGAAGGAAAGCAGATGACTGTGGGATTCAACTCGGGCCCTTCCACTGGGGCACCCAGACAGCTGCCGGGCACCACGGACCTGAGCTCACTTGGAGGGGAAGCACTGGAGGGGGACAGAGAAGCAGCGCGTACCTCCGCTCTCAATCAGCACGTCCAGGAGTTCGTCCATCTGCTGACTTCGTGTCATCTGCTGCAGTGAACGGCAAAGAGGAGAGCAGAGTGTGTTAGGAGGAAGGTCCCTCTGGCCGGGAGCCGGGCGGGCGRCTCTAGAGCTCCCCAAGGGCTTCCTCCCATGTGTGAAAGGTGCAGCCACAGGGCCAGCAGGGGCGTTYAGAGGAGCACCCCAGGGCCCAGGGACGCAGGACGCAGCCACCTCGCAGCTCCTGGGCATGTGGAGCTTCTGGATCTGGGCGCCAGCTGTGGCCGTGACAGCCTGCGCTCCCTGCAGCAGCGCTGGGGCATTGCCAGCCGACCTGCCACCGGAGGGACTTCCCAGTCCTGCCGGTCAGCTCCCACAGGCCAGTCCTTACAACTGCCAGTGGCATCACTGCCAGTGGCATCACTCTACTTGCCTAAAGGCACCATCACAACCCGCACTGAAGCTGTCACAGACTGTCAAGAAGGGGTTCCTGAGTGATGGAGACAGCCCTCYCCACAGGAACACTGCTCCAGATTAAAGCTAAGGGAGGCAGAGGGCATGGGGCGAGGGCACYTTGCTCCTCAAGGGCACATTGCTCCTGGGCTAAAGCAGCAGGTTAAGCTTCCCTGTGACTTGCCCTTTGGGATGCCCAAGGGCCTGTTTATCATACAGCTCCCCAAAAGAGAAGCCCCCAAAAGTGTCTGGGCATTTGTGAGGGGTGTCACGTTCGCAGGGTGTTTGCAGGCACTGCAAACACCACACACAGCACTGTATCTGACTGCTTTGTGGAGGCTGGATCAGCACATAACACTTTAGGGAAAGCCCATCCTAGGAGATTTGATAGACTCAGATTTTACTGTTCACCTCCCAGGAGATTTTATGAACTCCTCCTTTACCCACAGCAATAGGCTTGTCTTATACAGAGGCCACAGCATGGGCTCTTACTCCAGCAGCTGATRGTTATGCTAACTAAAAGAACACCCTGCAGAGCCCTAGTCCTGTAGAAAAAAAAAAAATCATGCAGTTACCTGCTTCACTGCATCCTCATAGGGTGGAGGCTGTTTTACCTCTGAGAGGGCTGGGCTTGGCTTACAAAAACTTGGGGATGGAATAGAAAACTTTTGACCTGCCTGCGTAGCCATCTGCGTGGGGGAAATATAGGGAAATGGAATCAATGCACAGGCAAAAGGTTATGTTCCTTTTGGCACTGTCAAAGGCCCAGTTCTCTTTCACCCCAGTTGAAACTAGAGTGAYTTGGGAGAAATGAATGACGTTATAGGTCAAATTAGATGGAATGGGGCAGGTGCTAGGCATCTGGGCAGGAGGCAGGTAGGTAAACTAGTGCCTTTAAGTTAGTTCTGAGGAAACCAGTGAGATCCAGGGCTGGGTTGACCTCTGTTCATTGCCTGAGACCTGGCCATAGACACCAGCCCTCAGAGAGGACTGGTGAGTGTGCAAAGGGAGAGCTGCCTCGTTGCCTCTCTCAGGGTRTCACCCTCCAAGCACAGTCCTGTGTGACAGCAGAGTGCCCATCTGCCTATCATCTCACCCGTAGCACTACCACACTGAGCGGCTTGGAGGCGACACTGCATCTCATCAACCGTCCACGTGCCCTCTGTGGCCCTGCCCTCCACCCCACCCCACTCTGAAATGTARGGGTGYATTTCAGGGTGCTGCCTGGCTGCYGGGTACYCAGCGCCCACTCGCGCGCCCGCGGRCCCCATGAGTTCACCGTGCGACTCGCACCACGGTGAGGGCAGCTGCTTTACACGGTGCATGGTTGGGTCTCCTGCTGCCTGAAAAGCTCTGGTAGGATGAAGATACTGCATGGGGAGGGCCTGGGCACCTGGTGCTGCTCATCCTGTGGCTGCTTTTGCATATCTGGCAGCTTTCACACCAGTCCAGCTGGGGAGGAAGGAGCGGTGGACGCCAAAGGGACAACTCTCTGAYGYTAAGTTGGTAGCCTGGCCTGGTGGKGSCACAAGCTCTGCCATGACTGCASATTTCARGGGCAGGTCTGCTTTGTCTTCTCAAGGAAGTGCCTCCCAGTAGAGCAGGGTAATTGCATGCCTTCAATCCAGTCGCCAAATCCCTCTAACGCTGCTAGGACCAGCAATGGTTCAGCCCTACAGCACTGTGCCAGGGCTCCCCTAGGGAGGTWCGGAGCTGTACCAGGGCTCTATGGGGCAGAGTGAGTCATGCCACGGCTTTCCTCCCATGAGAGGAGAGGGAGCCGSGCAAGACCCYKTGGGGCAGAAGGAGCTCTCCCCAGGACAGATGGAGATGTGTCAGACCCTCCAGGGCAGAGGCAGATGTGCTAGGACTCCCTCAGAGCAGAAAGAGCTGCGCCAGTGCTTGCCCATGGTAGGGAATGCTCTGCTGGGATCCCTTGGGAAGGAAAGGCTGTACCAGGGTTCCCCCAGGGGCACCCGGAGCTGGGCCAGTGCTTGTAGGGGCTGGRGGAGCTGTGCTGGGATCCCCTGGGGGAGAGGGAGCTATGCCGAGGCTCCTCTGGGGCAGGAGGAGCTGTGCCAGCACTTCCTGAGGCCTAAGGCAATGTGCCACAGCCTCTTCAGAGCAGGTGTAGCTGTGCCAGGGCTCTGCGGGGCAGGAGGAGCTGTGCTGCTGTGCTGTGGTCCCTCCAGGCCACCTGGCTGTGCCAACAGCAGGGATTCCCAGCAGATGCCCTGGAGAGGARCCTGCAGTGCCACCAGCTTTCAACTCATTCTCCATCTCAGCTACCTCTCCTAGATGTTCCAGCTACCCCCTGGACGCCCATCCYGGATACCAGCAGTATCAATCTGACAGGGATGCTCGGGCAGGATGGTTCAATGAAACACCCTCAAGCAAAGCCATCTTCTCCCCCCAGATGCCAGCCGGGACCCCCTCCACTTACCGATGCCGTGCAAAGGCAATTGCTGGTCTGCGGGGACCCGCTGCGCCCTTCCGCCTGTGAGCTGGGGGACACCGAGAGGAGATAGTGGCTGTTAGGGGACGGCGGCAGGCTGATGTGCTGGGGGCTTTTCGCAGCCCCGAGTGGAGAGTGCTGGGGGGAGCACTGCGGGCTGAGGAATGTCGAGGAGGCCATGGTGCTCTGGCCCGCAGGCTCCAAGCAGTGGCTATTTACAATGTGAGGCAGCTGCGGCACCCCACAGTTACTTAGCTTATCCGAGCTGCTCGCTTGGCCCTTCAAGGCAGTTTGTTTGGATGCAAATGGGCAGCTGGACACTGTGTTTTCTTGCTTGATGGGAACCCCAAAGAAATGCTGAGGGGACTGTTGCTTATCCTCAAGGCCACTGCTTCTCTTCCGTTTCTGGAGCTGCATCCGTAACTCTTCAACCTGCCTCTGCTCTTGCTGCAGCTTCCATGTCAGTTCATTAATGACCTTCTGCTTCTCCACCAGCATCTTGTCTTTCTCTGTGTCAATCCCCTCCAGCTCCAGCTGGATGCTCCCTCCATTCATGCTGCTCATGAGGCTTTCTTCAGCGCTGCCGTGAACTGGTGATGGCTGCAGACCAAACTGTGGGGAAGACATGGGCCCATCGTTGAACGTGTCCGGCAAAGAGCCACTCACAGAGAGGTCAGAGGAGGCTGGGGAGATGGGTGGGGTGGAGCTTGTGCTGCCAAAGTGGTAGAAGCCGTTTGATAACATGCTGGTGGAGGACTGCGAYTGGTAGCTTGACAAGGTGCTCGTTGGAGTGACTGGGAAGGTGACAGTTGTTATCTCACTGAAATTGGGTACTGCGTTGTTGCTGCACTCCTGGAAGGGCCGCAGCCGTTCCATTAATGCTGTTTTGGTACCGGATACAGGCAGGCCTCTTATTCGCAACTGCTGTCTCAGTTCTGACACCTAGAAGGAAAGTCACTGATAATCACTCCTAATGCTTCCCCTCACAGGCAAGCCCTCAGGTTGCTGACATTTGTAAATTCCCCTCCAATAAGGGAGGCACCTGACATTTCTAACAAGGAATCTCAGATCACAGGGGTTTCCAGCCTCCTGCTTTAAAGCTCTGAGTCCACAGATACCCACTGTCTTACCTGCAGTTGCCACAGCCAACATGCACAGCACTGGCTGCTGCACATCTTTCAGGACCCTGACCATTCCTACCAGGAAAACCATCCTACCATGCCTGCAGCCATCTCAAGAGCTACACTTTAGGATTGGCTGGTATCTGCCTTGGAGCAATGCACCCRTGCAACACTTGCAGAGTAGCACACCAGTGTTTTCAATTAACACTGCACTGACTGAATCTTGACCTAGCATGACTGTTCTCCTGGGCCTGCGTGCAGTCCAGTGGCTCTGGTTTGCTGCTCATTAACACACGTTCATTCCCAACGAGCTCACCCTGCAGCATTACCCGGCATGCTTAGAAGACAGCAAGGCACATTCAGGCTGTAAAGCTCTGCTCTTGCGGGGACAAAGTTTGTACTCACTTTCAGATCATCCAGGTTAGATGGCAGAGGACCTGGCTTGACAGATGAGACRCAACTCTGGCCTGAAAAGGTGGTTTTCACTGGAGAAAGAGGGGTGTTGTTAACAGAAGATGATGAAGAATTTGAATTTTTGACCATTTGCTCATTTGATTGCCTGAAACAAGAAAGAAAATCTGATGTAACTTATCCRTCCCCTGAGGTCTCCGTGCCCACTGCCACATACCACCTCTCTCCTCCCTTGGGTCTATCATCTCCTGYATGAGACCTGAAGGACTGCTAATCCCAAGAAGAACCAGCTTGGACTGCAAGGAGATGATTGGGACGTACTAGTAGATCACAGGCATCAAAACTAGAGTCCAAAGCAGGAGACTACACTGTGCTCCCAGGCCTTCATATGTCTGTCCCCTTTGCACTGGCACAAATGGGCAGGAAAATGAAAGGAAAACCTGGAGGGACATTAACCCCTGCCGTTAGCACACTGCCACTCACTTTAGTTGGGCTTGGTGCATCCCTGGGTAGTTGAAGTGCTGCTGCTGCTGCTGTTGCTGCTGCTGCTGCTGCTGGCTGAGAATCTGGAGCTGCAGGAAGAGCTGCTGCTGCTGGAGGAGTCTGGCGTACGCAGAGTCCATGGGCGGAGGAGACTTCTCTGCCTTCTGGTCCGGAGGGATGTACTGGTGGTATTTCAGCTTCTTCACCTTGGGCTTGGTGTCCTTGGGCTTTTTGTGACGGTTCTTGCTATCGCTGGATGATTTAGACTGTCAGCCCAAGAAGAAAAGGAATTAGCCAGGAGGCCAGAACAGCCCTCATCACTTCCTAGCACACTCATCAGCAGATCTCTGCAGGCACCCTGGCCATCCAGCCCCAAGCACAGCTGAGCCTGCCCTTGCGGGGATCCCCCCGGGCCACAACTCACCCCAGCTGTGCTGGAGACCATACAGGATGAAGAACCATGAGCCCCACTCTATGTGTATTCCCCCTGTGCCTTGTGTCTCCTGTTTCTAGCCCCAGGGCACGTTGTCATTGCAGAACCTGTGCAACAGTCTCCCATAGAGTGCAACGTTATAATTCTATATAATTACAGAATGGGGCCAACCCGCAGCACGTGATGACGCAGCGGGCTCCCCACATTACACCAGGCCCTAAAGGCCCGGCTTTCCAAACTGCCAGCCAGGTGGGGCTCCAGCTCRGGCYCCGGGCCCCGCGCGGGCTCCCGCGTCCCCGCGGCCGTTACCTTCACCGCGGAGGGCACGGGCAGCGGCGGGCTGTCCTGCTTGGGGCTGTCGCACCGGCTGCCGGGCGCCGAGGCGAGCTCCGGCGCGGTGCCCTCGGCGCCGGCGGGCTGGTCCTGCAACGGAGAGGCCGGTTGTGCTGCGGGGGCAGGCGACGAGTRCCCTCGCGGCCCTGCGGGGGCTCATGGCAGCCCCCAGCTCACTGCAAGGGGCTGCTCTCCTGGAGGGGCACCCAGCACGACACCCCCCTCCCAGGCCCATCCATCCCAGCGCCCCTAACCGCGATGCCCGTTCCCCCCACATGGCAGCGCCCGGCTCCATCCTAACGCTCCCGGTATTCCCTAGAAAACCCCGGGCGGCTCCGGCCTCCCCCGGCTCCCCTCAGGCCGCGCGGGCCGCCAGGGGGCGCCGSGGGGCCGCTCATGGCGCCGGATCGGGTCGGGCCTGACGGGGGTGCCCGGCTCTGCCGCGGGGCCTGTGAGTCACTGAAGAACCACAGAGTCCTTATGGTTGGAAAAGACCCTCCAGATCATCGAGGGCCACCGTTTGAACCCGGGCGTATCTGCACTGCGGAGCCTCAGAGATGGGGAAGGAGATGGCAGCAGGGCAGGTCCCGGCATGAACTCCCCCCTGCCGCGGCTGCCCCTGCTCCGGGAAGGGGACGCGAAGGGCCCCTCCGTGTCCCCAAGGGCAGCACACGTCCCGGGATGGTCTGCCGTGGAGACAGGGGCGCTGAGGCCTCAATGAGGCTTGTGAGTTGGCTTGGGCAGGGACTCCTGCCTCCGTGTCCTTGCCTGGTTGGCTTTACCCACCTGGGATGTCCCCGAGGCGGCCGAGGAAGGTGGCTCCGAGGGCTTGGYGCCTGCTGATGATTCCGTGGAGCCCTGGGAGTCCTCGCTCCGGGCGTGCTCCGGGGACAGGCCGTCATTGCTGCTGTCCTCCTCGAAGGCAAAGGCATCGGATGACTTGGAGAAGTTCACCTGGGTACCTGAATGGGCGAGACGAAGGTGATGGAGACGTGTCAGAGGCAGCCCGGGCTGTAGCTCGCTGCCAGCATCCCCCAGGGCAGGCCAGTGTCTGCTGTCCCCTCCTGCCACCTGCAGAGCTCAGCTGTCCCACCCGAAGGGACCTGGGGACGCTSTCAGGAACAAGGTCTGTCCCCAACAGGAGGGCTGAGGTTGTCAGCATGGAGAGCGCTGCCCACCTGTGGGGTAGGCCCTGAGGACCGGTTCTGCTTCTCATGGGGTCCAGCTTTCCTCTGTCTCGCTGGGGCATGAGAGTTCAAAAGCCTCAGCCCAAGCCAGACCAGGCCTAAGGGATGGCATCAGCAGGGTGCGATGGGGAAGGAACATCACATGGCGTGCCCCATGGCTAAAGGAGCAAAAGCAAGGGGAGAGAGGAGGAGGAGGCGTCACCCCCAAGACCTTCAGTCTGGACAATTTAACTTAGGAAATGGAAGAAGAGGGTTCTGAGGCTCATGGGACCCCATCCTTAGCTCACGGGACCCTGACTTATCCCTTTCAACTGAGGTTGAAATCCGTATRGAGAATGACCCATCCTTTCATGGCAGAGGGGCCAATGCTTGGGTGGACCTGRCTGCAGTTGAACAGAGGCTTCCAGATCCCGTGTCTGTCAGGAAGCTTCACCCCCATGAACGTTTCGAACCGCTGCCATCGCTGCCCAGCTCCCGGTAGGCCTTGCTGCCAGCCTTGCTTCTCCCCCCTGCAAGGCTCCCGGCACCGGATCTGCTAGGCAGATGGCAAGAGCTCTTGACCCAGGCTTGTCCTGATAACTGAAGTGCTGAAGAGGAAAAGCTCATGTGAGCTTTGGGAGGGCTGCAGGTGGGGGTGGAGGAAGGAGCAGTGTCCCTGCGCTCACARTCTCCTCCTGCTCCCATCTGGCCTTTGTCAGGCAGCTTGGCGCTCTGATAGCGAGGTGACAAACAGGGAAATAGGACGGGCCGGGGGACAGGCTTCCACCGCTGGCCCCGCAACGTGCACCTTCTCACTGACACGTACCCTTACGCTCTGACCTCTGCCCCTATCTGAGAGATAAAGSTTATCTCTGATTGCTCTGGCTCGCAGTGCCAGGGTGGCACCGAGGAAGCAGGACGCCTTGGCTCCCCTTCCCATGCCCGGTGTGCTGCCCARCCACCTTCAGCTAGAGCCCTATGGATGGCAAGCTGCCATCTGWCAGGCCTGGGTGGTGAAGAGAGCCTAGGGAGCCAACAGTTACTGGTATCCAAGCTTGGCTTGGCTTTGCGTCCCTCTTGGCCATGCSTGTCCCCATCCCGAGCTCTGCAAGTGTCACCCGTGGGAGCCCATCACCAGTGTGCACRGGGACCCTGGTGCTCAGGAGTACTTGCTCTGTCTGCTGGGTAGGGAAACACAAGTGGCCCAATAACGCTGTCCCCACGGCAGCTCTGAGGGGATACAAACATAAGGGTTTGAGAGTAACTGTCCTGTAGAGACCCTCTGTCCTTCTAGATGCCAGGGCCTGAGGTTCCTCAGAGCTGCTGAGCTATAGAGACTGTCTCCTCTCTGCTACAGTTGTTTTCAGATGTAAAACTCAGGTTAGGTTGTCCCTGAGGACATGTAAAGCTGGGACTGGTCTCCCTCCTGACAGAAGTTGACTTCYATGTCTGAAGAAAAGTGAGGGCATCCTCCCTTAGGTATAATCACACTGGGCAAGGGGGACTTGAGGGCCTGTGAGGTTCCCAAGGGCAGAAGAGGGTGTTATCCAGCACAGSGGGGCTTTAGGAAGCACAGTGCCAATTCTCAGCCTGTGGCACTTGAGCTCTGCCTCGTCTATGGATAATCTGTGCTGATTCCTAACTCTGCCACCSTGAGAGTCCAGGTCCAGTGAAGGGGCATTTAAGTGGAACCGTGATGAGAGAGAAGACACACAAAAGTAGGGAGCCATAGGGACCGTCAGGACACAGTGGCAGCCCAGAGCACTTCAGGAATGTGCTGCATCCTGATTCCTGATACCAGAGACCTGTGTGGAGTGGGGAATGCTGGCCTTATCTCTCCTGCTCTGGGGCTGCCCGTATTGTTTCATGATCCGATGTCTCTGCTGYAATCTTGGGCAGAACGCTGTTTGCTTGGGGCTGTTTCTAATGCACTGGGTATTGTCCTCTCAAGCATCTTGGACAAAGTGATGACAAGGACCCGGTAAAAATGGGTTCTTATATCACTGCTCAGCTATGCAGGGCACTGGCAGCCTCCTGTCATTGGGACGTTAGGGCTTTCGGTTGGGGTCTGGCACTTTCCGCTCACCCTGCCGGAGGTGATTAGAGGAACATGTCAACTGAACTTTCCACTGTATAAACAGTAGAGATTCCAAAGTTAAAGTAAAATGATTTTAAACCCTGTCATCTTTCTGGTATTGCAAAAACAAAAGGCTTAAAGTTCACAAGTGCCAGCGCTCCTCTCTGCTCAGCGTTCAACTTGCCGCGCCGAACCGCGAGTGCCACAAAATGCCCCTCAATCAGAAATCAGCTCAAGGACCTTTCAGCTTGAGACTTTCTACTGCAGAAAACTGAGGTTTGAGATTGTGCTCCTCGTACAGGTGCATTCCTTGTGGCACCCACCAGTACAAAATAGCTTCACTCCGATATTTTTACCCCCAGTGGGATAAAATGGGCTTATGGGACATTTTTCCCTAGAAATGTACTAGAAGGCCCTTGTGAAAGAGAGAAATTTCAGAATTGAGCAAATCCCTTTAAGCCAGACTTTTTGTTTTTAACGATTTTGTCCTGCAAATCTCTATTTATCACAAGCTCCTGACAAGACAGCTGGACAGAAACTCTGTTCAGGCTTCAAACATGCTTGCCCAGCCTCCAAGCTTCAGCTGCAGTGGATAAAGTCTTGCTCAAACTGCCTCAAATGTTTATAAAGAGGGGATTTTTTAATGTTTTTTCACTCTTCTCTCCTTCAATAAGTGGCTGAGGAGATTTTGCTTGAACTCTCCTTAAAAATTCCTCTTCAGGCCAAGCCCTGGAACATTTCACCTTCAAAGACAAGAGCTGCAAAACAGTGAGCACGGAGTGGCTCAAGAACCAGACTAAAGAAACCGCTGCATGTACTCTGYGTGCACTTTGCAGCAGGAAAACGAAGAGCAGGAACAACTGCGGGACAAGAAAGAGGGGTGTCTGAGCCTGGGATATCTCACTCATTTCTGAGATGAAGCACAAACCAAAGTGCTTCCCGTTCCAATTCCCATTTTCTGCATCATCGTTCAAAGAGCATCCTCCCTGTTCCAGAGCCCTGACACTGTCCTTATCTTGTTTGGAGCCCCAAGTGRACATCCAGTGCCTGATTATGCCCATAGAAATAACTGAGTGAGGTTAAGAACCAGGAGCAACTGAATGAGGAGCTCCTTGGGAGCTGAGCAGTTCTCWGTGCCTGACTTGAATACCAAAAGCTGATTCGAACACGCTCAGGTGGCCTCAGGCTTCAAAACATGGGCTGCTGGGCTGACACTGTGGGATCCTGCTGGCTTTTACCTCCTTTGGGATTTCTTTAGCTGAACGCTGAGCCCTGGGGCCACCTAAATCACCTTTTTGCTTTACGTCAACTCCTGCACTGACCTCCCTGCACTAGCAAGGAGGAAATAACAGCAGGAGATTCTGCCTCCCTCTGTAAGCTAGCAGAGAGCTGAGGGAGAAAAATGAGCTAAACAAACTAAATGTTTGGCAAGGCACAAGCGCAAGAATCCAACAACCACACATGGGTATCCAAGCCTGCCCCCCTTGTGAGTACTGGAGGGAATGACCTTTCTCCAGCAATCCAGTCTGTGTGCCCAAAACTTGGGGAGGATGTAAGGAAGAAGACATGAGATATGGCTGAAAAATGGTGCATGTGTCCACAGTTATTGCTCTGAGAAGATGAGACCTCCCTTTTCATAGGCCCGGATAAATAACACAGGTTTTGCTGGAGTGGGATGCTCACTAATAAAATAAACTAATGCAATCTCAGTAATGTGTAAATGCTGCTCTTAACCCTTCATTGGCCACTTCCTGCAGTCCCTGCTGTGCCTCCTGTGAACCTTGCCAGCCCGTGCCCTGTGCTGTGCCCTCTCACAGCACAAAACACACATCCGCTTCTGCTACCTTTTATGGCCTCTTTCACAGCTGAGTCGACAGGAATAATATTCTTCTCCACCAGCTCCAAAGGACCTGGCCTGAGGGCAATCTTTTCATTGAGATCATCTGCCAGCCGGGCTCTTTTCAGCTTCATTTGAGTAGATTGAATGGACCCCTCTGCAGCTGAGTCTAGAAGGCCAAATGGAAAGCATCAGTTCAGGAGCGGGGGGTATCTGTAAACACAGTTCTTGGAGAGAACAGCCTTTCTGGATTACAGCTGAAACCCAAGAATAGCAAGAGAGGTCCTGCAGACACCGGACTGGCTGGGATGTGGGCCCTCCTCTGAGCCTCAGGGCGAGCTCTCCATTCCTAAGTCAAGTTTTATAGCMTGATCTTGCAAACTCAGCCTGCAGCTAGAGCATCCTTCCCAAGGCCCACTAMTGATCTGCAGTGGAAACTTCATTAACAAGTTGTGACTAACAGGGGAGCTGAAAGGGATTTCAGCTCCTGCCTCTCAGGAGAGCATTGGCCTAGCGGGTGTACACAAATGGATGCCTACTTCTGGGGACCCAAACAGTTGGAGAAAAGAACCATTAATAGTGTTTGACAACGTGAGTAAATTCAGTGAAAGACAARAAGCTCAGTCTCCAGGAGTGGAACATTTGGGAAGCAGAGGGATTACACTGTTCCAGGACCCTTGGGAGAAAAAAATGAGCTGGTGAAGAAAAGCATAACAAAGGCAGCGAGATCTGGAAGCTGCAGCCAGACAAGCCCAAATGAGAAATGTTGGTTATTCAGCGGTGACAGAACAAGTGCCCGCTTGCTATGGAAAGCAGTGATTTCTCAGTCACAAGTGTGTGACACCTCTGGTGACACTTCCTGGTGCAGAGGTGGAGCAGGATCCTAGACTAGACCAGATCCACATMCTCTTGGGGTCTAAAGTAAGGAGGGCTGCATCTAGGCTGTACTGTCTTCAAAGACTGGATGGCCTTCTGGGAGAGATACCATAGGCAGGAACAAGGCACTGGGATTGATACCAGGAATGAGTATTCTGCAGAAGGTAAGATCTAGCTCACCTTCTGAACTCCGACTGTATGGGACAGTGAACCCCCATGAGCTCCTTGGCATGACCAGTGACAGAAGGTGGGTCTGGAAGATATTTAGGTGATGAGAAGTGCCTCGGCCAGCCAGTTTTAGTTATGTCTAGCTCCTGTTATGAACCAGGTGGATACTGAGGTCTGTGCAATTCCAAGGTGCACGAGACAAAGCACAGTACAGACATGTGTGAGCAGCGAAGAAGAGGGTGTGGGCAGCACGGAGACCTTGCTGAAGGCTTTGCAGCAATGTGCATCTGCAGGATCTATGCACCACCTCTTCAGCTGTGTCTCACCGGCCATGTCAAAGGCCACTAACTGCAGCTGCCTCCACATCTGCTATACGCTCCCTGGGCCTCAACTCCAGTCTATAKTGCTTCTAATATTTAATCTCAGGAAAAAAAAAAAGACCACAAGACCACTTTCCTTCTGTTAAATGGAAAATGATGCTGGCTTGTTTTAGTGATAGCGAGATGAGGGAGAARGCAGGCAATGGGCTGCTCTTGCACTCCAGAGGAAAGGGAAACGTGGACCTCATCCATACTGAGAGCCTTTACAGTCACCACAGAGAAATCTGCTTCTTCCAGGGAACTCCCAKGACTCCAGGAGGGAGGCAGAGCATCCTCTCCCATCTCTCTGGAGCTGCTTATCTCTGGTGATAACTAGGCACAGGTATGCAGCAGAGCAGTACTGAGGGGAGGGACACCAGGCTGGGAGAGCAGAGCTGACCATATATCCACATGGCCACGCTTGGGTCATTAAATGTGTCACCACAGAATGGGCACATAGAATATAATTAATTAGGGCAAAAGCAGAAACAAAAATAACAACAATAGATTTAAAAGGATGTTGAAGCCACTTGCTACAGGGATCTAACCATGGTTGGCAGTCAGTGCCTAGGATTTGACAATCAGACCCTTGCACATTTGCCTAACACACTCCTCTYTCACAGCTGCCCTTTGYCCCACTGTCCCCTACAGCATCTTAYAGAGGTCCTTGCCAAAGATRRGGCAAAGATTACATGGCCTGGGTCTGCTCCTGCCAGGGTCTCTTTCCCTTCTAACAACCAGGTCTGGAYGAGGTATCAAAACACATTTGACTCCTTGGACTTTGTCTATCATGAGCAGCAAGGACAGAGCTCATCATGATGAGAAGCCATCCTGAAGGGAACCCATCTGACACTCAAGAGTCTTGAAAGATAAGGTAGAAGATACAAGGAGCCTGTGGGAGGAGCTCAAGCAATCTTACCTTGTAAAATGTGCATATTGACGAGGTCTGATCGCTCAGGCCTGCTTCTGATCTTGTGCTTGAGATAATCTTCAGTCTGCAAAACACAAATACAGAGAATATGACCTGACTGGATCATCAATAAGGTATGAAGAGCAGCAGCCCCTGTGCCATCCCATGTGATTAAAGGATTTATTTAACTCTGAGTTGAGTTCCTAAATGACATTTTTTTTCACCCAGAAGTATGCAGGTTCTTGGACAAAATTTCTTCAGAACAGAAACAATGTTCATGGAGCTGTTAACAGATCAGTCATACAGTCTCCTTCCCAGTTTCCTTTGAGCTTTTCACACTTCCTTTTTCTGGAAGCCCATGGGAAAGGTGATACCTATTTCATGGCCGTGGTGGATCTGATCCTGTCTTAGCATATTGTGTTGCCTTTGAAACCTGCTCAGAGRCAGCTCCACATTGTAGCATTAGCAAGTTCTTTCTGTTCAAAGTCTGGCACTCTGGGATGAGCTATAAGACTGAGCAAGTTTTCAGGATTCCCAAACTCATTCTACCCAAGCCAACCAGGAGGCTTCGATTTCCTGGAGTCCCAATGCTCTGCAGTTTCTCAGCCTAGTTGTGCTGTGGGGTTGGGAAATTCCACTTTGCAGATTGCTGCAGCTGAGCTTGCAAGGAAAGACTTCCCAAAGCCTTGTGCCAACTTRCTCATGGCTTTGGAAACAGCAAGGCACCTTCTGTGAGGGCCATGGAAGTCAGCACTGGGGGCAGGTGACCTCAGGAATACAAATACAAGCTTAGCCCCTGGTGAAGTAAAGCTAGAGAACAACATAGCAAATTTTTAGCTGTTTGCTGACTTGAGGTATAAGAAGAAATGATACAAAAACTGGTCATGGTTCAAAAAGTTTGACCTGTTAAAGACAGATGTAAAAGAATAGCACAAACAGCTAGAGCAAAACTGGAAACTCCATAGTACATCATGTATAAGATCGTGAAAAACAGATTTTCTAAGAACTTATATGGCAGGAGAAGGGAATGGAAAGTACTCTCTGTGTTCCATAAACAGCAGAAATAATTATRGGTGCTACTGAGATGGCCACAGTATTTAATGCCTTTTTAAATCATCTTTACTAAAAAGATGAATGACTATTAGTCAGATGACTAAGCCAAAAATCTTCAGCATCAAGAGAATAGAAACTCYAGTTACCAACTTGGAGAGCAGGTTGGAGAATACTTGGATAAATTCAATATTCCAAAACAGTTTGAGATACACAATGCTAGAGTAATAGCCATTATCTGTAAATCTCCAGGAAACTGGACAAGGAAGAGCATATTTTTTAAAATATAAAAGAGAAGGAAAAAAAGAACCAGGAAATTATAAACCAATCTGAAAAAGTAATCAAACTATCTATATAAATGTATTTTGAAGATAACAAAGAGGCGAACAATAGCCAGAATGGAATCATCAGGAACAGATGATGTCACACCAACTAAGTTTCCTTTTATGGAGAGATTAGGGATTTCTATTATAAGAATAAAGAATGCCATGAAGTTTGATTTTAAGCATGTTTTGACATTATCTCACATGCCCTTCTCATATGCAAGCCAGGAAAGTTTGGTCTGGATGAGACTAACATAAAAATGGAAYGTAACTACAGGTGAGAGTCACCGAAGACATCAGAAATAGTTCACAGTCTAAATAGAAGAATATGTCAAATCGTATTCTACAGCAATTTCCCCCACTATTTAATATATTCATTAACATCTTGGATGATAGAGGACACACTTACTAATTCTGRATCATTTAAACAGATTAGAATGCAAAACAATTTGAAGAAATAATCTGAAATACATTGGATGCAGTTCAGGAAGGAATCAGAAAGGACTATATTCAGGTCATGGCTAGCCACAGCTAAGYCAGCTGATTAATTGCTGAAGCAGATGAAGAGCCAATGTTAATCCACTGGAGACATTTCTACTCTGGCCTTTCAACAGAGACTTTCAGCAATAATTCATTATTATGTAAATATAGAAAAAAATACAAAAACTCTGGAGAATCTAGTGATCAGGACCTGAACCATGTCCCTAAACCAGTGAGAGATAGAAAGGAGAGTATCAGATGGGTCCTAGGAACAGCAAAGTCYCCTTCTGGATCCTGTATCTGAAAGGATCCAAAGGAGCAGTCTGTGGGATGGCAACAGAAATCCTGTGTGCAAGAAACGGGATCAATGAGGAGACACTGAAGTGAGGGGGCATTGATTAGTCCACAGATGAGGAATCTGAAGAGAAAGAGGATGCAAAATACTTTAAAAATGGGCTACAAGCAAGAAGATAAACAGTTCTGCCTGCCCTTGTGCCTAGCAGAAGCGGTGATGGGCTTGAACAGCAACAGTAAGGCTTGTGCTGGGAATCTGGGAAGACTTGCTAATGGTACAGGCTCGAGAGCCCTGCAGCAGCTTCCCGAGAGGGATGGTAGCCCCACCGGTAGTCACATCCACTGGGAATGACGGAGTTGGGGCTGCCCTGCTTTGGGGCAGATGTGCAACAGCCCCGCGGTCCCTCCCTGCGCGTTTGCAGGAGCCCGGAGCGAGCGCCAAGCCCTGCCGAGCCAGGCGGCCTCACGAGAGCCAGCCTGCTCTGTCCTCCAGCCCAGCAATCTGTTATAGGACATTCACTTCAAAGGCCGCTGAGCTGGCCTGATGCCAGCCTCCTAAATAGCCTGTGACATGTTTAAACAAATAAAAGACATTTTATTTACTGAAGTCTTTGCAATTCCTACACTCCCCCCCCCATTTTTCCCCAGTTTATTTTCACCAACACAATCCCTTGCTTGGACCATGTGTAGGTTTGCCTGCTTTGCTTGCCAGGTCGGAGCTAGCTGGTGTCTGCACTCAAATCATTGGTTAAATTCACTAAATGCATTTCTGGTTAACCTGCAGGTCAGGTCCTGACTTGGGTTTGAATTCCTGTCCTAYAGATGTGGTATCAGCATATTGAACCCAGCATTCACACTGCGTTGGGCTTGCTGCTGGGATGTGAGTTCCTTTTGACCTCTCCTGTTTATAAGCTGTGTTTGTGTCCCGGGTGCAAATGGTGGAGAAAGACCTTAGCTGTGGTTTTATTTTTTTTAGTATTAGCTGGGGCAGCAGGCTTTCAAAATACATGAAAGCAGTTCCCGTYATCTGCTTTCTTTTTGCAGAATATCAAGTTGGAGAAGCATCAGCTGAAAAAGCAAATGAATGATAATGTGGAAACAGCTGCTGCTCCTTCCCTGTCACAGTTGTAACCAGGGCATCCTAGCAAAGGAGTGTGTTTTTGTTAAGCCCTGTGCTCATTAGTGTGTTTGTTAGCATGCTCCGAAAATTCAGGCGTTTTCAGACACCCTAGTCCATCCTTCCCTTTTCCCCAGGCAACCAGCCAGTGAAAGCCTTTGAAGGAAAGACCAAGAGACACAAATGTATACTTAAACTGTAAAATATATGACACTTCAAGGATACTCTGGACTGCTTGAAATTTTTTAAGCGTGTTAATTTTTCAGAGTTGTATTGTGTTTCTTATGCTAGCCATTTATTACTGCGGGAGRCTCAGGGCAAGTGACTTGGAGTGTGTTTTAAGTTCAGAAGAGCACTTATCCATATTTCACAGTCACTCCTTCTTACCAAAAACCCCAAGTTTTTTTGTGTGTTTGCAAGCACGTCTTGCAGATTAATGAAACCAAATCTCACGTTCAAGTAGAACCTGTGTGACYGAGCCYTTTGCCATGATGTGCGTGGACATAYCTCCACAYCTCAGGATTTCCCAGAAASTGATCRCATCATGAGCCGTTTCGATGGGTTCTGGAAGCGACTACYTATCTTATCTCTGCCTTCACTAGTATTTAGGGAAGCCTGAGCACAGTTAGATAAAGGAGCTGGTGGAAGCCTGGCCGTGTAGCCCCTGAGACACGTAAGGACCAAGCTGTGATGCTGAACTAAAGGCAGCCTATCATTAGTTGACAAATAGTAGTTCCCAGGGGACTTGCTGCAGTTGACACATGCCTCCTGGATGCTTGCTAAATACTTTGGCTCCCATCCTGTTTGCTGCTTGTCCTCTAATCTCATAGACCTGAGCAGGAGCAGAGGGCGACCAGTGCAGCGAGGAACGGGCTGTGGACCTAGCTCAGAAAACAACAGTGGTTTCAGCCAGTGTTTTACTGGAAACTCTGTCAATCGTTGGGCTTGATGATCTTCAAGATCTTTTCTAACCATAMAGATTCKATGATCTATGGTTTTATGCCATATTGCCCTGTCCTGTCCACAGACCCTTGTAAAACCTGGGGGTGATGACTAAGGGGCTTCTGCAACCCCCTGCACCCCGTGGGTCTTTCTGGCTTCTCCTCCCAGTCAACAAGCCTTAAAGGTCATGAAGTGGCATTCCCGTCCTTCCCTGCAGGTCCTCCCAAGGAGATCTCACCCTCCGGAGCCGCAGGAGGTGCAGATACACTCCCCACTCCACAGCTTTGGGAACAGAGATGGCCTCTCTCTCCTTTTAAACATCTGCTGCTTGGGGAAAGGGGTATCTGAGTAGATATAAACCCTGKTTTGACCCCACCATGTCTAGAAGCAAGTGAGAATCCCTAATTCTTATGCTTGGCCATAGAGCCTAGATGGATGCTGGAGGAGGACACAGTGCTGGGAGGTGTTTTTCACTCCAAACTTGTCCACAGAAAGCCCACACGTTCCCTCCTCAGAATGGGTGCAGGATTTACCTTGGCTCGCTCCAGACTTTTTCGTTGTTCATGGAATGCAGATGGGCTTTTCAGTGCTGCAACAGGAAAGAAGAGGAGCAGTCAGCACACAAGCAGAAGCAAGCAGCCACCGGGATATTCAGCAACAGCATTTTAATGAGTGCTATAAAAATAGCAACACAAACTAGCCGCTGTCTTTATTGCACTTACTAAAAATAACTCAGGAAAGCTCTGGGAAATCCCTCTCTCCTGGCCAGACCATGGCAAGAGAGCAGAGGGCACGGGGAGCACAGGGAGCAGGGAAGGCGCAGGGAGATGGTGCAGGCTTTGGAGGGTGGTGCTCAGTGGAACATRTCAGAGGGCAGAGGCAGCTCTGCCCTGGCAGGCTTTCTGCAGGCTCTGGAGCTGCACCACAGCCCCAGAAAGCAAGGATCTGGGAGAAGCAACAAGCTGAGASAAGACCTCACCTGCAAGGAGAACCCAAAAGACCTGTCTTGCCTATTGGGGCTCTGCAGGAACAGCCTCYAGCCACCATACTTCAAAGCAGGACCTGGTATTTTGGCCTTCTCCCATCACGGGCGACCTCTCTGCCTCCTTCCAGTTTCCTCTCACTAGACACTTGTCCAGGCCCTGCCTAGCAGTATCTGTTCTTGCAGAGGTGCACCGGGCAGCAGGCTGCACTTTCAGCATCTCCCAAAAGACAGAGGGGCTCCTGAGGGAAGGGTCTCTGGCTTTGGACCAGCAAGCACCAGTGCCATGGAGCAATCTGTGCTGGAAGCTCRGAGGATCTCCTTTTTTATGCTTGCCCTGTGAAAATTGGAGCAAAACTTTTTGGTGAAGGGGTTAATATTTCTCAGTTCCTGCGGAAATCCTTTTCTAGCTACTTTAGCAAGCAGAATTAACCATTCCCAGTGGGCCAGGGGAAAGACAAAGTATCCTGACCCATGAAAAAGGCCTGCTACAACTCTTCAGYAGTGTTCAATTTTCTTTCCATCTCATGAATAGGTTCCAGTGAGAACAAAATTTCTTTCCATATAGGACATGAAATCCCGCCTCAGTCTAGAAGAGTAAGAACAGAACAGAGGGCACAGCCTGGAGAGTTTTGGAGGCCATCTCATCGCTTCTTGGTAGGCAACACCCATAACCTCAAGTGAATCACAGGAACGTTCCTGCTTCTACTGCAGAGCGCACTTGCAGACAAGCTGGTGTTACCGTGCCGTGCTTGGTGAGCAGCCATGAGGACTTGTGGCAGGTAGTTTGACCAGAAGCAAAATAAAATGGTGCACAAGAGAAAATGAAGCAAGAGAGATTATTTTTACAGCCCCACCCAGTGTCAAGTCCTAATGCTAGGAGTTTGCCGTGGGCATTCACCAAGTCAAACATCATGCTATTCATGAAGAAAGTGGTGCAGAATTTAATCATTTACCAAGACTTTTTTTTTTTTTTTTTTTGAGGAAATATGTGGATGCTGCAGCTTGTATTAGTCTGCAAAACAAATAAARGCATGACTAGCAACAGTTACTCAGACAACTTGCTAGGGGATAAAACACGTCCTCTTGAAATGGCTGAGGGTCTGGAGGCAACAGAATGGAGCTGCTGTGCTCGATAATCTTAGAATTATGCATTTTTTGGCCTGTCAGGAGGTGAGGCTGTGTAGAGCAGGAGGGTCTCCACTTCCTGTGCAGCTATTTCTGCAACCCATCGCAGTAAGGAGAGAAATGCCTTGAGAAATYGCTGATCTTTCAAGCCAGCCTCCTGCTCCGTTTTGGCAAGTGAGCAGGATCTGGCTGGGGTCCAGGGCTGGCCCCTGCTCAGGGCCATGGGGAGGCTTCCCTGCCCACTTGGCCTTGCAGCCTGGCTTCCTGCARGTGACCCCACAGGGCTACTTCTGATTTAAAACATGCTTGCCACATCTGCACCAGTTTCMCTATGACAATTGAACTGTGCATAATGCAGTGCTGCATGAGCCAGGTACGTCCTACCCACTGAGCCTGAAGAAGGGGCCAGGTTCTGCTCTCAGGACTCTTTTTTTGTAGTTTTGCCAGCCAATTATCCAATTTACCACAAGAAAACTTCTGATGATAAAGCTTCAAACCTGAAGGCTTGTGCAATGCTACTGCCCTTTGCTCCCAAGCATCCTCCTTGATGCAGTTTCCTGCCYTTTCCAGTGACGGGGCCACATGAAGCTCTCCCAGCTCTTCAAAATATCCGAGAAAGTGCAGACAGATCCAAGGTATGTAATGGTATTATATTGCTCCTTGTTACRTCAAACACAGACTGGGTTTTGTTTGCACAAGGGTGTTCATCTCTCTGGGCTATGTTTAGGTACCACCAGTACTTTGCTGGGTTATTAATGTGGACACCAAAATCCAAACAGCTTCCTCAAAATTACTCCAGGGTTTCACGCTTTCTGTGCTACAGCCACAGTGCTTAAGAGTTCATTGGCTCTGTGTCTATTCACCAGTCCCAGTTTCTATAAATTTCTACAAACCTTCAAAGCTTTTATGCAATGCTGCTCTATTATTCTAATCCTCCATTTCCCTTTCTGCTCTCCGTATAAAATGGATTTGTTACAAAATGAAAGTTGGTATGTCCTGGCTTTGTATCAGATGAAAAAATGTAATCAATAGATTGAAAAATCTGCATGAGAAATCTGCATTGAAAAACCATGCAAAATTTGATATGCAACATGGGCTCAAGTGTAAGCTCAAGCCTGGTACTACATCTAGCTGATCATATCCCTCTCTGCTCTTTCTGGAATGGCTCTTGTCAAAGGACTGYGGCCCCAGTGGGTTACAACCCTTAGAATTCACTTCTTATCCCCTGCGGAATAAGCTGGGCTGCGATCCAGCCCTTGTGCATCTCCTAGGGCCCATCTCACCTGCTGCTGCTCAGGCCCAACAGGCCACGGGAAGATGTGATGGAAGAAAGCTGTGTTTTGTTGTAAAGAATGTCTGCACATGCCCAAGCCATAAGGAAGCTGGGACTCCCACATATTAAACACTAACATTTGACCCATCCTCCTGAGGTGAGAGCAGTTACACTCTGCACATTTGTTTTTATACTCCAAAAGTGCCTCTTCTTTTATTACTTCCAATGATTGAACTGTTTGTGCTTAAGCTTCCCAAAATGGCCTCCTTGGACAGAARGCAGCCTGCAAAATGTCAGCATAAGTTGGGAGTGTAATGAAACTTCACGAAACAGGAAAAGCCCCTCAGTTTTCATCAAATAATTTGGGTCTAACGTGTGGCTTGCAGTGTGAGCAATTTTGAAGTGTTAGGCATCACTTGCAAAAGCGTAACCCCATAGACAGTCCCATGGAGCAGGGTAAGTTCAGGAGACTTCTGCCCAMTGCCTGTATAAATTGTCAGCGTTTGCAATGCTGTCCCTAATGTCACACTATTTTGCTCACAGTTCCTGCTCCTGGAGGCCTGTGATTGAAAYGATTGCCTTTCGGTGGCAGGTAGCATAAAATCTGAATGCTTAAAGAAAGGAAAAGAAGAGCAACAAAAAGAACCGGCACCAGTCATTTTTAAAGCACTGTGGTCGTATTGACAGACATGATTTTTGTCATCTCGCTCAAGGTTTCTTAGTGCTTGATGCTGACAGTGCTGTACCAGGAAGACCTTTGCTGCTGGCTCCCTTACCCTTTAGGAAGGGAGCTGCACGAGGAAGGGTTAGCAGAGGGACGTAGAAGTGCAGCACGCAGTGCTAGAGCCATGCTGTTAGTTTGCTGCTATGCTGCTAGTTAAAGAAGAACCAAAGAGGAACTGTCACACAGAAGATGTGTCACAGCCTTTGGGGTCGGGAGGCAGCCAGAAGCGATGGAAGTGGCACAGCCTTTGATAAGCTGTGTTGCCCCAAAGAAACCCATGATGATATGGAAATATCTTTCCACAGGTATTTCCAGGATACTTCCCATAGGTATTCCAGGATAATGTGCTACCTGGGTTCTAACTAACCACAGACTCATGCACATGGGGGATGAACTAGSTCAGGATGGGGCTATGCACTGAGCCAGGCTGAGACCTGCAGTGCTGCTGCTGGTTTAATGCTGATGGGCAGTGCAGGTTCAGCAGGGGATCGTTCTCATTCACTTACTTTTTTGGTCTCTAGCACAATACCAGCTGGTTTAGCTTTCTGGTGCTGAATGGTTACATATTGATGCTGGGCTGGAGCTTGTCCTGATGTGATTGCACAGTTGCTGAATGGTGTCAGAGAAGTGAAAGCACAGACACCTCCGGGCATTTGGCAGTCTGCACTAGCTTCAATCATACTCAGCCAGTTCTGCCCTGTGGGATCCTGGCTGGGCACCGTTTCTCTGGGCATCATTCTCCCTGACCCAGCGCTGTGCCTCAGCTTGGGCACAGTTAATCCACTGCTTTCTGTTTGCAACAGCCTCGTGGACGGGGTTCTCGCTACTTCTCCTCCTGTTTGTGGGCTTAATCCTGCCACAACCTAGAACCCCCTCAAATGGCTTATACATGAGAAGCTCGCCTTCATGAAGTGCTGAGTATCCTGGAGCTGGATGTGCCTGTCCTGCTGCAGCRATGGAGATGGACATTTATGTAGGTGGATTTTAAGAAGGTGGATTTGAGCAGCTCTCCTGACTTCAGCGTAAGCAGCAGCATTATCACTTGTGTGGCAGGTGTTGGGCTCCATTTTACAGCACCAAGAACCACAGCATAGCTACAGGGCAGGAAGCAAAGTCTATCCAAGCAACAATATGCTCAGAGCTGAGGGAAAGTCTGAGCAGGCAGATGGTGCCACACACAGATGGTGCCGAACATGAGGGCAGCCCCTCTGAGCCAGGGACGGGTGAAAAAAGCAGGAAAAGATACTCACGTGGCATAATGCCCTGGTCTGCCAGCTGCTCACGGGTCCTCCTCTGCTGAAGCCGTAGCTGTAAAACTGAGAGAGAGAGAGAGTCATGAAGAGATGCAGGCTTGACCCCAGGCACTACCACAGCTATCAAGGACGGCAAGCTGGGGGCTCCGTGCCCCAGAGACCTGCTGCAGGTCCGTGGTGCTGCTGGAGCAGCTTTGGTGCAGCCCAAGGGGGCACCAAGGCAAGGAGGAGCTAAGGAGGAGGCCGGGGAGTCTGCACCAAGGCAGCCCTCACTCTTGTGGAAGGACAAGCAGAGCAGGCAGTGCAGCAGTGGCCGGAACAGGCTCTGATCCCTGCTGGGTGCCTGCAGTAGCTTCTGTGAGGGGGAGAGGGCTGAGAAAGAGGGTGGGTTTAAGCGTCTGTCACCACCTCCTGCAACTGGGTTTACCACCCCAAGCAATACAGGGCTCCACTCTCCCTAAGGGTGCACAGCAGTATAAGAAGAGGCAAGAGTCAACAGCAGTTCCAATGGGATGCAAGGAAAGAAAATCACCATGAGAGCAGTGCAGGCCTAGAACAGGAGCCTGGAAAGGCTGAGGGACATCCATYCACRAGCTGATCTAGCTTTGAAGCTRGCCCTGCATGAAKGAGAGRTTGGAGGCCCCMACAGGCTCCTTCCAACCTAAATAYGTACACAGGTCTGTACTTGGATGTGACTTTGTGCATGAATTTCAACATAGAAGGCAGATGAGCTCCCATAAGGAACTCCCATGTTCCAGAAGCTTTTAAACTCCTGCCTGAAGGAGGAAGTACTGAGGTTCTTGTTCGAATTGGTACGTGCCACCTCTGTCATTGGTAACTCAGGATTGCCATGAATGCAAAAGAAATGTTCAATGTGTGGTAAGAACARAGAGGACGAAGCTGAAAATAAAGCAAAAAACACCTGCAACTGATATTGCACTAAAACTAGCACCCCCATGATGTGGCCCTGTAAATCAACATGAGATTATGACTCCTGAGAGGTTTTTAAGTTTGTAGAGATTGCRTAGTTTTGAATACCTGAAGAAGCAACTTCTCTTTGACTTCAGACAGTTAAGTTTAATGACTGCTCTCTTGTGCTGCAGGTATTTACATCAGATCCAGTTATTTGCACCCAAATCTAAATATCCAAATTAGAAAATCCATGTTWAGCAATGCCTGGTTTTCCTCCTTGACTATGAGGGAGTTTACACCAACCAGCTCGTTTTACATATCTTATGCAGGGCAATATAGACCCCAGGTTCTCTGTAGGCTCTTCCCAGCCATCGTCACAGCATCTAAAGAACGACATACGGCTCTGCACTTCCTCTGAGGAGCAGATTTATCTTCATTGAATGGCTCGGCAGAAGAAACTGGAGATTCTCCAAGAGTGCAAGAAGTCCTGTAGCTCACCATTTAGCTGCTTCACGAGGGCTTGAAATCCCTCAAAGCTGTGTCTGACCCCAGCTGCATTCCTGTCCTCTCTCCCACGTTACACWTCGGGAGGGCTGATCGCTGAACACTGTGACTCACTTTGAGGAGGAATATTCTTCATTTTCCAGGAAACTCCTTTACAGAAGCTTCAGAGGAACATTTATGYTGCAAACAGCGATGATGGAGTGCTGGTGGGGAGACAATCCTGTTCCTGGAGCCCACAGTGWTCCTGCTACCGTTACACCAACRTGCTGGYCAGAATCACAGAACCACAGGGTGGYTGAGGTYGGAAGCCACCTCTGGACATCATCTACCCAACCCCTCTGCYGGAAACAGGCCAGGTCAAGGAGGCAGTTACACAAACGGGCCACCCTTTTGTAGAGCTGTTCTGGCTSTGCTGCCCACAGCTGAGAAGCGACCATACTCTCAAAGACTCTACTCAGTCCTGTACTTCTCCCCATGAGAAATCACTTCCTAGATGATGCAGGGCATGTCATAGTTGTTCTAGTTGATCCTGCTTACAATCTTTTCCTAGCAGAGGTATCCCTCTCTTCTGTGCTAGCCTCAAATCCCATTTAGCAACACAGCCTCTARAAACAAACTCCAGAGGGACTGTCTGCTATTAAGAGAAGTCAATGGTTTGACCAACAACTGAAGTTGGCATTGGGAATGAAAAAAGCAGCATCAGGTCACAGTCCCTTCTGCCTACCATCCCAAGAGTTCATTCCCTCCCCTCCRTTGCTCCAGGACTGGAATATTAAGAGTGTAAGTGCAATTAAATCGCAAACAAGATGGGAAAAGCTCTGCAAGTTCAGCAGAACCCCTAGGCTGGGGAGACGGCAGCAAGTTGGGAATGGGATGATGGGGAGGAGGGATTCCTGTATTCAGCAGCCAGATCAACTTTGCTGCATGTCAGACAGCAGCTGAGCAAACATGAAGCACGTGTTTGCCTCTTGTCACAGCTTTTGTCACAGGGTATTTCAGAGCACTGTGGTGACTTCCCTTGTTTGAACATTGCCTGGCAGAAAATAGCCCTGTKTTGAATACAGGCCCCCTTGAAAGCCAGCAGTGTCTCGTGCTTTGAGGCTCTTCACAGCTGGTGTCTCAGGCCTGCAGGACAGAAGCTGCCCAGAGCAGGATGCACTGGAGACCCCTTGGCYGCTGCAAGGTCCAGGCAAGGCAGGACCAGGACTGCCTTAACCCCAGGATGCAGCGATGCTGCCTATGGCCTTCTCGGGAAGGAAGCTCTTTATCACAACTGTATCAGAAGCAGGACTTCCAAATGGACAGGGGAGCTCTGATCAGCCAGTGCTCCCTCCTGACCAAGCAACAGGCTGGTATCAAGCTCCCTGCCATGCCAGCTTGGATGAACCTGTTCATAAGATCCCAGTAACTGGTCTGCCAATCTTAAGCATCGCAACCATTGCAAGTAGCCTGCTTTTCTGGAGCTAAAAGCACCTTGGCCATGTTCTTTCCCAATCCCCTCCAGCTACAGGCCTATCTGCTCTGCCAACAGCCAGGCATCACCAAGGTATTTCTCTTAGCACGATATCTCCAGGCCCAAACAAATCACACAACGTTTGCTCTGTGTGGGACCCATGCAAGCAGCGATGACAGCCAGCCAGTCACAGCCCTGGAGCAAATGTGGGGCAGCAACCACATAGCCTGGACGGTCACAGAGAGCTGTGGTCAGTCCTCTGAGGGTGAAATCCCTCTTAGGGCTCTGTCTGTCTTTATCAGGAAGCCCAAAGTCTCCATATTCCTTAGAACATGCTGTCACCAACCTTCTTGGAGTAATCCCTTCAGCACTGGGATGTCATCAAGCCAAACATCCTTTTCCTTCTGCACACTGASATACGGTTCATTCTGTGCTATAATGTCCACCCACTGACAATGAAACACATTTTTTTCAGCAAAACATGTGGGTTCATGATGATGGAAAACCAGAACCAAATACAAGCTGATGTCCACCAAGTCAGTGTTTTGAAAAAAATTCATGAAAACCAGGAAACGATGTCATCAATTAAGCACAGGCCATGGCTGGAAATGCACATWCTGATTGCAAGCTGTATGAATTTGTGATCTGTAAGGAAAAAAAAAAAAAGCACGCGCATTTTCTTTAGACACTGGGAAAATATAAAAAAAGGTTCCAGCAATATGCTGCRTGTCCAGCCTGATGCTCCACCAAGACCTGCTCTCTTTGGCTTTTCATGACTTGCTGACTTGCRTCCAAATCACTCTCTCCTTCAATGGTGGCACCTTTCCACCAGAGGCAGGCAGAATAAATTTCTCTCCCAACTCAGCCAGCTTCATTCAAGCCCTGCACAGAGGTTTGAATCCTTTCCTGCATAGAGGCAGACAAGTCTTCTCTGCAAACCCACATACATGTGTCCACCATTAGGATRCTCCCAAGTGCCAAACCACGTAGARCCGTATTTAGAGTGGTAAATTCTCACTTTTCACTTGTGAACTACCACTGATGCAGTACAGATGTAGGTCTTGTAAACTCCCTCTCCATATTGTCTGGGCAGAAAAGGTCAGAGTTAAGGTTAAGTCGGCGTTTGCCAGCTTTGTTTCCTCTGTCTGATGACAACTCTTCTCTGCTGCTTGAGTGCAATTGGTTTGTATTCAAAGCAGAAGATCATTTCACATAAAYAATCATCTCTGGGAAGAGTTAAATATGTTTCTGGAACAGCCCTTAGGTGTCCTATTTGATTTAGTGCAATCCCATTGATAGTTAGAGCACATGGAATAGCATGGCAGGCTTGAAGAATCATCGTTCCTGCACAAATTTGTCAGGATGACCTCAGATCAGTATATTTATCTTTTGCAAAATAGTCAAAATAAACACACACCCAAATCCCTGAGGAAGGGGAGGGGAAACCTGAGGGCCTGCAACGTGTTGGTGTTGATCTAACTCCTCTGGAGCGGCTCCTGGTGCCCTGCACTGGGGTAGCTGCTGCCTCTACCCACTGCACAGCTATGCTGGTTCCTTCACTGCAAACCACTGGAAAAAATAAGAATGGCAGAAAATACTGTGTAACTCCAGGAAGGGTAATCAGGCACTGTATGAAAAAGACACTAACTCTACCAGCACAGTCTTATCTGTGCAAACTCATTCTTTCTGTTGCTACTGATGCAACCACATGGAAACAAGAGGCTAGAAAACTGACCCTCGAACCACTCTAGGAGAGACCCTTCCTTGCCATCATCTTGTAATTGYCACCTTCTGGCTGCGGTTAAAGGTGTCCTGGGATGGGGAAACCGCAAAGATCCATTTCTATCACCCATAAGCACTTGAATAGCTATTTCCATTGCTAAGTATAGGCAGACTATGGAGAGGCAGCAGAAGTTTAGTTAGTAAGATTTGCCTCAGCTCTAGTAAGAGTGACCTGAAACCCTTCAAAAAGGATTCAAACTCACCAAAACTCACAGCTTGCTGAACCTGGGGAGCAAACCCGCAGACCTGCCCGCATTTCCAAAGCAACAGCACATCACAGAAAAGCAGTTTTCCCCAGGGCTTGGCATTGCACGGCACGATCCCTAATGGCTCGTCCTTTGCGTGCTCTGTGCACGCTGCACCACGCTCTGTGCAACCTGCTCCTGTCCAGCAGTGCTGCAGCCTCTGAGCAATGCAGGAGGAGCGAGAGATGCAGGGCAGGGTTCKGTGAGCCGTTTACCCCTTGCCATGTGAGTGGAGGAGGACGGGAAATCAGAGCTCTGCACTTCCTTCCATCATTGACAGCTTGACAGCTGCAGAGCTCTGCACGTGTAGAAGGGGAAGCACTGGAGTATCTGCCCTGTAAAGACTTTCCATGTGAAAAAGATACAACCATTTCAACCATTTATACTAGCTTATCTTCTTTATTCTCCATGTTGCCAGCATCCAGAACAAACTGAAGGCAGCATTCCTTATTTATTTGTATGCTGGTTTGCCTCAGAGACTAAGATGCCAGGATTATGCTGTGGCCATGGCCCTCCTTACCTGCACGGGTTGCAGTCACGGGTAGAGCAAGGCAGAGCTGCACGTTTGGGATTTTGGCAGCCCTGACTCCAACATAATAAATAGGCAGAAGAATCTTGTCAAATGGCAATGCTGTCTTTCACCAGCCAATAGTGAAGGATCACAGCTGTGGGAATAAGTCATGAACCAAAGAATGCCCCACAAATTGACTGCCCTAGAAATGCTGAAAGGCACAAGAATTTATGGATGGTAAAACCCACAAAGTTTACTTTTCGTGAAGAATCATTTGAAAAACATGTTTAGAGATCCCACTGTTGGTTCCATAATAAAGCCAGCTTACAAATAAACCAGCAATGAGTCTTAAAAACAATACTAGTTCATTTGAAAAAAATGCGGGGACTTAAAACAGAGCCCATCCTCTTCTCTTCAGAAAGGTGGCAGTGTTGCTTTGTAGTTGCTGAAGGAATTATTACAGACTGAGATTGCCTTCAAATGAACAGCAATGCGCGATAATATACYAACAAAATCTAAGGAATGACTTAATCTAATGAAATGTAAGATCAGAGAGATATGGAAACCACACCAAAGCYCTGGACCCAAGTTCTGTATAATTCAGCCAGACTAGGACCACTCGTGTTTGCACACACACTCTTGGGTTTTCAACCAACTGCCAACTTTGTATTTGTTGAGAAAACAAAGTTTAAGTTGACCACCCAGCTATCTAAGAGATCCTGATAACACCACTCATGTCTACCATCAGTATCGTAAATCTCTAATCTCATCATCTACAAGGCACGAGGAGGCAAAAAGCACACACGGCGCGGGTGACGTGCCAGGAGGGGTGCGTGCTGCAGCATGACGGCCCCGCCAGGTCCTACCGAGCCCCGCATGACACATGCAGCTGGTTTGCCTGAACATCYGCACAGATAACATCCACAGGGAGAACGTCACCTCTGCAGGGTCAGSCAAAGCCCCTCGAGAACGTTTTTGGTCAATATTATTAACATTACACACTGTTATATTCATTAAAACAATTAAAAGTTAAAAACACCCACTCACAAACACAGCATACTTACTATAAATATAGCCTGTGAATAAAGGCATGAATATCCAGCAGAGGGTCTGATTTAGAAGTGACCGTCCCATAGTTCACCTTCACTCACCTTCGCTCACGCTGAATGTCCTCTGAGAAGCCCCTTAGCGGAGCTTCCCCTTAACTTACGAGACTGAGACATGTTTTACTTGCAAACCCTCCGAGACTGGCAATCAATTGTGTGGCTCTGGTTTTATTTCTCTGATGATGTCACTTTAAATACTTTTCATGTTCCATTTGTTATTTTTACTTCTAAAAATGACGCATTTCTTCAAATTCATTTTTCTCCAATTAGTCACAACTTAATGGAACAAAGTCAGCTGCCTGTATGTCAGAGTGAATGTCAGGCCCGTCTTCACCGCGATTATCACAGATAGACCCACAAGAGCACCTGGAATATACGGACGGAATTAGGTACGTTGTTTTTCAAAGATGCCCTTCTGGATTCCTGCCCCAAATCTTTACAACAGGGCCAGGGCAGAAGACCCAGGAATTGCAGTTTTACCAAAATAAACCACAGGCATAAACTGAAGACAATGAAAAATCARAAAAATAGCAACAGAGAAGAAGGAAAGTTCATTTCTTCACTCACAGAATAACCTCTACAAGACCGAAGCTGTGACAGCTCTACAACCCCCTGAATATTTCACTCGCATGCTGCTTCCAAACATTTAATGCAAAACAGCCTGTGGCTAAGGCTTGCCGGAGAGAGAAGTTTTAAGAAAAATCTCAAGGTTTCCCCTACCTGATCTGAACTTGCTCCGAATCAGCAAGGAATGCTCAGACCCCAGGAGTGTCATGGTGACTCGGGGACCAGTTCCAGACGCCCCTCACTTAAACCATTAACGTGCTCCAAAGAGGAAAGCTGCCCACGGCCAGTGCTCAGGCTTCATCCAGCTCTGTGGGAGTCTCGGGGTGCTTTTACAGCTGGCTGGCAAGAAGCAGCAAAGTGGCTTTGAAAGATTTGGTCCCATCCAGCACTGACCCTCCACAGAAACCAACTGCTCCCCCTGTGCTGTGTTGAACTAATTAACTTTCAGCTAACGGGAGCCTCCTCCCGCACGGAGTTTACTATCAGCAGCTGGGTGTCCTGGCTGATGTCATAGTCTAGCAGGGAGCAGCGACTATCGGAAAGGGTCTTAGCAAAGACAGAAGTTTGATATCTGATACTAATTACTACCGACCGGTGCGCAGCCAATCAGGGCGCTCCCCGTCTCSGCCGACTTTTGGAGCCGCTTGGAAATATTAGCAGAGCAGGAGCTTAACTCTTTGCAGCGTGGTACGAGGCGGGTCCGCTGCCCGCCGCGGCTCCCCGGGCACGTTTGCAGAGATTCTACCCCCTAAGGCAACAGAAGGGCTGTACTTAGGGCATGCGTCTCAGGTCAGGACATGGTTGGGCAGGAGCGGTGTAATGCATGCCCGTTACTTCAAGGAATCAGAGCCTGGCAAACAGAGATGTGACTSTAATGTCTGTGCCCCCAGTCTGGCTTGTTTGGGCACTGAGAACACAGAGCAGAGTGCAGTGTGGGCTCTGTGGATCCTACATCTGTGCTGGGAAGCTGCAAGCGAGCGGCGGGGTGCTCACAGGTTTGTCCTGCACCTTCCTGCAGTGTAGGCAGCTTCAAAGCCCCCCTGCATGGTGCATGTCTTTATGTAKGGCTGCATCCATATGATTACCCTCTCGAGACGCTCAAGATGATGGGGTGTGTAAGACACTATCAGGAGATGCTCTGTGCACTCAGACATGACCTTGTTCTGTTACACAGAGGCACAGAGAATAGAGCCAAATAAACAAAGCAGGGTTAAATCTTGAGCTAGAGTCACTCTTTCCTATGCTGCAGAGTACAGAAATCCAAGGAGGGTGGCACAGACATCAGCTAGGACAGAGCTTCTCCACCTACGAAATTCCTCTCAGAGAGGACCAGCCTTTTGCAAACACGCTGTGTAAAAARAGATGTGGATCCTTTGAGAGTCTCCATCCCCAAGCCTGTGGCTAGCTCACGTCTGASGAGTGGAAGGTGTATTGCAGTGACCCACTGGCACTTTTTCCCTAATAACATAGGGACTGCAAGTCAAGCTAAGACAAGGGTGGGCAGCAGCTTCCCTGACCCACAGGTCTCACCTGCAAAGTCTAAATCCTGCTAGATCATAAGCACCTGCCTAAAGACTTGCTCAGAACTGTTTATTATTTTATACAGGCATGTGGGTGTATATATATATATATTTGAGAACATATATGCATGTCCTGAATCAGAAAACAGCCTCACTGCAGCATCCAGCAATGCAAAAAGAGTAGGAAGCTGAAGTGTCTACCATCACACCTGAGCTGGTGCAAGTTTCATCTAGAAAATACACCTTCTGTTCAAACCAGGAGAAACTTCTCAGATGAACAGTGAGGAGAAAGTCTGTGTTAGCACAAATAGTATCTCTTACTTGTCCAGCACTTCTCTCCATACAACTCTGCTTCCAGGTGGTTTTGGAGCTGCCACTACGACAGCTCTGAGATAAACTCCTGTGTTTTCCTGAGGAGGACATAAATACTGCACTAACCACTTCAGCAGCAACCAGACACGGAACCGACAGTTCTGCAGTCTGCAGTGACTCTGATCTCTTTTTTTCTGTGTTGCAATTGCTATTGCAAAGTCCACTGCTGTGGAGATACRCACGGAGTGGCCGTTTCCCCTCCCTGCTCTGCGCATTGTTTGCAGTTATCGTCGTTGAGTCTCGTCCGATGGCTCAGCCTGCAGGCATTCAGCACGGGGAGAGCCTCTGCAGCTCCCTGCGGGCAGTATCTCTTCTGACTGCTCGTGTCATTCTGCATCATCTGCCCTTCTCTGTGATGTTTCTGCTGATGAGCCCCCTCCCAGCACATAGTCCATTGACACTCCATTAACTCATTCAAGTGCGAAAATAGACCATTTAGTCATATTTTGAAAAGCCCTTCCCCTTCCTATGTATAGGCTTGGAGCCAGAGATCCTATGGGGAACTCTGGTTTCCACCAGCCATCGTAAGGTTGGTGGAAATGCACAGTCACTGTATTCTTTGGGCCATTCTTATCCTTGCTATCAGTGATTACTTCAAAGACTTTTARTCAGTTGCTGGACAATACTAACTTTTCCACAATCCACCCATATTCCTACTAAATGTATTCAACACATCTTCAAATTAGTATCCAGACTTACTTGTTTATTGTTCCTAGTGACTTCACTGAGCATTTTTGTAAAAATGTACACCACATTTACCCCCATGGCTGGTGAGGTCGGTAGGTCTCACACCATGCTTAGGAGCAGTGATACTTGTGACCCTTAGAGTTCTAAAGCACTGTCAGGTTCTGGGGCTTTCATTTGCTAGATTTCATCTAAAATCCTTTATGGTGCTACCTCAGCAGGTTCACTTTGCTGGGAAAGACAAGGCATTAGCAGCTGACCACACCTGAGCACARCACTCCATGCTTCCTGCCGTTCTGCTGTGCCTTGCAAAGCCTGCTCCTCTTCCTCTGGGATATGTGACTGCTCCTTCAGGTCAGCTGCAGAGAAGGGATCGTGAACACAGGAGCTCAGTGAGGCTATTTCATGCTTTGACCCCAGTCTTCTGAGATGGTGAAGACTCAAAGTCCCATAACGCTCATTCCAGAACTAGCTCTTATAAATCTTTCACCTCCAAAACTGAACAGCTACAAACGACTTTGCAAAACCATCTGAGAGTTCAAAGGAGGCGAAAGACATTCTCCTCTTCTCTCCTTTCCGGGAAATGGCTCAATAGTCTCAGTCTCCAAGCCTTGCTAGCTGTATGATCACCATCCACACTTGACCCTTAGGAGATGAAACAGCTGCTAAGAGGAATGACCTCCACAAATGACTTGACTACTGAATTYGCAGTTCAAAACTGATGCTCTGCAGGACTGGAGGAGTCTGCCCTTCCACATTTACTCTTGACGTCCTTAGAAAACAGAGGTATATGGAGGACAGACACTGAGATCAGACCACAGATACTGAGCCATTTTCCTGCAGGCTATCTGCCTTAGATAGCACAGAAATAGTAAAACTCTTCACAAGGTCCTCATGTGCTTCCAGCATAGGCMCTGCCCAGGCCCCTGGTGCTTACTGGATATATCTGTCACCAGGGGCTGTGCTGAACCACAGAGCACTATTCTGCCTGATAAGAGCAGGCTGCACCATTAGTTACCATCTTCCTGTGGAAGGAAAAACAGGAATTTAAGTAACATGGGCTGAGAMTAGCATTGCTTTCCATTCTCCTGTTTCCAGTATTGCTGTAGGCATCTCTTCTGCAAGCGGGGCTCTTACTGACTTCAGAAAGTGAAGGAGTGAGCCTTAAATACCAGAATAAATTAGTCATGGTGGAGAATTCCTTTGAACTAAGAAGTCACACCCCAGAGCCATGCGGATATCAGTTCTGTGTTACTCTCCAGATACCAGGAAATGGTCCCTTCTAATCTTCCAGCACACTCTACTGTTTATGGTACTGATTTATTTTAAAGAAGATTGTTTGTTTCTATGTAGATTTGCATCTGTGGGAAAAAGACCCAAATGAACTGATGTTTCTGCGAGATCCCTCTGGGGACTTGCAGGGGTCAGTGTGTGTCACAGCGTCTGTGCCACAGGAGGTTGATCTCCAGCAGGTCTTGGGTCAGCCTGAGGTCTGTCTCCTTCCATCCCATCTCTCYTGTTGGTTGTGTCCACCTAGTTCATCTTCTCCTGAGGGAATGATCCCAGGCTGTCTTGGGCTGCTTCTCCCTAACACCTAGCAGCTCCATCTTGTGAAGAGCCCTTCTGTGATGGCTTTGCTCCTGGAATGTCCACAGCACACTCTGGGTAGACAAATCTGATGGGATTATGTCATGACCTTATCCCCATGTGTCAGCTAGTGATAATTTGCTGCAAGCTGTTTAGTCGTGCTGGCGAAKGCCCTGTGAGAAGATACAGCTGTACTGGCACAGAACTCTGCTAGAAGTCCCAAGCTGGTAGAGCAGTGTCTCTAGGAGGAGGAGGAAGGTTGGTGAGAGATTTGCCTCTATTAATATGTTTTTTAGGAAGAGTAAGTTCTATTCTTAACCAAAATAGCTATGTTGATAACTCTAAGGGCAGGGCAGGCATTACATGGAAAATCTGTAGCCAAGGCTCACAGAAACCTCTGTTCCAGGAGAGGATGGGCTTGGAATATCATTTGAACGTATTGCCACATGGATGTCATTACAGTGATAGACTGTAGAAGAAGCAAGAACATTCAGGCAGACATTGCAATGGGCCAGATGACCTGCCTGTTAATGAGTCCCAATGACAGACATTGCTCACTACAACCACCAGAAGTCAGGTGAGATTGAATCTCCTGCTTTGAGTCTGCCCCAGCAGGTCATGATCWTCAGGGACCTGCAAAGATGTGAGCTTCTCTTTTCATGCCCAAGACTCAGACTGAGAGTGAATTACACAAGAAAAGGAGTCCTAGGGTCTTGCAAGCCAAATATTCAGCATATTCATCTCCTTGCCCTTGGATAGTCAGCGATTTTCTAAGCTGGATACAGGAGAGCAGTAATGTCTCTTACAGTGAAATGGAAATGGTCTCTAGGGAATAATTCGGAATGACCCTAGCCAGATGCTTAGCCCAGAGCATGGTATTTCTGGATACGAGCATGGATGGTCTATCAGAACTCAATCTTAACTTTCTGACTATGAGGAGCCCTGGTAAGGACTTTCAGAGTGGCATTTGCCTGCGTTGAATTTGTTTTTGCCTGCTAGCAATTTTAGCTAGTCTTTCACTTCCCTATCTGCTCTCAGAGCTTGAGGGTAGGAATTTATGGTGGAAATGTCATAAGCTCTTCCTAGTTCTGACAGCAGACAGGCCTTKCTTGAATTTGAGCTGTGAACTATTTATCACAATGCTGCAAGCATCCAAGGAAGGTCCCTTAATTTATGGAGGTCCATGAGATGTTATGCAATTGACAACACTAATGCAAAATACTTCTGCACTTTACTAAAGCTACTATTAAGCTGTCTGATGTTTTCATCATAATATTTACTTCTTTGTAAATATGCTAAATTCTCCAATCTGAATTCAAAACAGGGAGATCAGGGAATGAAAATAAGAAGATGACATAGCTGTATAAAGATTATGTAAAATGTTTTCTACTAGCATAAATATTTGATTGTAAAATGCTGCGTGTCGTGTTTACTGATCAGGGATGCACAATGAGCGCAGAAAGGAGCCGCGTCCTGCCGCTGGGSTGGGGACATGCCCAGCATCCCTGCTCGGACCCGTCCCGAGGAGCTCTGAGCTCTAGGAGGAGGCAGATGTGTTGACAGTCTCCCCATTGCCTCACTCTCTCGTGCTATTCCAGCAGCATGGGCCTAAGCTCCAGTGGAGGCTCGCTCATCATGAGATGGTCCAGAGGTCCATCATCTCCCCAAGGCCCAAGACTGRGATGGATTAGTTGGGGACAAGGAAAGAGTTAAACACTCAAAGTTTCAGCCTGTTTTGAGACTGTCGAGGTGAATAGGAGGAGTGAAGCTTGCTGATGGGGACTTTGGCTTGAGCACAGCTCTCAGGTCAAACGAGCTGTTCTGGCAGGAGTTCAAGGCACTCGGGAGACCTCCTTCGTCCATCCAGACAGGGAGGAAGGGTTAGACACAGCCATTATTTTCCCCAGGAAAAAAAAAAAAAAAAGAAAAGGTCCAATCTGTGGGATGGAAGTCTCCTGTCTCGTGAGTGTGAGCATGCGCAGGACACAGAGGACCTGCCAGCCACCCCTAGGCACAAGGGCAAGCCCAACGGCAGTGTATGGTGACAGCACTGCACACTGCTCCCAAGGTTACACATGACATTTCTGTACCCAGCACCACCACCAGCAGCAGCCTGTTCCTCATGTTGTCTCTGGGCATAGACATCGTCTCCCTTTGCTGATCTGTGTCCCTCCATCAGCCTCTACTTTCTATCTACAGAGAGAAGCCCAGGAGTATACAGGTGTCTGCAAGAGGATGTACAAAACCCATCAACCCACAAGAAGTTCTCTCTGGTCAGACAGAACAGAAGCCATTTAGCTAATAGCCCCAAGGAGGAGGTCTCTGAGTGGTGCCATTGTCCKGGGGACATGTGATGGCTCTAGGGCTTGCCCAGACCCAGCTCAAGGGCGCTGGCCGACACCATGACCTGGCTTCTGTTCCTTCTGCAGCGGGACTCSGGGCAAGTCACGTCTCCTTTCAGCTTCCTTATCTCTAAATGGCAGATAATGAGGCCTTCTTAAARCTCTTGGAAATCTCCCACCAAGCAGGGCCCGATAAGGTCTGTATTGTTACAAGTCCTGCAGCAGCTCCAAAGCTTGAGGTTTCACTGAAAAGCAGCTTATCCAGTCCTGCTCCTGCTCTGATGAGGCAGGAGAGTGGGAATGAATTGAATGTTTCCATCCATATCCCTCCTGCCCACTAAACTATCCTGTCCCAGCCACTTGTTTTGTGGTTCAGCCCTAAATAGGGAATGTGTTTTTGGGGAGGAGGTGTGTGACAAGCACTAATAAGTGATATGAAGTGAAGCTGGGCCTGGGTTAGTGGCGAGCAGAGCTAAAGCCCCAGATATACATTGGATCGGTTGGGAGCATTATGTATTTCTGGAATGCCTTCTGGTCTTTATTAAAATGAAACCACAGCCAGCCCAAGAGAGCTCATTGCCCAGGCACAGGGCCAAGTATAAGTTACTTCTACAAATATTTATTTAACCATATCAATGACAAACTCTTTTGTATAAATGTTTTTATTTAATCATAATTTACCAATTATTTTAAATCAATTGTTTGCCTGCTTTCTAAACACTAATCAAGAGGCTTGCATTAGCATTACTCAGRCGGATTAGATGCATTATTTCACTGAAGGCTGTGCCATTGCTTGCCTGCCTTGTTGGCCGCAGAAAGGGGTGCGGATGGATCCAAAATTTCCCCCAGATTGTCAGTTTTGCACCTTGGAGGAGCATSACTGTAGCATTGTCAGCTGTCCCCACCCAGGTGATCTCCGGGTGCAGAAGAACATTGATCCCATATGAGCCTCTTAGGAAATACCGTTTCCTAGGCCTGATTCCCTCCCGCATCTCCTTAGACCAGCAGTTTGGTTTTCCTGAGCAGCCTGGCCTAGCACAGGCTCTTGAAGTCCTCTGTCCTGCCATTACACCTGAGTCTTCATCTTTCTCTGTCCTAGGAGAGGTTTCTCACTGTCTCCTCAGCTGTGAGCATCTAACAGGAACACATAACCATGGTCTCTACCATAGTATCATGAACACAGAACCACAGTTCAGGGCAGAACATGAGCCCACACATGACAACATTTGCCTTCAGGTTCTGGATCTAACACCCAGCCATGGAGCCCGTGAAGTTCCCTTGCTACCTTCAGGGCATCCTAAATGGCCTCCAGCTCCCTGGCTTCATTTACCCCATCTCSTTCATTCATCTCTCTCCCTCATCCCTTTCGCAGCCTAATCCTCTCACTTCCACTATCTAAATAGGAAAAAATGCTTAAGAACAGAGAAGCTGCTACTTCAGCAGGGCTTTAGTTCCTTTAAAGCCCTGTGAAACACAGCAAGCTCTGCACCCAACAGGACCACGGGGAGCCGGCCCTGTCCGTCTCCTTTGGAGCACATCCGTACACAGCATCTCCACACACCATATGCCCAGCCCAGGGCCTCCCTCTCAGTCACTGCAGCCATCACGAACAGCTAGTCCTGGACTGTAGGAAAAAAAAAAACCAACAGAGGCAGAAGCAGAAATCTGCTCATTACAGCCTGCCCGTGCTGTTTATTTATAAGATTTCAGGCTGCTACTGTCCTGCACCTTGGCTCATGCTCCACAGAGTCTGTTATAAGCAGTGGGTCTCTAGGGAGCCCTTCCATGCACATATCTGTTTATCATCTGCTGTGCTGTTTATGGCAYGTGAGCTGTGAGTTCCCTGAGGATACCAGGTGCCCCTGGAGCCCTTCACATGGCAGCTGTCTCTCTGCTGTAAAAATCACCTCTCATTGGCCTTTCACCTCGGACAGCAGGAGTCTTTCTTCAGTCTTTCTTCATCAGGTACCATTTAATCCAAAATCGGAGCTCTGCTTCCATAAATCTGGGAGAGCTAGAGGTTAATCCCGCTTACAGCAGCCTCCCAAAGTCTTCTGCTTCAACCGATTTAGGCTACTCACGTAGGAGAGAAAACAGAATCTTTAAAGTTCTCCCAGATGGAGAGGGATGYGGAGGTGCCAAGGTTTGCAAAGCATGGAGATTTGGAGATGAATAACCTGAGCAAAGATTTTGTTACAACCCGGTTTTGCTGCGGAGCCAGGAGGGGGGCAAACTTCCAGAAAATGTCTTCCAAGAGAGCAAAACCCAATTAACAGTCTATAGGATTCCTAACACTCCTACAGTAGATAGCTGCAGGAGTTATCTTCTAGTATTTATCTACTTATTACTGTTATTTATCTAYTATCTACTGTTTTCAAGATTGTGCAAATAGAAAGCTTCGCTAGGTGTATTCTTTGAGATGCTTAAATATGTGCCTGTCTCTTCTGAATAGTAAATATACCCACTGCTAGCGACAGAAGAACACTCTAAAAGCTTTAACTTTTGGTGGACAAAGCTATAAAAAAAGCTATAAAGCTATATAGATTTCTCTATGGTAAGAAATGATTAAAATTATGGCAACAAGGAGCTTCCTCCTGACCTGTAAGCAAAAAGGAAATTCATTCAGACAGGGCTCTGAAATTGTGCATTAATGCAGACCCAGTGCTATAATGTTGATGCACAAGAGCCTCTTGGAAAAAGCATTTTAAACACTACTCTAAAAAGTCTTTCCCTGTTCATTCTGAGGGGAAATGAACCTGAAGGAAGTCTTCTCTGTGGGCTCTTGGCATCTCCATATTCAGGAGCTGTCTTTAACCTCCTGCCTCATTTCAAGTATCAAATCTGCTGTTCTGTGAGACACAAATTCATCCTTCACAGTTTGGCTATCTAAAAATTAGGCACCGAGTTAAGCTTTTAGGTCTCCTGTGCAGGCCAGGGACAGAAGCAGGTGCTGGCAAAGGGCCATCTGTTCTACTTATCTTGCACCCTGAGCTCAGACTGAGATGAACGGGCCTCGGAAGAAGCACTTTACTTCCAGTGGCCAGAAAGGAGACCTAGATGACAGCTAAGACTAGATACTCACTTTCAGATAACTGAAATGAGATTAATCTCACCAGAAGTGACAGAGACCCAAGAGGAAGCTTGATTGCCAGGCGGTAAGGAAAGACAAGTATAACAGCGGAATAGACTTGGGAGGAGGGCAGAAGAAATCRTGGTAAAGTGCCAGGCTGCCTCATATGTCATATGTCCAAGGGCAGGTGAGGTTCTTCTTGGAGCATGTACCAACTTTTGCCACTCCATAACTCATCCRGAGCATCTTGCACAAGTAACATGTTGTCAGGCTGTCTAATGAATCTAAGTCTCCTTGGCAAATGCCTTGAAAAGCAACCCCCTTGCATGAGTTAATCCTAATAACGCACATTGGCTCTGTTCACATCAAAAATGTGACAAGGCTTCATATATCACTGCAGCCAGAGAACTCTTACAGGGAAATGTCAAAGTTAAGACTTAAGAGGCACTAGTATTCTTACTTATTCTGCGTTAAGAGTAGGCCTAACATTCCTCGGCTTCAGACCTTTAATCCCAAACTAGTCATCCAGGCACATCTGGAAATGTTAAATATACTGGGGACCAAGGAAGAATTCCTGGGTTCTGTACTCATTTTAGGCTGAGTATTTATGTRAGTTACTTTTTTAATCCTTTTAAAGTATTTATAGTTTATTTATAGTTTTGTTTGTATGCCTGAGACCTAGACRTATCCCATTATGCTTCAGTAAATCTGAAATATTCTTGTTAGCAGAGGGAAAWGAAGTCTGCTGTTAATGAAGACGAAAGGGTAGTAAGTATATTGAGTTACTTCCTCCTGAAAGATCTAATATTGTCAATAATAACCACAGAAATCAATAAAAATCTCTAATGTCTTTCAAGTGCTTGCTATCAGAACAATTACTTAKGTTGGTGATAGCCTCATCTGAAGAATATACAAGGAACTATGCCCCAAACTCCCAGCTAAATTTTCTTTTTCACAGTGGAATCTCTGAGCAAAAAGCTCACAAATAGAACTTCTCAAGTACCGAGCGACGAGTGTTTCTGGAGATAACATTTGCTCCTGAGAAAATGCACATCAGAAAGTCGCCTCTAGAGTACACTGCAGCAACCAGGAGACGGGAGCGCGTTCCGAGCAGCGTGAACGGCTCAGATCATTCATGCAGTTCTGCCTCCGAGCTTCAAGCATGGTSTCCTGGAACAGGGAAACTGCCAGTGAGCTGGAGATGGTCCACGCTAAACCCAATAACTGAGCTGCAGCCCGTTTGCTCCTAGATAATCTACAAGAAGCAGTGACAGAGAGGTAGTTGTGAGGGGAGCATGTTAAAAACTGCAAATTGAAATACAAAAAAAAAACTCCCAAAAAAATCTCTTTTTGTGAAGTGAGGAAAGAGTTTTAGAATTTCGGTAAGGAAGAGGATTCTGAAAGCAACTGGGTGACTTTTCCTCGTGAGCAAAGGTAATTTCATTAGGCTGCTGAGCRGTGATTTAAATATCTCCTTCCCAGTCCCTTTTAATGAAACTGTCTCTGAACGTGCCCAGCTTCTTCAGACAAAAGCTATTGAGGGAGCTTGACAGAATCCTTGGATTAGTGTAAAGATGAGATTTTCTTCCCTGAAAGTGGCAATAGGGGTGCGCTCATATCCAAGGGGGGACAACAGGGACAGCCCTAAAACACGTTTCCAGGAAGACCGTCATGAGCACTGTGGGCTCAAAAGGGTCACTCCGGGAGCTGCAATACCTGGCCTTGTTGGAAATGAAAAATAGCCAGCCTTTAATATGCTTTAAATATTCTGAAAATGAAAAGATGCAGGTTAGTTTGATTTCATTTACTCTGAGATTTTGTTTTAATGTAGGTTTGATAACTAAATGAAAAACAAATGTGCTGTATTAAAGGGAGGYGACCCAGCCCAGCAGAGGGAACAGGACCGGTGCAGGAACATTTTTCTAAAGATCYCTTTTGGAATGTTATTTTGAACTCTTCGCAACGGCAAAGGTTTTTAGACATTGTATGTTTTGTTAAGTGTCCCTTGGGAAAACTGAGTTTAAAATTAGTCAAGCTCTTTTCACTTTTTTTAAACCCTTCCCTAAAATAGTGGGTATAAAATTTGGTGGGAATTCTGTCGAGAGCTTAAACTGGCTGMAACAGACGATCTAATGGAAATGACATTTGGGGAGAAGTAAAAAAAAAAACTGCTTTTTTTCCTGGTTTCCAGTGACATAATCAGGACACGTTAGGACTGCCTGGTCCTCAGAGCGCCGCCCTGACCCTGGGGCTCTGGTCACAAGTTTCCCTAGTGCAGGAGAAAGAGAAGCAGCTGCAGAGAGAGCTACAAGAACAGTCACGGCTCTGTTAAGGCCCTGCTGTCCCTCCTGGGYTGCTCTGTCCTGTGGATTGATGTTAGTTGCTCTTGGTGTGCAGAACCTGACAAGGAGGTGGCAAATCCACCGATCTCTGCCCTACGTTGTGTGGTAGAGGTGCTGCACGTCTGGTTGTTTTAGGGCTTGGGAAAGAAGGGGCAAACTGTGGTTTTGGCCTGAATGGAGATCCCATGCAGAGCGACGCTGCGCTGGAGATGCCCACCCAGGGTGGACATTGTGGCGTGAGCATGGAAGGATGGTGCTTTCACAAGCTGCACGTGACTGATGTTCCAGGTGATCCCATCACCCTGGATGACCGACACCTTCATAACAGCTCACATCACAGACCCARAGGACCTGCCTGAGACAAGGCAGACACCCTGTCCTTAGCTAGGGCCACACAGGGGAGACACCTCCTCGCCACTGTGGACRTCAGGCATGCTGCACTTCCCTGACGGTTCAGACGTCTACCCTGGAGGCTGTGCCTGGTGGAGGCTGGTGGACGCAGAGCCAGCCCTGTTGTGCTCCGTGGGTTGTGCTGGACGTGAACATCCAGTGTATCGTTCTGAGCACTCCTCACTGAGCTGTGGTGCTTCCAAATGCCTTCCACAACGCCGAAAAGTTGGACCTACCCGCCCCAGTAGCTTATTTACTCAAGACATTTTGTCACTTGCTGAGATAAAGCCGCCTTCAAACACCTCAGGTTCCTCTCAGAGTAGCKGGGAGATAAGGCCGAGGGGCCCCTGGCTTATGCTTGCCGTGAACCTCGGAGGGTTTCGAGGGGAGGCCTCCTTGGAAACCTTCCTCTGCTATCRCTTTGACGGGTGTCAGCCGCGCTTTTAGCAGCCAGCCACAGGCAGAGATTAGCCAAATGTGGCTCTGGCCCAGGCTGCTCGGGCTTTCTAGGCATTATTTTAAAGCACGGAATGGGGAAGGATTTTGAGCGGAGATAGAGGGCTTTCCTCAGAAATGGCCTGGCCTAAGGGCCTCGCTATCAGCAGGCCCGGCRGCCGTCGCAGACGTGGTCCCTTCAGAGACAGTCCTCGCTGATAGTGGGAAGCAGGGCCCCTTCTCCCATCACAGGCACCAATCTAYTGCCTGGGGTGCAGGAGCTGAGAGAGTCCTTCGCATTCTGCTTTCTGATCCCCAAGCCATGCTTGGGACAGAAGCACATKAGAGTAGTGGCTCGGGCAAAGCAGCCACCTGTTTGGGAGAAAAAATACCGTAGTGTGGATGAACTACAGCATGTGTCCTGAAAGGATTCCTGACGTTGGAGATTATGGAAGTTACGTCAGCAAAAAGAAGGACACTTCCAAGTTAGTCCTATGCTGAAGTGCTGACTATGGAGTAGCAAAGGAGTTGCTATGAGCAAAGGAGTTCAAAGAATGTAGGATATGGTTGGTTAGGAGATAGATGGTTGGCAGCAAAGTTCAAGGAACCTTCTTTGGTGGTCCACCAGCTCAGAGAAGTCCCTTTCCAGCAAGTCAACTGTTGGCCCATTTCTCCTACTACCTGRGGTTTACTTAGATGCTAAATTCCACTGGATAGGGGTGTCCCTATCATTAATCTGTATAATTCACATCCAAATACTTAATATTCTTGTTACCTCATTGTACATCTTTTTTCCCTGGAATTTGTGCACTGTGGCCCAGCCTCTCAGGCTGGAGGAACCTGCAACTTTCCATAGACTTTTTTCTTACCAGTCATGCCTAATCTATGTATCTATCTACATGCCCAAAGGCGTGTATTTTGGGCAGGATGTATGTATCCATGGTATGCAAGTATAGCAGAGTCCATTCTGGTAACTATGAAAACTGGCATTCCTTATGGTACCCACATTTTCATGCCAAGCTAAACTTTCTTGTCCTTTTCAGAGATATTTATAGATGGGAATCTTGACAAGAATGAGTTTCTGTTATGGAAGGAATAGTTTTACTTATTACTAACTCTGATCAGCRAATGTGCGTTCAAAGGTGCAAGCAAGTAATAAAAAATAAGTGACCTAAAGAACACGATAAGAGAATCTCTTGAGGGAAGAACCAGGAAAAAAAAGAAACAATCCTTAAACTAGATGCTAAAAAGCTTCACAGGAGCAAACACGCTCTTCCCGCTCTGGATGGTGCACAGAGCCAAGGAAAAGCRGCAGGCGCTGCCAATGGAACTGGCAGAGTCTCATCACTTTGTTGCGTTGCTTTGCGCTGTAAGCAAACAAAGCCATGTTCACGAGCGAAACCTTACTTCTACCGTGAAGACWGTTCAGACCTCATTAGAGCAGTATGTGCTTAATTCCAGTGTTTTCTAGAGAGAAATTGATTGTTTGTTTGTTTCAAAAAAAAAAAAAATCTATTGGCTAAGAAAGTTATATAAAATTACCATCAATTAGACTCACTAATTTCTCTCAAAACCTCTAAAACGCAAACCTATCTGAGGTTTGGGAGGATAGGTTGGTTGAGGAGACAAGCCATTCTAACCTCTGAGAGTAGTGCCTCTCAACAAGGTTTTTTGAGCGTCTTCACCATCACTATGGTATCCACCATGTCACCATATCTGCAATGCTCTGCATCCCCCATAYGAATCTCTCTGCTGTCTGCGCTTGTATCTCTGCTCTCCTCGGAGCCCTGCTAAGCCAGCCCTAGATGTCATTTCTCTGGCTCTCCCAGGAGGGCACTCTGCCCTCCCGCTATATGAATCCCACCATCCAAGACATGGCAAACAAGCYCTCTTGTTTCCTGCTGCCAGCCAAAGGCTTTTTAAGGGAACATAACAGGCTATGTTGTGCCCACACATAATACACTGCAGATGAATCTTGCCCATCTTGGCCAAGAGTGTAAAATAAATGAGGTTCCAGCAGATACGCAGGAAGCAGAAAGGGACTAACTTCATTCCCAGACCATGGTGTTGTGATTAGAGAAAAAGGAGGAGAATGGTCACACTTAMCCAGAACTCTCTACTTCATGTCTTCCCCCTGTCTTTTGCCCTGGGAATAGGGATGGACAGCTCAGACAACAGACACAGCAAAGATGTAGCTGAAACRGCCCTCTAGGGAAAACCAACCCCGGAAGAGGGAGGCCAAGATGCCAACTTCCCAAGCAAGTAAGACACAGTGGCAGCTGTGGAATGCATTTCTTATTATGAGCCTGAATCATGGCTTTGATTTGTCTGTATTTTTGAAACTATTTCCAATATTGCAAATATATGCTTTTCCGTGATCCCCCTCAAATGCTCTCTGCTCACAATGTCATCCCAGAGAGATGGGCACCACGCAGCAATAGAGAGCAGAAAACCATACAGAGCAAGCCTCCGCCCCCACAGAGGACCTGTGCCAGGCACAGTGGAGGGCTGGTCTGGGCTATCTTTAAGGGTCATGAGCACTGTAGAGAGCAGATCATGGAGSTATCTCCCATGCTTAGTCCCAGGAAGAGTTAGTCGCAACCACGCAGATTTACCCTAGGGAGTAACCTACACTTGCAACAGGGAACACCAGGGCAAAGGACAGGTCCTTCCAACACAGTTGGGCTCAGGGTTGTGGACTATCAGTCTTATCCTGTATTAAGCCTTATCCTGCCTTCTCTCTGTAAGTTTTATTAACTCCARCATTATGTTAGCAGAATATAAACCTCTCCTCCCCTCCTCTCTCCCATAATACAAAAAATTCAGGAATTAATCCATCTACCAGTCCAGRACCAGCCTTATCATCGGCAGTTTAGCACTGAATGTTCTTCTCGGGATGTTAGTTTGGGTGCAGACAATAAACTTTGAAATGAGGCTCCCTCTTCAGAGAAAGAAGGCAGAAATGCTTCTACCTGTGGACTCGCTGATGCAAAGATGCTGTCTTCTGCTCCACAGTATGGTCTTTTCCTGTAGGTCCTTCAGTCCTGTTCATAGAGTCCTCTGTCCCTCACAAAACTACTGGATGGAGAACAGACTGCAGGTCATGAGGAYGGATATGCAGGATGAAATATCAGGCAGATACTTTGCAAGGCAGGGATCCCCTGAGCAGTGTAAAGGGTATGGGAACCTGCAGTAGGAATCCTAATGGCCACAGCTTGAAGTGAAAGCAGAACAGTGACTCAGCTGGTCACAAAGGGCGGCTTTTCCAGCCTGCCTTGCTGATTTGCTTTCCTGTTTGCACTGTCTGCACAGCACAGCTCYGTGGGACATCCCACACTGACAGAGCGACAGCACGGACCCGCCTGCTCCATCAAAAGAGGAATTTTCCTTGGCAGCATCTCTACAGCCCTGGGAGATGCAGCTGATGACCTGCACCTCCACAGGAAGGGCAGTGATTTGCATGTTCTCTCCCACAGTTTATAACCCAAGAAGCCTTGTGGACAGCTGAAATTGTTGAGTCGGGCTAACTGTGACCCTTCAGCAAGACTGGACAGCAAACCATGGCAGGTGACTAAGTCAAAAGTCACTACTCCCAGGTGTTTGACTGCCAGCTAGTGCCAAGTCACCAGAGGGGACCTGGTTTCAATGCGATCAGTGGAGAGGATAACAAGGGATTACAGTTGCCAAACACTTCTCGTCTTTGGAAGGTGACCTTGTCAAGGAAGGCCAGGTTCCTGTCGAGTGATACAGGTGCTGGAGGATAACTGGCAGGCCAGGGAGAGCAGTAAGGCTACACAGATACAGCAGTGATGCTCAGGCAGCAGAGTCTGCTGCCCTGAACTCGCTAGTCCCTGAGAACCGAGCTGCTTACACAGAAGTGTCTGTGATCCATACTGGGAAGCAGGAGGATCTGAAACTCTACTTGTAGAAATATTACTATTATTAATTCCTGGGTTAAAGGTGAGCAATGTGGTCTGAGCTGTTCAACCATCCAAGTCACAGGGTCCGGGATGATCTCACCGTGCGTACCTGGCTTCCCCCTGGCAGCTTCTCACACAGAGCCCTCCTCTTTGGCCTGAACACATCTCAAAGTCAAAATGCTTCTGATTTAGGAGATCTCCCCCAGCAGTGACAACCGTCTGTGGTCAGGACTCCCATCCTCATCTATCAAGCTCCTGAAATGCTTCCTGAACTGGCTGAGCTGCTTATGGTTTCCTTTCCAGATGGTGTCTCCCCATCCTTGCATTTCCTGGCAACCTGACAGTTACTGCTCCACCACTGAAGGGGGGCCCGTCCAATGCCTTGAAGAGGTTACACAGCAGTTCCCAGGAACTCACACAGAATTTCCTTGAAAAACCAGCATGTCTGAACCCCTTCACTGCTTTCTAGCCATGCTCATGGAGAACCTGTCATTGCAGAGCAGCTCTGCATCATGTCTGCTCCGGTCGCACACTAGTATCTACCCATTCCCATACAAATAGCAGGATCTATTATTCTTCTGAGATTATACAGCAAAGTCTGTCTCTGTTTTCCCTGCAATGACTCAGGGAGCTACAACAGGTATTAGCTGTTGTTTCCAGAAAGCCTCTGTGGTGAGGTCAGTTGAGGCATTTTCAATGGGGGTGTTGAGTTAGTGGGAAGAGCAGGGTCTTGGCACCTACTTGGTTGTGCAGGCTGTGGTTTTACCTTCCTTCTCCACCCCTTTTTGCTCTCTCCTGGCAATGGGCAGAGTGGGAACAGACAGGTGCACAAGGGCACTTTCCTTCTGGGATTGCTATTATATCCAGTCCCAGCAAAGGTAGCATGTCCTGCCTGCCTGCTGCCTAGCTGGGGAATGGTTTTTGGGGATGCAGAACATGCATGTGATGAGAGAGAAAGGCCTATGGTGTACATGAGCCTTGAGTGTGGGTTGTTAGCCACAGATTTGACTTGCCAAACAAGAACAGTTATAAGCAAAGATGCTATACTGGATTTGCAGCTTCCCAATGCTTGTGGCAGCCTGGAGGAAGGAGGTGGAGAGGCTGGGATAGGGTCAGTATCAAAGGATCTGGACAATTTGTCATCAGGACATTGATGTGTGTTGTCACAGTAGAAGCTGTCCAGGACATAGCTCACAACAAGGACCCAAAGTGGCACCTTCTCCTTTGAAAGGCATGCAGAAGAGATCAGAAAGCTCACAAGTAACAAGGTCAAACTTTGGAGATCTGCTCACTCCACAACACTCCCCAAACCCTTCCCGTGCTCAAAGCAGTTGTTCAGTCCACCCTGCAGCCTTCAAATACTAAAGAACAGGAGCTTTGCCAAGATCTGCTCACAGCCTTGCTTCACATCCAGCTTGATGGGATGGCTGTTGTTACTGATGGGCATGTGCACAGCTGCTCCATGCTGAGGCTAATGTTCACAAGGCAGAAGCATGTGAACCTCATCCCGAGTGAATATCCATCTGATATTTCTCACAAGYGTGTATTTTTGGGTCTCCTGTTTAAAAGCTATTCAGTTAGGGAAGAGAAACAATAGTAGATGATTTAAACTATCAGTCGCACAATGTGAATGCTAATGAACAGCCAAGTCRAAAGCTCTTTCCTCATCAACAAGGGCACATAGGCAGGGGCTGGTGAGAACAGCCTGGTCCYTGGCTGTGGGGTCTCCGAGCTTCCCCTTGCCAAGGGCTTGTGCGCGGAGACTTGCTGAGTCCCAYCAGGAAAGGGGGGTTAAGAGCCCCTCCATACGAGAGACGCTGTCGCTACCCTGTACTAATGTACAACAAACACGTACTGGTTTCCCTCAGCTCACATCTCCACAGGCTCCCGACTGCTCTTTTCTCGGGCTGCAGGATACGAGGGGCTGCTGAGTTCCCCTATGGGTTCGGCTTTGTGTTTTCACCCCCCATTACRGCCCCATCTGCACATCCCCTTTCCCTACCTGGACCTAGGTACAGAGCTCTGGTATGGGATAGTTCCTGAGAGAACTTCTGCTTCTGATGCACAGAAGTCTACTGAATGAGCATTGAATAAAATGCCTCTAACCACACACACCTTAACCCAGGCAGTGGAGAGCTGGAACACTATCAAGGTTTATTTATTTAATATTTACTTATTTATTAGTCTTAACATTTTAGTTTACATTCTCTGCAGTTCCCAAAAGGCTGGAAAAAAAATTAAACCTCCATGTGGTTTGGCAATAACACAGGAAACTAATTATCTTAGAAGGCAAACTGAGTATTAGAGTCTGTTAAATAAACTGGAGCTCACCTTGCGTTCTGGCACAAACCAGAGGTTCTACCAYGGAAGGTGGCAGAGAGCCTGCAGGAAGTGGAAACAGAGCCGAGAGGCCACAAGAGGCCAGTTAGAAGGCCATGATTAGATAGTGCAGCCTCAGATTTTGTGAGCTGACCTTCCTCTGACAGTCCCAAGATAGATGTGGTGTTATGCACTTGCTTCAATACACCCMAACTATTCATCAGGTGCCTCTGCARTGCCTCAGAACCCCACGTTGTTGTCCTTGCAGTTTGGGTGCTCCTGRGTGGGAGGCTGAGGCACAGAGACCTGGAGGACTCAGTGGGATATTGGGRACTGATCCCGTCCTGTCTGGTGGATGAAGCAGACAGGGCCTGCCCTGCAGAGACCTGCTTGACTGGGACATAACACAGAGAAGGCTGAAGTATTCTGTGGAACTGGCACAGCCTGTGGCACCRTCACACAGGAGATGCCTTCCTGACAGCTGTGGCAGCGGGGCCAGCACAGCAGATTGGCCTGGAGCATAATCTATTCTTTGAAAATAGGAGAAGCTTGAAATGGAGTCTGTGCTGGTCGCCTTCCTCACCCATGCCACATGTTGACCCCAGCACCGACCTCTGCATAACAGGCAGCCCTTCCCGTAGGAGCTGATGGGCAAAGCTAGCTCAGTGTTGTGGGCTCAAATTAATTTTATTGCCCTGAAGATTACAGTCTGGGACCAGGATGACCTGGCTGCTGGTAGGATGCTGCTCTGTATCACACAGGGCCTTCGAGCGCTACCATAAGCAGGACCACCACAGGTACCTGCAGGCTGAATCTGCCCTTGCACTTGCCCCATTGACTGGGCTGTAGCCCCTCATTAGCCACTCCATTGGGACCACATGACRAGGTGATAGTTGTCCTGGGTGCTCTTTTTTGTGGATCAAGTGCTGGACCCCACTCAGTGGGAAGGCAGCTCCAGCCACGGCACTCATTCTGTCACTGACTTCTTGATGGTGCATTGTGCCTTGACCCAGGGATTTGGGCTCTGCAGTTCTGACCATCCCAATGCAGCGGGAACAGCTCAGGTTAAGGCTCTGCCAGAGCCAGGGGGCTCTTCCTACGGGTCTGTACCCTGAGAGCAATCTTACTTTGCTTCCATGTAGCTCACTGCAAACAGGTCTGTCCCATAGCAGAAAGGAGGGCAGACTGAAGACAAGAAACAAGCAAATAGGAAGCAGATAAAATCAGGGCACGGAAGCGAGTGAGTTGAGGCCTACAAATGAGTCAGGTGAAGGTGCAGCGGGCTCGGGAGCCAGCGCTGTGGGGTTTGGATGTGGACCCATCCCCTCCCGAGAGCACATGCCGTTGTGAGTACACGCACGGCCCTCGCTGGGAAGGGCCCTTTTCCAGCACATTTAATTGCATCAGTGCCAGAACTCGGAGGGGGGTTCGGGAACCTTCCCCCTTGCTGCCTCACAACCCAGAGAAAATATTCCTGACTGCTTCAGCATGAAATCCCAGGGCTGCCTCCCAGGGGTCCGCAAGAGAGTAAACAGGACGGCACGGACACATGTGGGGCTTGGTGGGAAAAGGCAGGGCCTTGCCTCCTCTTTCTCTGTTCCCTCTGTACCAGATAAGCAGCACAAGTTAAAACCCTTCTATTTGAGGAGCTCGGAAAACTCTTCAGTAGCTCCATGCACTAAGACCTGTGCAGCTGTAGCCGTATGAACAGGAAAAACTGACCCAGCATGTTCAAAGGATTAAGGCATAGGTGATGCACCACGTAAGGCTTTGCCAGGGGGAAACGGCTACTGAATGCATCACTTCACAGGCTGCTCTCTATATGCCCGTCCCTGCAGGATGAGGCAAAGTGGTAACAATTCCCTAACCTGCCTTGAACATTCAAACAGCATTTCGTCTTTCTCCTCCACACACGACGGAGAAGCAGAACACAAAAGCCTGGGAACAGYATTCACATCCTCCCCCTTGCCCGCACTCCTTCCACCAGCAAAACAGAGCCCTTGCTGCCRCCTTGAAGGGCTTCTCCTTTACACAAGGCCCTTTAAGCTTGAGACCCTGGTTCCTATAGGCATGGAAGACTTAAATGGTGCTGGAAGAATCCTGGGCATACGAAAAGGGGTTTAAAAGCAAACAGGGAATTGAATACAGAAAAGATCTTGTCAACTAGCTGGTTCCATTAGCACTGTCAGGAACACTAAGAATATAGACATTACACGGTTTGAAAATGTTTCCAAGAGTTCTGTGTATTATTACGTTATCTCTGATCTAAACCCCTGTTAGGGATTTCATGCTCTTAGCCCGTGTTTGAGATTCAGCACATTAATCAGTGAGATCTTTCTGAGATGTGTCAACAAATTCAACCCGCTGTTCCRAGTTAGCTGCTCCGAGTGCGAGTGCCCTGTGTTTAGCATCAGCTCAAACCTGCAGGGTCTGAGTAAGTAAAGGATGCGGCTAGGGGAGACGCTATGCAGGAGAATCTTCTCCCAAARCAGAAGATCAGACTGAAACAGATGGAGGGAACGAAGCTGTCCACTCTGAGTGCTCTCCTCGTACTGCTTCTTTCGGGAGGTGAAAACGGAGTTGCAAAAATGGGCAGCTAAATACTAAGGGTTGTCATAAATGGTATAAATCTGAACCCTAGTATGAAACCAGAAAAGAGGAATGCTCCAAATGCAGCCCAGCTTGCTTGATAAGCAGTGATGAGACCCACTGGGGTCTACCCAGACTCAAGAGCAGCCAGGCAGTCACGAGAGGGAGTTGGGGTCACCTGCAAGGAAGCAGGTGACCATCTGCCAAAGGGGCAGTGGCACTTTGGGTAGGGGAGAAACAGATTTCTGTAGGCCAGAGGTCCTGGTCACCGAGTGAATGGGGATGTAGCCACAGAGCTGGCAGATAGGAGGACCCAAGGAAAAGTTTCTTCATTTCTGGATTCCTATGGCATGGCAGGTGTGGCAGGTGCTAGATCTGATGAAGATTTATGCTGCAGGCGCTGAAGGGACGGCATACCTATCATTTCCAAGAATGATGAACAACTCGTAGCCCATGAATAGGAAACCCAAGACACATAGGAAGAAATACTGAACTACAGTGAGTCTGTGCTGGCGTGGTGTGGTGAGAATGGTGAGCACAGAGTTAGTGCTAGCAGTGCTGAGACCACAAGTACAATTTTCTGAGCATACACCCAAGCCTGCAAGCGATAGTGTCCATGGGAGAGTATGAATATATGCAGGAGTGCATTGGCAGTGGTGAAAGCATGGTGTATTTGTGATTGTGTAAATGTGTAAGCGAGAAAATATGAATTTCCAAAYGGCATGCCATTAGATTCCACTTCCTTTCTAGTGCAACCCATGCCTGGGAGTCAGTTGGCAACACAATGCGAGGCAGAACCCCAGTGTACACCAGAAATCTGGTCCAGAAGGCTAATTATTCTCCCTGTTGACCAACATTTCTGAGACAATAGAAAGAAGAAAATTAATTGCAGAACTCATACTTTCAGAAGTAAACGCAATTAAGCAAAATGCTCTTTGCCAAAATCTGATTTAGTAAGACTAAGAGTGAAATGGTAAATAGACTGAAAGTCACAGAAAATGCTACTTTGTACCACTGCATTTCCCCAGCAAAGTTAACCTTGGATATCACTGCTCATCAAACCCACACAGATTTAGCAAAGGTAGTACTGGATGAATCAACTGCTTTTGTAAACCTTGGTACAAAACATGTCCCATCGAACGGAGAGGAGTACCATAATGTCACACAGGACACTGRAGTTTGCTCACATGAATTCTGCAGAGTCCTGGATCAATTTTTCAAGCTGACAGCATTGGTCCAGTTTTTCACTACCACTCTGGTTGGCTGCCAGTGATGCCTCCCAAAACGTAACCTGTATTAAGGGGGGGATGTCATCTGTCTTTAAGCATTGTGCATGATGACAAGTCAGTTCCCCCCATGCAGGGGTCCCTGCTGTTGATATGGGCCAGCCTGTGCATCTTCCAAGCATTGAACTCAAATGAAGACCTCCTCATGCCCAYTGAAATACCTGTCTGACTGTGATTCAGGTCAGGCTGCCCTGGTTGCCAGCCCCATCAATAACTGCAGTTGGTCTGTCTTACAGAACAGGCATCTACGCAGCCCTGACTGAACCTTCTGGGTATCCCCTGGGCCATAGCACTCTTATAAGAGWTTTTTACAGATGCTATTTTAAAGTATCTTCCTTTAGGGAAGTTCAGACAACTTGTTCCAGAGGCCAGAAGGRACTATGTCTGGGAGTAAGGACTGTGTCTTTGGGCTCAAAGCACCAGCCCTGCAGTCTCTTGGGAGGAGCAGAATTTGCACCTACCAGGCCATAGTTAGACAGGGAGCTGCACCTAAACATGTAGGATGTTTTGCAAATGATAACTGGGACTTTGAGGAGATCTGGAGGATTCAGAAGAACACAGTCTATTGGTGAGAGCCTTACCCATCATTATACCTTGTAGTGTGGCCTGGCAGTTGTAGCAGCACTGCTCGTGTTAGTGCTGACAGCTGAAGTAGCTGCAGCCTGGAAAAAAGTCCATCTCACCAGTTTCTTGAAGGAGCAGCAGGATCTGCCTGCTGAGCCCAGGGACACACTGCGGAGTATGGCCAGGACCTACTTGCCTGGCCCAGGTTGACATGGGCTGTGATCCTTATCGAGAAGGGACCATCTCAGCCCAGGTTTGGGCAACTCCGAATGCTGGAGGGCACCTATCCAGCACCAAGACTCCAGTGCCCCATTAGAGTGATGACAGGAGATGAGAATGTCTGGGTGCCTGGAGAGACAACCCCTTGCYTCCTTTGCATCACTATGGGCAGGTGGCTCCAGAATTGTTCCTGTATGGGTGATCCTGGTGGGATTTCCTAGCTGGGAATCAGGGCCAGGTAGAAATGACTGTCTGCCAAAGGCAAATAGAACTAGACCGGTTGCTCTGCCTTCCTCCTATTTTGCCTGGAGCAGATGTAGCGATCCCATGCTGGCATTGCCTTGCTTGTTTAGCATAATTACAAAGAAGCCACCTTGTCCCCTCGCACAGCGAGAGCAGCCACTGCCACCTACCYAGCGAGGGCCTCGGTGGAGGAGGRGYCGTGCCCACCAGACCCACCAGACCCACCGTCCCCGCAGGGATGCGCGGGGCTGGTGTCCTGCACAGCTCCTGCCTCCTGAGCGGGTCAGGGGACAACTGCACTGAGCTCTGCTCCAGGGACAGGCTTGGGGCTGTGTGAAACATRAAGCACAGCTCCAGCAGCGCCCAGGCTGCCCCGCTCCACCTCGCTGCGAGGAAAGTGAGAAGAGGGAGATAACTGCRATAATGAGTTTCCTGAATATTTATTCAAAACATAACAACAGATAAACTCCGATCACATGTTGCATTCGAATATTGGAATATTTATTCCAAATATGGTCCTGTTGCAATTGTATGATAAACATGAAAGCRAGAGTGCAGTTATTTATGTCCTGACTTCAGCTTCTCAATAGCGTGTTTAAGTTTAGGGCATTTGCGCTCTTTCATCCAGCTGTCTGACTTTATCAATTCCTGTAAAACTTGGGAGAGGCAACTGTGCCAGCAGCAGAGCAAGCCCCAGCAGACCTTCACAGGATGGGCTTCCCTTGTGGAAAGCACATTATGTCCCTCCTGCTTCTCTCCTGGCCCCCGTGGAGCAGCACTGGCAGAAAATGCTCTATTACATAGTGCCCTGGCAAGGAGGGGAAGCCTTGCTCCCTGGCTGGAGCTGGAGCGGCTTCCAGTATCGTTTAAATGGAACAATAACTCAATGGTTGCAAGGGAGGGTTATCTGGGGTGCTCCAAGAAGGCACATGCTGTGCCCAGGAGCAATGGAAAAATTAGGCAAAGGGAAGTTTTGACTGTATAGTCAAGAAAAGCTCTTGGCAGGACCTCCTGTACTGCGGAGCCACCTCTCATGTGGCAGGACTGATGCCCTCCTCAACTCCTGATTTGTARCAGGATTCACACTTGCTGGTGTGATTTTTTCTTTGCACCTTCATGCTCTGCTGTGCTCCACCTATTGGTCCAGCATGGTTAGAAGCCAGAGRAGGAACAGGGCTGGAATATTATCCGGGATAGGTAGTCTGTCAGGGTCCAACCCATGCCCTCCAGAACTGGGGCCAATGGAAACAAGGCCACCTGATGCAAGAAACTTGAGGGCATCTGGGTGGGATGATGGAGGCCAGGGGAAAATGCACCTTCTGTCTTGCTCCATCCTGGTTCTAGATGAAGCCAGAAAACTTTGCTGACACTGATCCATTCATAACAGTGGGTTCTAAACCTCTGGGCTCTATCACAAGCCAGAAGCCCTTTGCAAGTAGAAGATTCATACGGGGCTATTATATTAGAAGGGTTCACTTTGRATCAATTGCAGAGTTGTAAAGAAAGGCGATATTATTGCTGACTTGCCAAGCCATGAGAACAGCAACACGCAAGCAACAAAATATGTCGGGAATAATCCAGCTTCTACACCAAAATCTATCAGCACGCMCCAACAGGCCCAGCAAAGAGACCCTCTGCACATCCTGGAGAAAGGAAGTAAGGCCACTGAATGTCCCAAGAAACAGTCTAAATGCAGCAGCTCCCAGGCTGCACAGGCAAATTCCACCCAGAGCAAAACTCCTTGCAAACAGCCATTTGCCCCTGTGCACTTTTAAACCATCCCTCAAACCTCCTAATGTCCTAGCTCTTTTCTGCTTGGTCCTCCTCCCCATTTGCTCCCCCACCAATTTGACACATATTGTTGTACAAGTCTTTCCAAGTTCTTGTTAGCGTTGATCYACGGAAAGCTCCTTAGAAACCCAACCACCTCACATCTGCCTGGATGTACGGTCTGTACCTGCCTCTCATACAGGCAGCACTGGATGTTTTGCAGAGCAATAGGAAACTTCCAAGGGCAGACCAGACAAATATTTCAAGTGCCTATCTCGTACCAGAAAGGAGGGTTGGATAATGCCCCAAAGCYTTAAATGTCTCCTCTAAAGCTGTATCACAGGGGATGTTCTTATCCTTATAAATGTATAATATGTTTGGAATCCCTAAAGTTTCTCTTTCTACAACATCTAGTTCCTCCTTCAGCTCCAATGTGTTATTTTCTATATTCACTGCATTATTATTTCTATGTGCATAAAGACAACAAAAAAGGAAATGGGAACCTTAGTAATCTCTGATGTTTCTCTGCTGTTCCTCAAGTTTTGTGTCCCCTCTCTCTACTACAGCACAGCAACTATGTACCTGTTCCTCAGGGAGGACACTTTCCAWCACTTCATTTTCCTGCCATTTTCTTCCCGTTTTCTATCTCGACGACACCCTTTTCTGAGGCAAGGTGACTGATACATTCCAGGGCAAYGCATGACAGTCATTCCACGTAAGACTGATGGAGGACAGGACGTGTTATTCACTGTAGCACTACAAGTAAGCTCATTTTTGAATGCTTTTGAGCACATTTTTGTGCAGATCTCCTGCTTGAACTCATCTCATGCAGTTTCTGTGAGTGTGCATATTTTACACTTGAGGCATTAAAACACTCTTGTCAGACTGACCTAAGTTGAGCTGGTTTCCTTCCAGTCTTCACTACGTTATATAATTTTCCAAAATCTGCAATACTTGCCATTCTGCTATTCRCCTCCTATTGTGCCATCAATCTGTCATTTAATATTGATTCTTGTAAAGATGATTATCTACTGTGGACGTCCCTTTATTCCCTACTTTGTTTTTGCAGAAGGAAATAAAATAAGAAGTGGTGTCTTCATTGCTAGTTTGGCAGTGTGTTTTCAAGGAGATCTAAGCAGAGCAAAGATGGATGAGCACGAACTGGCCGTCTGCCCACCTGAATCACTGTGGGTCATGCCCAGGAGATGGACTAATGGAAGACAACCAGGACTCCCAGACCTGCAAATGTAAGAAGGCCATTATGGGARTCCAGGCCATAACAGACACTTTGTAGGAATTGTTTTCTGAGCTGGCAGATGGAAAGACCTTCGGGGCGGCTCTGTTTCCAGGTGGACAGTCAAGTGGGAGGGTGTGCACATCCTCCCAGGCTCAGTGGTTTCTTACAGTTTTGTCCTCTGCACCACCAAGGGCTTTCACCTCACCCCGTAACGCTCCAGGSCTGAGCACACAAGCCCCAGAGCAGAGCCTGCAGCTGGGAGGTTCATTCTTCACCCAGCAGACCTTCAGCACTTGGCAGGAACCAATTCCTTCCACATTCACCCAAGTGCCACTCCGTTACTCCGCGGACTCCTGCCCAGGCATCTCATAAGTCACAGAGAAGGCAAGGGGATTGTAGAGGCGTCTCTGAGGCTGGGATTTAAACCAAGCATCACAAAGTCCTGCACGTCCGTTGTTACTGAGGGTGGCATCTCATCTGGAAGGAGCCCAGCACGTTTCCTACAGCCTGGAGCGCTGYGGTGCCCGCTAGGGAAGACCTTGCTGCTTTCATCAGCTGGGAATATTGCRTTTGGGATCTGCTCCTCTATCCTTTCATCTTGTCGCTGCATTAACCTCTGTGCTCCTTCTTTACCGTCGCTTCCTCAAGCGTCATGGACAGCCCTCTTTGGCTGAGCTGCAACCAAAGCTGGAGGCAGGGAGATAAAACCAGTTCTCCCACTGTGCTGTACTCAGCAGAACTAATTGAGGGGCCTATTAGGAAACAATACCCAGTAATATCCACATTATAGGCTCATTTTTGTGGGCCAGAACCACATTTTAAAACATCTTCCAGTTCTTTTGACACCCTTTTCTTTTCCAATATAAGGAAAATGAGCAGCAGGGGAAGCTAAGAACTTGCTGATTGCCTCTGATTACTCAGTAAAATTAGCTACCCTCCATCTATGTGGTCCCAAGGCAGTGCTAACATGRGCAATAAGCAGGGAAAATGCTGCAGGTACAGAGGCAACCAAATCCATCTATTTAAGACAGCATTGAAAGTGTGCTGTGTTGCTGCTRAAAGACACTGCTGATCCAGGCTTTTACTCCCCAGACTCAGTAGAGAGTCCCAAATTCTTCGAGCACCATCTACCTAGAGCAACAGAGGCATTCCTAGTTGTGTGAAATCCAGAAAGCAAGCTGGCTGTGAGCTAGACAAACTTAAGAGACATCGTTTGGCTTTGACATATGGGAGTTTAAGCCTAAAATCTGGTAAAGATGAAGACGATRGTAGGAATAACAGCTTGGAAAGGAGGCTGAGGTGTGGCCCCAGGCCAAATGTGGGATTACTGTGGTCTGAGTGAAGCATCCAGCACCCTGCGGAGGGTGGAATGATCCCACCCGGGTGGAGCGGCCGCTTCCAGGCTGGAATCTCCAAGGGATCCTCAAGGCCATAAAGGACCAATGCAACTGAGGAATGACCAAGGTCAGACTGTGCTCAGGAAGCAGCATGTTTTAATATGGATGTTTGGGGGCAGYTAGATGCCCCATTAACGGGTCTCTTGGCAGCCTGAGGGATGAGATGCCAGTGGCAGAGCCAGGCTTCAGAAATGCTGCCACTCCGTATGGAAACTTAGAAGGGGAGCATCAAGATGGTTTGTGCTCAGACAAGCTGATACGAGACAGCGTGTGCGAAGTCATGTAGTCAGGAGGAGTACGAGGGTTTAGAGTTAAGAAAAATTATGCACACAGTAAAAAATAATGAATGGCTTTAACCTAGGAGAATGAAATAGGGGTTTGAAGTCACATGGCATCYGAAAGAGGAAGCCGGGTTTTGGCGTTAGCCCTGAGTCTGTCGGGAAGGACGGTGATCTCTGCATCCCGCGGGGCTCCTCTCTGGCTCGATCCAGTCCTGGGTGACCCAAYTGTCAGGGGAAGGGGGGAAGCTGAAGAGAAGCAAGGCAGGGAAGACCTGCAGCAGACTTAACGTGTGCTGGCACAGGGATGCAACTGTTTCCATYGCCAGCAGCACACTCAGACCTTGCAGTGTCATCCTCAGAGCATCAGCCACGGGCRAGCTCAGAACTGCCCGTGCTGTAACTTCAGCTCTGTGTGACGGTCCAAGCACCCAGCAGARCGAGGCGCACGCTGGAGACTGACTCTGGTGCCATCGGAGCTGGGTGCACGCCGGCAGAAAGTACCTTATGAGAAAAGACCTGCATTGCAGTGTATCATTGAAACATCTCATGGCAGCTTCTAAGGAAAAGAGTACAGGAACGTGACACTGGGACAGGGAAATACTGATAAAATGGATTACAAGTACTGGAAGGTAGCAAATCCTCCAGGAAACTACATGRTTATATAGGGACAGCGAGGTACGGCTGGGAGAGACTGTAGGAAAATTGAAAAAAAATACGTGTTGAGATCAGCAACAGGTAAAAAACGCTGCCTGTTGAGGGGATGAGGGAAGCAACAAGGYGAGATGAGGCTGCTGTTACCGAGTATTTCTGATCTGAGCCAGTCACCCGAGGTTTTTCTTGCAGACACCGGAGGAAGGCGAGACACATCTCCTTGGASAGGGGTCAAGAGCGGTCTGTAAACTTGCCCTCTGAAATAGTCCAGGAAAAGATGTGGTCTTTTCCATTCCATTCGCAAGTCCAGAGCAAGGAGGCAAGCATTTACTGAGATGTTTATTTGAAAATAAGTTGATGGGAAGAAGAGCACGCCTGATATCAAAGGAATCTTGTTGCAGTCTTTGAAAATAGTGTTTATGATTAATTCATCCTTTTTAGACCAGCACTATCCATAGAGTGTTTGTTATTTATTTATTCATTTATTTTCCTTCCCTGTATTAATCAGYGTGATTTATAACACGTAATGGACCAAAGATCATTAGTGTGTGACTGAAGAACTGGTACAAGCTTATCTGCAGGACATTGCTCGGCAAAGCACCAACTTCTCTTCTGAATTTATTTTCCCCCATCAGTGCATCATCTAATATGTGGTGTTTTCTTGAGCCTGGTCATTCCAAAGATGTTATTTCCCTTTGGGAGGCCCTGGCTGCTCGAATATTCAGCAGTTGACAGCTGTCTGGAACACACTACAAAAGGATTAAAGCCAACAACATTTCTATCTTTTCATCTTTCTAGCCTTAGCCTGAATCAGGCACTGGCTGCTACTTGTTGCTGCTATTCATGACATAGCTGGTGTTGCTGTGACCTTTTCTCTGTTATGGTCTTATCTGATGTTTGTAGGACTTTGTATAATCGAGGGRTTTATGTGTAACAATGTATCTGGGTCGTTTTCTCTCCTTTCTTGGGGGAATTTATCATTGGTGAGAGGTGCTCCACTAATGGCACCCTTGCATGAAATCCAGATAGAACCTGATGCCATGACCACCCCTTTGCTGATTGACATGTTCCCACTCAAAGCATCATGCCCAGCTTCCTGGGCTTGCTGTTATCCCTGRAAAAGGCACAGTTTCACAGGGGTTTTTGGCTGTTTCTTCCTGCTGAATCAGCCTGGGAGAGGTGTCCTGCAGGACACACTGCCCCTTGCAGATCACAGTGAGTCTGTGYAGACACAGAGGGGATCTCATGCTTCTGGGCATGGGTTTTCACTGGGAGCTCCACACCAGCTGCAAAACCATYAGAGGGAAGAGGAGGGTGGTCTCCAGCTGTGGGACTGTCCCATGCCTTGTCAGGCACTCGTGACTGCAAAAGTACCTGGCCAAAAGAAGTGATCCATGACATGGATCCGAGGCAGTTCCCAACACACTTTAGAACAAATTTTAACAGCAATTTTATCTTTGAGGATGGGACAAAGCCTTTCTCTGAACAACCCCAGGCTTTGGACGAGTTTTAGTGTCACTCCAGTGTAAGGCTTTTAAGCAATGACTTCTCTTACACCTCCCAACTTAAAAGATGAATATTTGAAAATACTGGCTGGGTTTATAAACTGCAACTGCTGAAAATGAGAGATCTAGCATTCCTTTCTGCCTGGCACTACGAAATCTGAGTTCTACAGCAAATCTTATGACGGTTTTTATCACACTTCATTTAGGAAAACAAAACTGCATTGAAGAAGAGCATTTGTGTAATCTCCCTTTCAGAGGCTGCATTCTCAACACTTTGAAATACATTGCATGAAAAAAAAATAAAACAACAGCAATAAGTAAGCTTTGTATAGCCTAGTCTGTGCTTGGTTCCTCCAAGCTAGTCTAAAACACAATACAACAGAGGAATGTATGTCTTTCTTATTCCGAGGTACGTCAAACAGTATCCGTCTTCCCCAGGCAGAGCACATGCTCTGCGCCAAAGGAGACCAACAGGCTGCCCCCCCTGTGAGGCATTGCTGGAAAACAAAGAAATCCTCAAGGAAATCTTGTGAATACACAGCTCCAGTGGAGAARAGTGGGTATAGTCTGGCAGGAGGAGATCTTGGCTGCAGAGCTCTTCCTTTGTGAGAATAAAAATGTTTCACAGCACAGCGGCTCTTACGTGAAGCCCTCCACACGCGGCTATTGTAACAGCTCCCTTGCTGTGAGGTGGAGAAAAGAACCAYGGAATGGGACATGTTGGGGGTAGGAACCTTCACAGTCCCTCATCCAGACTCTTCCTCCTAGCAGAGCTATCACCAACACTGGACCAGGACTGCCATGGCTCTGTCTAGSTGAGTCTTCAAAACCTCCAGGGATGGAGATACCACAGTCTATCCAGGGGATCTGTTCCAGTGCTGCACTACCCTCCTGATGGGTTTTTTTTTGTGAAATCCAGTCTGAACTTCCCACCATGTGTGGCCTCTGGCATTTGTTTTATCATCTCCCGCTTCTGAAAGCAGTATGACGCTGTCTTTTTGTAGCTAYTTCTCAAATAGCTGCAGGCTGCTATTAGATTCCCTCTGAGCCTCCTCTTGCCAGACTAAACAAGTGCAGCTCCCTTCACCTCTCTTTGTAGGACATCTGTTCAAGYCTGCAGCTGCCTTGTTGGCTTTCCTCTGTACTGCTCCTAGTTTCTCCACATCCATCTTCAGCTGAGGAACCCAAAACAACACAGTTCTCCTCCTGTGGTCTCGTTACTGCTGAGTAGAGAGAGATGTTAACTTCCCTCGGTCAGCTGGCCATGCTCTTCCTAACGCATCCCAGGATTTGCTTTGCTGTGTTTGCAATGACAGTGCATTGCTGGGTCACGTTCAACCTGGTGTCCCCCACAATTCCAGGCTCTTTTCAGAGGAGCTGCTGCTCAGCCCACCAGTTCTCAGCTTGGACAGAAGGGATCTCAGCAAAGCTCTTCCTATAGCCTACTTTTGGCTCTGCAAAGTACAAGACAACCTGACAGAGAAAGCTGAGYTCAGGATAGAGCTCCAGTTCCATGTGGGCTTTCCTAGAGGTCARTCAGTCTAAGAATTACAACCCCAGCTACAGTCCAAGGAAGAGGAACATATGGACAGTCATTCTAGCGAACCACAGACCACCTAGCCAAGGATCCAGTCTCTGACAATGCTCCATAGCAGATGCCTATGCAAGAAGACGAGGACAAGGCAAACACACAAGGGCACTCTCCTAAGTCACGGTCCTCATCTCCAGCAAACCAGATCAAAGACTAATCAAAGGGTTTCTAGTCTCTTTTGTAAATGGTTATACAATAATAGTGTCTAATACACACTATGAGTGCTCTAATTGATGTTGGTTTTAAGCAGATGAAGGTAATCACTTTTGCTGACTTGTGTAATGCCCAGTTAGCTCCCTAATCTATGGGTAACTGTGCACACGTGCACAGGAAGCCTACTGTTCTCCAGCAGCCTGGCACAGCCTTTACTCTGTTCTGGAGCTCAATATTGCCCAAGAAGATCTGGGGTGGCAAGAGAGGATGATCTCCACTCCACACATTCAACTCTGCACGTTGGGAGGACCGTCCACTACCTACACAGGACCTGGTCAGTCTGAGAAGGTGCAGAAAGGCAGTTAAAGGCAGGAAGAATGGAAAATGTTCCCTGCTGTTTCTGTTTAACTTTAGGAACTGATCCAGCTGCGATAATAACAGAAGAGTTCACTTTGCCATGTCAAATATGCAGGTACTTTGTAGTATTAAGAACTGATGCCCTGTTCTTATAAAGCTGGCCCCTGCTGATTATGGGAAGACAAGGTTGCCCATAAACAACGTTTTATTTCTTATTTAATGCAAATTCTTGGGCAAAAGGAGTCAATCAATTTTTCATAAAGTATAAAACAGAGATAAGTGCTTGGGATCATGTGTGAGTCCCTGTCAAACAGAACCGATAAGTCTGTGATGCAGTACAGGGAGTGCTTTGCAAGTATTGTCCAAGTGACCTTTTCATTAGTTTGCCTTAAGCAGTTATTCTTTTTTTTTTTCCAGGATACAGACTATTTTAAGTCTCATTACATCATGCATGCATTTTAAATATTATTTTTTTCTCCATGTCATGCCTAGGAGGATTTGGTTGTCTTTTACCTTTTTTTTTTTAAGCACAGTCCTCCCCATCTTGCTGGATTTTCCAGCAGGGTCAGAGTTAAAGGATTTCTAGGCACAAAAAGTGCATGTTTGCAGTGAATGCGTGATGGCTGAGGGGCAGGATGTGAAATCCTGTGATTTATGAAACCTTGCCAGGCCAGAAGCAGCAATTGGACTTCTCCAAAGGCAGCCATGTGATGGCAAGGGAACTACAGGGCCAATGAGTCGAGGCATTTATTGCCTGTGTGTGGGGTACCATAAACGGGAGAAATGCAGCCCTCAGCCACTGCTCCTCAGCAGGGCTCCAGCTTCCACAGAAAAATACTTGAAAATGATTTAGAGGAAAAAAATGTGTTTCAGAAGTGTTGCTGGCATGTTGTTGTTTCTGCTTTGTAAATCATTTCAAGTTCCCCATGCCACTCATGAAAAAGAGGTACCAGTTGCTACCTGCCAAGGGAGATTACTCTCCTTAAACAAAACTGTCCCCAGGCCCTAAGCTGGTGTTTGCAACACGTGTRAAAACAGCACCTTCGAAGYAGTCCCATCTCTTGTGTATTTAGAWTCACGGATCTCATAACAAGAGAGTTCCTCATACGGACATGAGCTTTGCGTGTAGTTCGCACTTTATTATTAGCCACAGTTGAAAGAACAATAATAAATCAGCTTCATTCTTTCAGAGCTAAGGGTAAAACAGTGTGATATTTATAAACAAGGCTACAAAGGAAAAAGCAGTAAGATGCGTTGWTGGTATCCAGCAATAACAGGGTGATCCGGTGATCCAATAACACCGAGGCAGAATGCCCTTTGGAAGAGGGATCAGCTCTGTATTTCCWGCCCCTTTGCCCAAAACTTTGCTCTTCTGGTATGACAGAGGGTCAATTCCTGCCAGCTCAAGTGGATCCTTAGAGGACTGAGCTAGCAGACTACTGCCTTCCAGGTCCACTTCTYAAAGCCGTGACTCATAGGGTCTGGTTAAGAGCCCTTGCTTCTGTCTTGGGTATGCTTGCTGTCTCCCTTCAACCAAATTGCTTTTGGAGGGAACATTTGTGGGAACTCCCCACTGTTGGGGAGTTAATATAATTAATATAAGTCAGAAAAAGTGTGTAAAGGTTTCTGAGRGCATGCAGCAAAGTCTAATACAGAATACCTGAGCTTCCCCTGGTTAAAGCTTCTGGAAGGCTGGCTTAGTGGACCGATTGCCTGGCATGGTCCCAYCAAGACTGCTGGAGTGGTCCCTGGGCAGATCTAAAAACTGAACTGGCCCAGGTTGAGCTGTTCCACTCCAAGAAAGATCTGTGAGCACTCTAGGATGAATACAAAGTGAGGAACTGGGGGCRCAGGAGAATGCCTGAAGCTAGGAGAGACACAGAACAGTGCCACACATCCAGTTTGGCCCAGCCATGTGCCACCTATTACAGCACCAAAGTCCTGTMARCATGACCCTTCAGGTCTCTCTTCTYRRATATATGGGATTGCTCATAAGAATCTGTTATCTGTGTCACTGCCAAGCCTAGATGCCACCATCTCAAGGAGCAGGGAAGAGCAGATCTGCTCCAAAGAGGTTCTTTGTTTCCCTGTGCTATCACCATGGTTTCTCTCTCCTGCGTTGCAGAAGAGAAGATGGAGACATCCTTGAAGTGTTCATTTCCTTTCCAGATCTAGTATTGCAGAAAGAAGAGGGATTATTCCAGATTTTCCCTGAAAAAGTGGGAGCTAGGAAGAGCTCTCTTCCTTCYTACGCTTCACCTTTGAAGTGAACTCAGTATCAGGTGGCTGAGAGAGAAAAAAAGAAAGAGGATCCCGCCTTCYCTGGGCAGGGAACAAAGCCAGAGCGCTTAGCTAAGAGGAGTTTTACTCCAGGATTAGAGAATAAAGTCACTAGTGTGGCGACTTCAAAACCAAAAATGCTCTCTGAATATGCAGCAGGTCAGCTGAGTGTTATCGCACGCTAAAGAGCCRAACAGTGTTCATAGCTACTTGATGAACTGTTGGCAAGCTGAGCTTTGTTGATGACTCTGGAATCAGCTTGCCCAGGGCCTGCCCCTGTTAAGAAGCAGCAAACACCTCTCGGCACCTGATCCTCCCCACCACAAAGCGTTTATGCTGCTGCATCTGCAATGTACAGGAACACATGGGCACGATCTTACACAGACTGTTGTGGCTGCTGCAAATACGTTAAATGTAAATTGTGAAAGCGAAATGGCCACGAGGGCTAATCTCTGCATTGTATTAGACAAAATATCAGYGTGCAAGCAGATAAGCACCAAGTGTGAAGTATCCAGCAGGAGGAGGTTTCACATTCCGCCTGACTCAATGGGGACCTAAAATAGCACTTCCCACTTCAATACTTCAAACAAAGACATCCAAGGGAATATTAATACCAAGAGACAGCAAACAATTTCATATATTCCAACATGGATGGGCAGAAAGAGCATTTTACACGTTTGAGTCGTGGAAGGATGCACGTGAAGGGAGCCCTCATGGGCAGCTCTGCCCTTCGGAATGCTGTGTCCAGGAGGAGCATCCTGGCTGGCAAGTGGCTGCGCCTGCCTGTGGGAACCCTCCTGCAGGCCCTCAGAGGAGGAGGAGGCCGTGACATGGAATCAGGCAGGCAGCCTCTTCCAAAGAGCTCCTCGGTGCCTGCTGTGCACACAGCAGGACTTCTGTGCAGGGGACACGGCAGGTCCCCCTCCTCTGGGACACATCCTCCCTACGGGCTCTCATTTCTCCGTCTCCCCAGGCAGCCTCCCCCATGCCCTSCGCCCTCTCTCACTGGGCATGGGATATTGGGCAGCACCGACCCCACTATTTCTTGTCTGTCCCTTCACTGTCTCCGAGCCATTCCCACCATTCTTCAGTGTCACAGAGGCTCCAGCTACATCTAGGTGCCTTTTTCTTTGTAGGCATTCTATCCATATCTTGGAAAAGAAAACTTGGGAGGTCCATGAGCAATTTTGAATGTGGAAAAAACAACCTCCAGTTTTCATCTCGCCTACTGTAGAGCTGTACAGAGCACACGGAGCCCTTATCAAACTGAGAAGCCAAAGAGATGTCCCAGCTTGCTGCAAGAGGGTGACAGAGCCCTGGAGCAGGCTGCCARGAGAGGTTGTGGAACCTCCTTCTCTGGAGATCTTCAAGACCTGCTTGGACACMAYCCTGTGCCAYGTGCTCTAGGAGACCCTGCATGTGCAGGGGGGTTGGACTAGATGATCGCCAAAGGYCCCTTCCAACCTTAAYGATYCTGYAACCATGACTACAATCCCACACATCATGGACAACCCCGAGCTGTAATGAGTGTTTTCAACACGKGAAATGAAATGTCCTGACACGCGGCTGAATCTCTACATCCATCACCAAGAGAATCACTCTCGGTTGGTGTCACAGAACGTGTCTTTGCTCCCTTGCACCTGAGGCAGCTTCTTGCATGTGACTGCACTTTTCCCTCTCCTGGAGGAGCAGATCCTGCGGTCCTGCTGGTAATAGCATCAGTTCTCCCWGAACCTTTGCAGACTTGGGACACTTGTGCCTGCCCCAGGCACACCAGTGCACTCTGGAGACTAATGGGAAACTGCTAGAAACACACTTCAAACTGAAAAGGTTCACTGGGGCCGTGAATTGGCTGACAGTCACAAAAAATGACCCAAACTGCTCACATCATTCTAAGTTCTCAGTGCTTGCAAGGGAAAAGAAAAAACATTCTATGRAAATATCAAATTAAGTTTGCTATGTTATCAGACACAGACTTGTGAGACCAAGGCAAGATTACAAACAGAAAGAATCATTATGTGGGTTCCCAGCCACTTTACACTGACTTTGCCAGAAAACAAAAACAACAAAACACCAGCAGGTCATTCCCAGTCCCTATGCCTGCCTTTCCTTGGGCCAGAACAACCATTACGAGGCAATTTAGGAGGCAAAATAGATTGGGTAATGACGCCAAATAGATATAGCAACGTCGTCTTCTTGAATCCTGAAAATTCCTTCTATCATAATTCAGTACTCTTCAGACTTGGAGAAATTAAATCATATGCAAGTGAAATGTTTTGAGAGACCTAAATACTCATCAAGTTCAGCTTTTAGTGCCAGCCCTTGGTGTGATACCCTGATGRAAAGCTGACATTGACTATAACTGTTTAGTTGTCAGTCTGGTGCAGGTACCTCACACCAAGTAACACATACACTGGTTATAGCCGTAAAAATCAGCAGATTTTCTGCACTGACATTAATTTGTTCTTGTTCTTAATTTTGCAGTACTTGGGGTGAGGAGTTTGGACCTTTTGTTCTTGTATCACCTAACCCCAAAAGAACAAGGGTGTAATTTTTTTATTTTCAGACAAAAATATTGTCATCAAGTTAAAATACTGGGCCTGTTATTAGCTTAAAAATATTAGGGAAAGTAAAATATCTCCTCCCCTTGGTCCCTTCCACACCAGCGCTGCAGTGCGCGCTGACCTACCCAGCRCACAGGCACTGCAGGAACATCATCCAGTGGCTAATCTTCCAGAATGCACGCTTTTTCCAGCTCGGATTCCTGGTATCAAGCACATGCCTGGGATGCTGTCCAAATGCAGACAGAATGAAATCCTAAACTGTCCGTGAGACAGCGTACACAGAGCAACAGACTTACAGAAACCCCGGCGAGGTGTTTCCAAAGCAAACATCTTGTGTGCAGTGATAGCATCTGAACCGGAGTTTTTTTCGCTTTGTTGTTTTCCTTCTGGCAAATGCTAATGAAGTCAATGGTAAAATATGGYATTTCCCAAACAGCAAGTCTCCTCCCCAAGATGCACCATCTCTGCTACGGGCCTGTCATCGAGCCTTCGCCTTTAATCRCTCACTCAACACATGTTTCCAATACACATGGTCATATGCTAGTAACTTTGTCCTATTCGTTTTCATTTGTCAGACCAAAATGCCCTTTAGGTTGGAGCATGCTGCAGGACACTGTCCAGGCAGGTTATTCTTAGCAACAAATGAATTTTCGAAGAAAAGGCAGGTCTGCAGTTCAGACTGCAGTTTTATTGCCCGTCCTGCTGCTGTCAGGCCTGARCTCCAGCCTCTCCTCCAGCACTTTCTTCTCTAGCAGCTATGGTCAGCTGCACACTTTTCTGATTATCATTAGTGTTAGTGTCTCTGATCTTCCTGCTGTTGTYTCTTACTCTTCTCCTCCTTCCCAAAATTTGCTCCATAAAGATAAATAACTTTCTCCTATTTGAGTCCAAAATTTCATAGAAATCACTCTCTTCCACTATTCTCTCCAACTCCCTGGAATTAGTGATGGGTTCTAGGTACCTGCTTCTAGCAAAACAAAATAAATATACTGAACCAAAGATCTCCTGACCATATATAGGCTTATATAGCCTTTTGGAAGATATGGCTGATGTCTGCGGTGACTATAGAGCAATTAGGAACCACAGCAATTCTTCTTGCAGGGCTCTTGAAAATAACCTTAAACGATGAYTAGTAAAAGCTACCAGTTCCAGCATTGACAGGAAAATATTTCCAACATTCCCATTTCCATGTATCATTGGSTATAGGAGCTATAGGCTCCCAGGGAGAGCTCAAAGGGAGCATGTCCTTCCTGCACACAGGGAGTTAATAGGCATTGGCCAGGTCAGCTTGGTTGTACCCAGTCTAGTCTCCTCCCTTTCACACCTGCTAAGCACTGTTAATCATGGCATAAATTATTATAAGTTGTATGAGGAGCACCTTGCAGTTCAGCTTCAACACYGTCATTTAGAGGAAACATAAGAAAYTGATTCATAAACACAGAGAAAAGCAATCATGTTCTTGATATTCATTCTGTAGGTTTGATGGAGATGCCGACCACRTGAAGGTGATGGGATGTCAACAGGGGTTGGGTGGCAGAAGAAACCACAGGGCTGTGCCCTTTTCACAGCCTGGAGGGAGTAATCCGGCATTTCCTAAGCGTTGTCTTAAACACCCTGTCCCAAGGCTTTGTCATCCCTGGAAAACTGTCCCGATCTGGCCTCCCCAATACAAGAGAGACATGGAGCTGCTGGAACAAGTCTATGGAAGGGCAACTCGGTTGATTAAGGGACTGGAGTATCTCTCATATGAGGAAAGRCTGAGAGAKCTGGAGCTGTTTAGACTGCAGAAGAGAAGACTGACGGGTGTCCTATCAATATGCTTAACTATTTGAAGGAACAAACTGGAACATAGGAAGTTCCTCTTGAACATAAGAAAAAACTTCTTTATTGGGAGGGTACCTGCTCATTGGGACAGGGAGGCTGTGGAATCTCCATCCTTGTAGATGTTCAAAAGACGCCTGGACTCAATCCTGTGCAACATGCTTGAGGTGACCCTGATTAAGCAGGGAGGGTTGGACTAGATGWTCTCCAGCTACTCCTTGCAACCTCAGCCATTCTGTGACTCTCTGCTAACAGCAGACTTCCTGCAACGATCCTTGTAGTTTGAGGTACATAGAGATATGTATACTCAGAGCTGCAGACACTTAAGGAAACCAGACTCTAAGCATACTGTGCTGAAYCCTCCTCTGGCAACAGACTGGGGAGAGCAATGAGGGGGAGGTCAAACCACATCCCACTCCCACCAGCAATTGCACACAGTTAGCAGTGTTCCCATGCCATATAGAAGTACATGCACAGGACCAACCTCCTGCAGGAATATTTTACCACCAAAAGGGGATTTTGTGTCTCTCCAGGTTTCTGTAAAGCCGTTTTTCCACAGGCAGATTTTTTTTTTTGCCAGCAASGTTTGCACATCCAGCTGCAGAGTGCTGCTTGGAGGGCCTGCTGGAGACTGTCTCAACAGCACTTGCTGCTCTTGTCTATAAATAACATTTCAGATGCCCAGGCCACACAGTTGCACTGCAGGAAAGGTCAGGCATGATCGTCATCGCTTAAAGAGATCACGGTCCATAATCATACCACAACTGAGGGTTGTTATTTGGCCTGCAGCCAATGAAACAAGGCTTGTCAGKACTTGATCTCACTGGGAATTTTCTGATGAAACAATTTTATCGGAAAAATGCTGATTCATAGACATCAAAATGTTTAATGGACATGCACCAGTTTTTATTAATTTACAAGGAAAGCCAGACATTATTTTGATAAACTACTGGCTGGTATTTTCCAAAAATAAGAAAAAAAAATATTTCTTCAAAACGGAAATTTATTGGAATTCCCTGGCACAATCTTCCCACCCTGGACAAACCATCTTCAAAATCCCAGAGATTTCCTGGAGCAGGAGCTCTGCCATACGCTGCAGCCCAGCCCCGCATCCATATCCCCAGCCTTCCTCCGGGCCTCCCGCTCTGCTCACGTACCCCGTGAATTCGTGACACGAACTGACACAACCCTCTGGGCCACTACCCCATTTAATGTCACCTGGGGCTAGACCCTCTATGAGTGWATGTTACCAACCATGATCCTGTCACCAGCCTCACAAGGGCTCGGTCCTTGGCAGCCCTTCCCCGTCTGGGTGGATGGGCCGTATGTTTTGCATCRCTACGGAAAACAGATTGTCCAATTCTTCCTCCTGCAATCTGGGCACAAGGAGAGGCCCGTGCTAGGGCTTTGACCCTCACTGAAGCCCCACTCTGCCCAGCATGGCACTTACTGTGCTTACCTGTCCCTTCCCATCAGATCCCTCTGGCTGCTATCCAGTAAAGTTTGGTCATTCCCGAGAGATGGAGAGAGACAGCAATCCCATAAGGTGACTATTATTATTATTATTATTATTATTATTATTAAAACTTTCAGCCCTGTTCTTCCCACCAACACAATGCCAACACCTGAGGATGAACGGCCTCCCGTCCTACCCCACTCCTGTTGAAGGACCCAGAGGGGAGAAGCTCCAAGATGAGTCACCACAAACACAGCTGCATTTCTGTGATCACCATCTCATGTTGCTGTTTTCTCGCAAAGCAGAAACAGACAACTTTATTCAGGAAATAAAACACAGCAAAGAAAGTCACAGCAGTCCAGATCAAGTGAAAGTCAAAGAGTCTGCARCAGGTGAAAAGTGCAAGAAAAGGATTCTCTGACGAAAAGGAAAGATGAATAGATCTCCAAGCCCATTAAGATAAAAGCTCTTTGCCTCACTGCCAGATTTCAGAGCAACAGAGAGTTTCACTCATTCTTTCCTCCTTTTTTATTTGCAGAGAGACTGAACTGSAGTCAGCCAGGACCTGCACTGAAACGCATTGGACTAAGAATTCACCTACAGTGAAATGGCTGCAGAATAATTCAGGATGAAATTTACCCCTGACTCCMTTTAAAGATAATCCTTTCCCCAGGCTAGCAAGACAAATGTCCCATGCAGTGTTCTCTCTATCATACACCGAATGATTCCTCCCTTCCCTATGGCCTCACTGTCTTGAAAGACACCACAACCTCTGTGCTTTGGGTTCTGTGTCCCTTCTCTGCAGAATGAACCCGTGGGGTAGATTTATTCCCAAAATCACAGGAAAATAAGCCTTTTGCATAGATTTGGGAAAGGAGAACAATTTTAGCTCACATCACAGGAAGAGTGAAGCTGACCACAAGCCTGAGCTGAGCACAAGGATGGAGTGAGGGCTTCAYTGTGGCCAATTCCTGTGGACAACAGACAAGGGCTTCTAAAGCTGTGAACTCCTCCCATGTTGAGGGTCAATGAGTGTGGGGATCAAAGGGAAAAAACAGCATCTGCAAGGAGGAGATGCAAGAGAGATTATTCCTAGGGCAGCATTTATGGATTTATAGAAGATGGAGGCTTACTGAAGCTAGACAAACAAACAACATATTAAGACCTGAAAMCAAGAACTGGTTGGAGCCAGGTAACATTCCCATTTGTTTTGCAYGTCAGATATCGTAAACAATGAACTGTGGAGTGCTGGAGAGGCACAAAGAAGCAAATGTATATTTTCTTGCATGAATTACAGATTAAACTTTAGATTTAATCTATTTTTACAGAAATAAATTCTAAGTTATTAAAATGCTTTCAGTCAGCTGTAGTGGGTTACGCTATATACGGTTAACAAACTGTGACCTGAGCCCACGGACTCCATGATGCTCTATTATTTTAACAGGGCTGGCTCGTTGATGCAATCAAAAGGGGATTATGCCCGTGCTGGGTGTTGTGGGTCTCTGCTGATACTGCCTGCCTATTGCTCAGGGCAAGACTCGTGAGGCTGGAGACTTCTTGAGGCTGAAAACCAAGGAAASCAGGCGCTGTGGATGGGCCCTCTGCACTGTTTCTGCTCACGGCCTGMGCAGAGTGCGGACTGGTGCAGTGCCTTGGCAGCGAGGAGGGAACTGTCCTCACCCGCGCTTTCCTCTGTCTTCAGCTTTCCCAAGGACTGTAGCACGTCCAAGGCATTTTGATGCTTCCCAAGCCGTAACTCAGCATCAGTGAGGACAGAAAATCGCAATTAACCGTGAAGAAGGAGAAAMCCACGCTGTGTTCTTGGGCCAAACGGAGAAGAAGATGCTGTTCCCAAGCTCTCTGATTTCCCTAGGGAGACAGTGATACTCGCACTCCTCTTAGAGGTGTTTTGGGTACCTGCCTGCTCCTTCTCCTCCACTGATAGTGCCACTCAGCTTCGCTCTTTGCTTCGGAGAACACTTCAGCTCTTTGTTTCCTTTGAGGAGGCAGTGGGACTTTGCAGAGCTGGGGAATTTAAACCATATGCCATACACAGTGACAGCAGAATTTGCACTGGACAGGGTTAGGCTCCTTAAACTCCCCTCCACTGGACTAACTCTTGGGTTACATTTCCACTGACTCTTTAATTATTGCATTAAAAGAGAATTATGAAAATTTCAGCTTCCAAGAGGCTCTTTCCAGAGCTGTGCWGTCACCACAAGCGTGTTTCATTCCAACAGAACACCCCTTCATGCAGGACACCCCCCTAAGCAGTTATCTCATGTCTATTGGAAGAAACATCATGAAAGACCAAATCTTGGAAATAATCAGTGAAAGTACAAATGACTTCAATTCTGCTTTCTGCTGGAAAGATATATATCTACAGTAATGTTCTAAGTACTGACAATTTAAACAGATTTTTAAAGACATATGGCTGGAATAGACATGTAACACTCCTTATTGCTTAGGCAAATGGTAAACAGATAATCTATTTTTGAAAAAGGGAAATTATATATCAGCTATCTTAACATCCATTTCCAGAAAAGTACTGGGACAACTAATCAAGCCAACAAACACATAATGAAACAGCTCATGAAAAAGAAATAAATAGAAGCCAGTGTGGATGTGTCAGATCTAATCATCTGTGACACTTGTGGATAGGGACTTTTCATCCATTTTCTATTTAACAAGGCTGTTGATGCTGTCTGACATGACATTTGCAAAAKCTTATTGGGAAAATATTGTTTATATAAAGCTGCTCAAGGTGGCTGCAGAATAGTTAGGTAGACTTGGAAAGCACTTCTCAGTGGGTCCCTAGATCCCACAGAGCTCCCTGTTATTCTRTGTTTCCATCCACAAAATAAAGTATTAATTCATTTAATAATAAGAAAGGACCAAGTTGGAAGGGGATGCAGGTTGGAGGGCAAGATTACAGTTTAAAATAATTCTGAAAATGAATTTAGGAGGGCACTTGTGGATTTAAACCCTACAAGAATTATGCTGGRGTGACCAGCTACACATTTAAAATGCTTCAAGCAATGTATCCTATGCTGCAGTTCTGCAGAAACAGACCTGGGTGGTTAGCTGGATGAGGACCACCATTCTTAGCTGAGTAGTAGGTTCTGCTGTGAGCTTGGCATTGCAAAAGATGTAAAACAACAATTCAGTGGACAGAAAGAATGACCAGAAGCCTAGAAGATAAGACATTCAAGAGAAGACCCAAAGAACAGGGTGATAGTCTGGAGAAAAATGGAATGAGGGGAACCATAACAAGTGCTTAAATCTAGAAAAGGCTACTATGGAAAGACAYGGAATATTTTATTCTCTGTACCCATGTTGGACAGGACAAGAAGTTATGGACTTGCATTTCAGGATTGGATGGGAGGATCTAGCTGAAGTGAATAGAGGAAAGAATTGGAATCTCCATTAAAAAGAGATTTTTAACAAGAGGATGGACAAATTTCTGTCAGCACTGGCTGAGGTAAAGCTGATGTTGGCTTTGAGCAGAGAACTTTTTGAGGTTTCTTCCAGAGGAACCCAGTATGAACATATGGATTTAGAGAGAGTGTGTAACACTTAGTTCCTGGCTCGTGACACTGCTSTGATGTTTTATATCATTTGTTCCCAGATGCATGCTTCCAGCTTAAGAGCTGAATGCTGTTTCTTGTCTAAAAGGACCCCTATCCCTCAACTTATCTGTTCTCCTGCTGCATAAGCTGTTCTTCACCCTGCGGAGATGTTTTAAGGGATTGCAAGCACGGATCATTGGCAGAGCAAACCAAGAGGCACCTTGGGGACTCCGGCGTTGTAAGAACCCTGCTTCTAACCTCAAAGCAGAGACCATCGTGGAAGCCTTTTTAAACAAAAATAAATTAGAGCTGTCTCTGGCGAGAGCAGGGGCGATGGTAGCACTGGTGCGGCATTCAGGAAAGCAACCATGGGAGGAATGCTGTCTGSTTCTCTTGTTATTGCAGCAGCAAAGTGATTTACGCCAGTCAGTAGGCTACAGCGGAAGTAGCAAATCAGCTTTTACACGGGTTCAAAAGGCAATTAGACAAATTCATGGAAGAAATATCTGCTGAGGCCATTAAATAGAAAGGCTTTTTCCTTGCTGAGGAAAAACCTGAATTGCTAAATGCTGGATATGGAAATTGTGGAAGAATTGCTGCTTGTTTACTTGCCTTGTTTTTCCACATTTCCTTGGCCACTAGCACTGCAGACAAGACGGTGATCCGGAATAACCTCCAGCCTGACCCGGCAGGGCAGTTTTTGTGTTCTTATGCTATGTTCTCAGTACCTTCATCTGGGATGGTCACAAACTGTGGGGTTAATTAAAACACAACCGGAGATTGGAAAAGGGACAGGAATTCTGTGTCTCCAAGTTAGGCCACATCCCAGACTCACTGCTTCCTGGCTGCTCTTCAGTAAAAGCTAGGAGCCATATCCCGCTCTGACTGCTCCCTAGGTAAGCAACAGGGTCAGGGAAAGAAGYAGCTCCAAGCCTTTCTCTGCCCCACATATTCTCTCCTAAGCTGGACAAAAGGCAGGAGAGCCAACTAGCAAATGCCATCCCAYGTGCAGAAGCATGCTTTGATATAACCAAGACTACAGTTTTCAGATGCAAATAACTTAACGAGTTGGACAAAAGTCACGGCAATAAATGTTCCTTTCTAACTTTATCCTACAAAAATGTCTTTGAATAAGAGGATTGTGTTTTTCCAAARATATTCTGTATTGATTTACAGCAGCATCACATTAAAGCACAGCACTAGAATGCCTTCATTAATGAAATAAGACACAAAAGYCTTATTATATTAGTGATTTTCACTGAGTAACTTAGTAACACATTTTTAATATTCTCAGGGAGACAAGCCAGAAGGATAATATTTTTACATACTACAGTAGAGAAACATACTTCCAGACAGTTTTGACTGATTTTAAAACTCGAATGCAGAGGCATGTGGTCCATCCAGGGAGTATGACCAAGGACAGAGGAGTCTCATAACACACATATCCAGGCAGAACTTCCCATGCTTCAGTTTGTGGCCATTACCTCTTGGTCTATCACTGACCACCGCTGAAAACAGTCTGACCCCATCCTCTTGACACCCTTCCTTAAGACATTTGCATAGACTGATAAGATCCCCTCTAAATCTCCTCTTCTCCAGGCTGRACAGGCCCTGCTCTCCCAGCCTCTCCTCATGTGAGAGATGCTCCGGTCCTCAATCACCTTYGTAGCTGTTCTCCGGACCCTCTCCATTAGTTCCATGTCTCTCCATCTCTCTCCATGTTTCCTACAGGAAAGTAGCTGCATCCTTCTCTTTTCCTCATTGCCTTTGCGGAACCCCATYAGGGTGGTAGAGGACTCCTACAACACCCATCCATCATCCTTGTACAACATGGAGAGGGCCCATCTCTTTCCAGGGTCCATAAGAGCTGCACTCTCTGGAATCATGGCCACAGAGTATGACAGTTATTGCAAAGCAAGAAGCAAGAGTACTTTCACCTAAGGAAGCCCCAAAATGTTCCCTAAGTTAACTCTTGAGGTATCAAGGTTCTAGTTGCAAAAATCTGGAAGTTATTTTAATGCTCGCTGGTGGAAGTGTTTATTTTGAGCAATGACTATGCCAGTACTGCAGACAAGAAACGCTTACAGGGTTGGGTCTTGTATCTGGAAAACTTGAAGTGATCACCATATTCACACACCCTTGTGCCTGCCCTGCATCAGACCCGTTTTAGGTCTTGACATGATGCGGAACATTTCTGAGCTTCACCTGCCTTCAGTGGGACTGAAGACACTCTTAGTTCGAAAGGAGTCTTTCAGCATCACTCTCYGCTGCTTCCAAACTGGCCTTAATTCCAAACAGATGAGCATAATTTTGAAACCCCAAGAACCACAGGACAAGACTGCAGCACACTTAAAAGCACCTTCAGGAATCTCTGGCAAGAACTCCAAAGTGACAACGTTTATGGACTTCATGCACCCATCAGGAAAGGATCTGTCATGTTTACATTAATGTTCCGATTCTTCTTGCTTTACTAACGTCTCTGCTAATAGCCATGCTCCTTCCAAGCACTGCTTTGGTGATTTGCAAACAGCCCTGAGTACAGAATGTGCAGYGCTTCTCCTGCTGGCTCCGTATTAGTCCCTCCTGTAGTGAATTTGGACAAAAATACTGTAACAAATCCACAGCCACCTTGGTCTCCATGCCTGTCACTATTYAGCAAGCCATGGCTGCTCACAGACCCGGGAAGAAGCAGCTCTGACAGTCCTGCTGCTCACACAATGCTGCTCCAGCTGTAAACAACCTAGAGGGTTGCTTTACGGAGCTACAGGTTTTCTTGCTCCCTGTCCCATTGAAACATACAGGTTCATGGCCTGGTATTTATGAATGTGCTAAACCAGTCKTCTGGCCTCACCTCCTATCTAGCAGCACCTATGCATTCTGACACTTTTTTTATTCTCCTTTTTAAAATTCCCTGCTGTTTGGAAGCTATTCTTCAGCATAAGTACTGCTGAACAGAAAGTGCTGCTGAACTTCCACATTTCCAAATGGCCTTTTCCAYCCCGACCAGATCATCCATCCTTGGCTAAACTGTGTACTACTGAGGACAAYGGACAATGTCTATTGTCATTCATGCTGCCAGAGGGCCACAGGAGGGCTTCATATCTGGTATGAACATTGTAGGACTGTGGTTTTAGGAGAAGCACCCATAAAAGGAGCAAACTGAAGTCTATTACCAGAGGCTAAATAGCCCACTGATAGAGCAGTGTGGGTTGTATCCCAAAGCATAATCTGAAATGTCAACAGCAGTCCCTGCAGTTCCATAGGTGTCTTCTACAAGTTCTGCATGGTCTTGGAAGCTCCGTAACAAGCTTTTCAGCATCAGGAATACAGGGCATGGCGAACACAGAAGTGTCTTGGGAGCTGAGCTTTTCACAGAGGCTCCATGTGTGCCCTGACCAGCCCTGWATCTTTGTCGGGGTGAAGTTGTAGCTTACCTATGTTGGAAAGAGGTCCACGAGTCCTAATCTAGGGTCTCCAAAAGCCAGCAGCACTGCAGTCCCCATGCTTGTGAAGCCCCTCACATTTTGTAGCCTTGCAAGGACTGCAGGTCTGGRTGGCAGTGCCTGCCATATGTGCAAACACAACACAGTGATTTAAAACACTGCGTGAATACTGATGATGGCTGATGTGCAGGACCTCTAGGTTCTTCTTCTGATTTCTGACCCTTCTGCTGTGACACGTGTGACAGCATTCTGATGGAAAAGCCTCAAGACAGAATTGAGGGAGAATGATTTAGTTCCTCCTGCTACAGTGAAAACCAAAAACACTGTCCAGGGAAACAAAGTACCAGCAGTTTTCCAGGCCACACCACTGGGCATGAGGAAATCCATGGCAGAGTCAAGAAGCCTCCCAGACCCCCAATAGCAAAACTTTCTCCTGTCTGCTGGAGATCTTAGCCAGGCAGTGCGGGAGGCTGTGTTGGAAAGGAGGGTTTTAAAGCAGAAACTCTGCTGCATTGTGAAAAGAACAGAAGGAAAAAGCAGGTTCTAACCCAGTCCCACCGGTCCAGAAAAGTCTATCTGTTCTACTGTGTCCAGACGTCACAGCCTCCAGGACTGCAGGGCATCCAAGCAGCAGGAATTAGGGGGAATGGAATAAGGATCAGGCAGAATACTTTAAATGTCTCTCCTGGGAGCTCTAGTGCAGGAGAAACAACAGCTGTGCAGCCCCAGGGTTGCAGCAGTAGCTACAGAAAGATTTTGCTGCTGCTCAGCAGCTCCAGAAGGAGCAGCCCTCTCCCTGCAGCGTTCTCTACGTCCAAGCCAGAAGCTGAGGCCTGATTTGGCCCTAAAAGCACATATAACAAAGACACAGCTGCGAATTTCCTCTCTTCTCCTTTTAAAAAAAGCACGAGCTGGTTCGCACAGCTCCAGTACAAAGCGGCCTTTCCCATCCACGGAGCTGCTCTCTGAACACCACCCCAGTTAACTACTGGGAAGCAGCCCCAGTGCTAAACATCTGCACAACTGCGCCGTGCCAGATGTTACCAGAAGATGATGCAGCGCTGGGTCTGGAGATGGATTCCTGGAAGTGCTACCACTTCAAGCCCGCCCAGAACCAGCCCTGAGAAAGCGGGAGCCACAACAAACATGAGAACGGAGCACAACGGCCCTGACAGMAGCTCTTCTAGCCCCTGGGGAGCTTCTGCTTGTCCTACAAGCTGGAGTGACCGGGCGCACAATGGAGCGCTAGGGCAGACAGAGCTACTGGGACAGGAACGTCAAGGGAAGGGAGGATCTAGCCCTGGCCAGCCAGCACACAAGCAGCCCTGAGCARGTCTCCCACAGAGATGTGTCTGGCTGTTGATCTGCTATGGAAGCGGGCTCTGGGTCTGGCGTGTTGGTGTCCCTGGTGCCTCCCAATCACTCCATGAGGTCCACGGCTCTGGCTACGCTGTCAGCACAYGTGCAGCAGTGTAAATCATGTAAATCATGCTCTGCAGGCGCGGGTGGCTGCTCCTTCTCCTGCCAGTCCCAGGGAAATCAACATCCAGAATGCAACTGCTCAGACCGCTCCTTGGGCTCGACAAGCACAGTGAAAATCTGCGCTGGAAGGGTAGATAAAGCCCTGCACCATCCTTTCTGCAGGAAGCTCTGTCTTCAGACCATTCCCAGTCTATCTCAGATGCTGCATCATCACTGAGGCTGGACCTGGTTCCTCAACGTGCCCGGCACTCTGCTGCAGTTCCTGCTGAGGTTCCCTGCAAAGSGATCCTACCATGGGTCTACACAGAGAGCTCGCTGGGTCTCCTTGTCCTCTCCAYAGCATTTGCCCTTCCTGCTTTGAAGGTCAAGTGACATTTTACCACGAGCCGCCTCTGCTGATGATGATTACCACGAAATCAGTTAAAAAAAGACCTTGTGCTGCAGTATGAAGAATGTCCTGGAGATTACGCAGTGCCCTGCGGTTTCTGCGTTGTTGTCTGTACGTTGTGCGGAGGTCAGACAACTCGGAGCAAACTGCTGGAGGGGTTCACACACGCACACGTGCACGTCCACCCTCCCAAACACTTGCGCACACAGACACGCACACACCACTTACGTACTTCCCTTCCTCGTTGCCCCCTAATTTAAAAAAGTAATTCAGAGAGAAAATATCTGTTTCCTCTTTGTGAATGGACAAATTTAACACAGATGGTGCATTAACTGGAAACATCTTTCATTCCAGTCTGTTCTTATTCTTTTCAAAGACGGAGGCACCATTTATGAGCATCTCTTCGGCATTCCTGGTCTTTACAAGTTGGTSCTCTCCTACAAAAGCATCGTTAAAACACATCACCCCTTCCCCTGTCATCGCTGCTACGAACGCACAGCTTTAAAGGCTATCAGTGCTAGTAGTGATGCATTGATTACTAGTCATTGATGATTACAAGTCATTGATGATGACTTGTTGAAGTGGAGCAAAACTGACCTTGCTTTTGACTACAGTGAAGTTTATGGTACCTTATACATCTCCTGTGACAGTCTCGTGTGACTCCTTTGAACTTGCTGCTCACTGGCTGAGACCACTGAGCCAACCAATAGGTAGCAGGGACCTGAGAAAGTTTCTCAGAGACTTCTGCAGAAATCTGTGATTTCTTCTTTTTATTAGATGTTATAGATGTTTTGTAAGGAACCAACTACTTCTATTTGAAACATTTCAGGTGCTGGAGGCTGCAGGTAAGCTGATTTAATAGATAAGCAACCCTTAAGGACTATTTCAATCCCATTTCTTAGTCCAAATTTGTCCAAGTTCTGCTTCCAGCCAATAGACCTTGACAGACACACTTAACATCAAAGAGAACTTCCAGATGAGAAACTAAAAGTGGCTGCAACAGTCAAACTTGATGTCTTGACAGTGGCCAAGGGAAGAATGTAATGCTGATATAGGCTACCTGTGCTCAAGGAGTTCCTTTGCAGCAGCTTCGAGCCACAAGGAGACTAAAACTGCTCTTAGAAACATCTCAAAAGRTACTTGAAAAAGAAACTCYGAGACTCACCAGGGGAGGCAGTGAGGGTGGTCACAGAGTTGAGCACACCCTTGTTCTTGAGTAGGGATGGGGCAGAGGAACCCAGGAGAGTGACACATGAGAAAAAAAAGGCCCTTAGGGTAACGTTTAGCCTACAAGGTATGAGGCTGCAGAAAGCAAAGCCYCAGCTTCCTCTGAGTGTTTGCARGGTGGGTTTCTCCTGCCCGTGCTGTGGTGACACCATGTGCTGGGTCTTTGCTGTCTGAGTGCGTCCAAGTGTGTTAGAAACTGAGAAAAAAAGAAGTTCTGCAGTGCAGCCCCTTCCTCACAGGCTGGTTCCTTTACCCGTGCAAACTGCAGCTATAGCAAGGGCCAGGAGCCAAAAGCAACACTGATCGTGAGGTGTCAGGAAATGTTTGCCATGACTTTATCCTTAAAATAACCCCTGTACACATTTTGCTCTGGTCCGACACGGCGTCTGAGTGCACAAAGCAACCGAGCTCGTCAGTGTTTAATAAACTCCTATATGAAACCACAACCAGTCAGGACCGAGGCAGGAGCTTCCTCTTCTGCCACTGTTTGCTCCAACCACTCACCCACACTGAAAGTTTGCGAGATGTCTGAAACGGAGGGTTCCTCCTGAATGCACTAAAGAAAAACATGGGTCCTAGGAAAGACACGAACCTCTCAAAGGCCTAAGAGCAAAGTGATGTGTGGGTCTTGCACAAGGAAGTCACAGCTCTGTTGGTTATGGAAATTTTGCTCTGTGACAATTAGGTTATGAATGACTCCTCTTGTAAACACGCCAACTTGTAGGTGCTGCTATCGCATCATTCGATGGCTTTAGCTCACCGTGAACGCTCGTGCGATAAACCATAGGCAACCTAGCTGGTGCTATCTTTAGTCCCTGCAATGTCTCACTCGCACGAGTCACTCACAGCTCTAAAAATACAGTTTATATCATTGGATTCCTGGAATTCTTTCAGTTCTTACATTCTGATTTAAGTGGCATTATATCTGGGCTGCACGGTTCAAGGCTGCAGACTGATATTTCATTGCGGATTAGTTATCACCTGGGTTCAATACAACGTTTGCACTGTTTATTTAATTTGGATTCAAAGGTAATTTGGAAAATCTTCCTTCAGATACACCTCTTACCTGGCTATGTGGAACAAGGGCTAGATTATGTTTGGGACTAGATAGTAATTTAATAACCATTGCAATATACATTTAAACTGAAACACATGCTCACAATAAGAACTGAGCAGAGTCTATTTGGGTGTACTCCCCCAAGCTTTCAGATATCTTACCTATTCTGGCCCGTGAATTGTACCGTGGCRCTGACTGCTATATTATTATTTTCTCAGTGTTTCACTTATATGACTTTCATAGCAATTATTGATCCAAAAACACACAACGYAAGAAAGTCTTGACCTCTAACCAGCCTTTCTGGATTTGATTACTCACTCACCAATGGCTGATAGTTTGAACAGAATTTAATGCTAATTTTCTTTGATAGGGCTTATGAAGCACGTTACTTTTTTTTYCTTATCTTAACTGGCAGTTCAACAAAGCCCAGCAATAAAAAGCTCCGTTTGTGTAATAAACTGATGTACAATCTACTACTTAGGAACAAGGGCTCTGAAAATGTGCAACCTTTCTGCACATTACCCTAAACGCAAACCAGATGGGCAGTGCAAAATCCTCCCTTTTGTTGCAGGAGGCTGAAGGAGCCCGTGGTCAGAGGGTCTATTTCACTACACAAAYAAACAGAGGAGTTTAACCACATTATTTCCCAAGTCGGTGATGGAGAATCTATGTGGAAACATTATGAGCAGTTAGCGAGAGTGCTGCTGGACCTGAACAGGCACAAGGGGCCTCTCAGCTCTCCTAACTGCACTTGTCTGGATGCTAGTGGTAGGATCCACCTCATAGACCTCATCTTGCCTCTTTGAGGCATCTGGCCACATTTGGGTGAGCGAAGCAGCTCCCTGGACTTGGTGCAGTAGATCTGTAGCCCATAGTAGGACTGAGGCACCCAGATTGGATCCAATCAGGTCTTTGGGACAGCTACGTGGGCTAGAATTTACAAGTAGAATRTATCATTGAGCATATGGACACCATGGGCTGTAGGAGTCAGCATYGTCCTAGCTGCACTTGGTATAACTTGGTACAAAGGAGTTTGAGAGTGCCCCATCCTAGAGGAAAAAACATGTTAGAGCTGGGGTATAGAATGGGCAAGCAGATATTAAGAGTACTGCTTGCTGTATAGGCAACTAACTCCATTTTCCTGTACCTATGCATCCAGTCCTTGTTTGTACCTGTRCCTATGCATCCAGCCAGTAGTTCCTGCTGAATGGGCTTTGTGCTTTCTCAAAGGTGATTCATTTTTACAAATTTAAATGAAATCCCCTCAACCGTTTTTGAGTAACGCAACAGTTAAAAAAAGGCTATTTTCCTATTTAAAACTATTCCAGCTAGACTGTTTTTATTAAATCAACGCTAAGTCAAATAAAGGCTGCAGTTGGAAAGTTCAGACTCACGCAGGAACCAGCCTTCCTGGGGAACAACGCCCTTGACACACAGGTGTCTGTCCGAGCCCTGTCGAGCTCCCACAGAGGACGAGCCCTGAGCAGGGTGGGTGGCAGGGGACCAAGGCAGCCTATCTGATCCAACGTGGGCACCCTCGGCCCTTGGGATGCAGCAGGCTGAGAGCAGCCAGGACCACCTGCACTTGCTTCTCCTTGACGTAGGGTGTTAGCAGCAGCTCGGGCATGACAAGCTCCTCAGTGAGTTCAGGAAGCCGTCGGTGCCCTGACAGGTCCCTAAGGATGGTCGGCGTATCGCTTTCCCCCACCTTATTTTGCAGGCACTTTGTCTACCTCAGTATCTGACTCTCACCCAGTGCTACCCTGGTCCCCACGGCTGCTCTGCCCCAGTACTGATGGGGTAATTGAGGGTAATGATAAGGGTGAGCAGTGGGTAGGCAGCAGCAACGAAGGATTTGATGTCAGGAAACAGGACAAGGTGATGGCACAGGGATGGCACCCAGGAGCTCTTCCCTGCAGGTCTCCTTGGCCTTCACAGGACAAAGGGAGGTGGCACTAAGCAGGACMGGCTGCAGTGGGACAAGCCACTCCTCCCCTTCATCCCCCAAACCAGGCGTTTATCAGGCTGTTTCATCAGCCCTGTAGGAGCTGTCACAAGGAGAATGGGACATCAAAGGAGGGCCCCGAGTGCCACACGAGATGCGTGACACTTGGCAGGCCTGCCAGCTCCGAGAATGATGTGAGATGAAGGGGGCCAGCTGCTCCCAAGCGGGTCGTCGTGTGGGCCCGCAAGAAGAGCTGAGCTCCTGTACTGTCTAAATATGCAAAATAAAGGCAAAAACGGCAAAAGGAGGAGACCAAAGGGCTGGAGGGATGCCCAGACTGTGGGAGGCTTTTCTCACTTAAAGACTTYGCAAACGACCCAGCTCGGAGGGGCCGCAGGGTGGAGTGAATCTTGTCTAGACTGCCAAGCTGACAGTTGCAAGCAGGGCATGAACCACCAGACACAGAGATCAGCTGCAAGGCAGATGCTTGTCCCGCTACTTGCTCTTAATGCAGTGGTTGCCTAAATGTTTGTAGTGCAAAGCCTGCCTGTCATGCTCGAGGGCAGCTTTTGCCTATGGGCAGCTGGAGGTCTTTCTTTCTTTYTTTGCCTTTCTATAAGAAAAAACAAGTGGGAAAATCAATGCAAAGAGGCAAAATCCAAAACAGTAAGTGAGAATATTATGCTTCACAAACTGGTCTTAACGCTGCCTCTTTGCAAATTTACATTATCTTCCCCTGTGGTATCATACCAGCTTAGGCATACTTTGATAKCTGGGCCTGGAAAAAGAAATGCATGCCCTGGGGTGACTTAATCTCACTATGGGCAGAGTCTGGGCCTGATTCTCTGCTGTGCTATTCCAGTTGGACACCAGCACATTGCCATGATGACATCATTTGGATTATTTCTGATTTATAGCGATTGAGAAAAATTGGGYCCTGTACAATAATGCAAACAATCAAAGACGCAAAGCAAAAATAGTGCCTTCAAGCTGCACTTTCACATTGCATGATATTTTGAGGACTTAATGTTGAAAGCCTTAGAGTGCACAAAAGGAATTTTCTTCATTTCATATATTACACAGTTGCCTGAAAGAAATGGCAAACAATTCTGAGCCTGAGCGTGCTTTACAYTGGCTAAATTGTGTATTTTTTGCCCATTGTCCCTCAGATCCAAAAGTTCTCCACCAAAATCTGGATCAATATCTGACAACAAGACCAGTTTCTGGACTCCACAGGTATGGAAARACCAATGATCCTTGCATAAGCTGAGACCAAGTTCTACTCTCTGTTACATATATYTGAAATAGCTTTGATGAAGACAATAAGCTGTCAGTGCTCTGGGAGAGCACAACAGAGCTATCGGTGCCTTTGCAAACAAAATATCTCCTTTGTTTCYTCTCCAGGGAGAAATTTCAGGTTATCCTAATTCCTCACAAAATCCCACTTTCGAAGCCAGAATGCCACACACTAAATTGCTACATTTCAGCCATAATTGTACCAAAAGCTTTGTTTGCCAAGAACACGACAACTGCCTCGAACCCAACAACCGCATTCAAGGCTAACAGAGCACCATTGACCAGGGGAGCCACTTCTGCCTTAACAGGTTCCTACAAGAAGCATCTTCAGAAGCACCTTGCAAAAACAAGGCTGGGCCATCCCACAAACTCAGCACATGTTAGAGACACCAAGCCCTCACGCACCCGATTTCTATGTGCACTCCCCTCCTTTTTCTTGGCACCGCTGGAGGTCGAACTCACCGTTCTTCCTCTCCGCAAAGGGGGGTGGCTGGAGCTTGCTGCTCTCTCTCACGTCACTGGCAGRCTTTTCTTTGGGTGCCTTTTCTTTTTCATTTCCACTTGGTGCACTTTTCTGGTCCGAGCACTCCTTCTTGATCACACCATTCATCACCGTGTCTGAAGGGACTGCTCCAGATTTTGGCTGCTCCACTTTGAATGGTCAGGTAGAGGACTGAATACCAAAGCTAACCCTGGAAGAAAAGAGGGGTAGGTAAGGACGAAGTCCCCAATAAACCCTTTGAACAAAGAACAAAAACTGAAACAATTTGYGAAACCATTAAATCACAGACCATTATTCCATATGCTGTCACATATTAAAAACATTTAAAGAAAATACTATGGTATTATTGTCTGTGTGATGCTGTCTAYCTTGTCTGCTGGTTCTGCACCCTTGGGTGCTTCACTGGCAGAATTTACACCCATAGGCACAGAATATTAGCAGAAAGTTAGGAATGCAATGAAAAAAGGGGCAGTCACCGGGTACCCAGACGAGAGAGCTCTTGAACTATTAGAAATACAGAACAGATCTATAAATGTGAACAATCTTCCTTAACATAACGGTCTGGTTAGCTGGGTGATGGAAGCAATTCCATACAACACRCAACAGGCTGCTAATTGCATTGCACAAAATAATGACTACAAACTCCCTTCTAGTTTTAATGCCAGTGTGCAAATAGTCTGCAAAATAAAGGTTCATGCAGGGACTATCCTTTGACATGAAAGTTGCGATTAAAAAACACATCTGGTAGCCCTTACGCTGAACTGAACCAGATCAGGTAAAATTTAGAGAGTTTTTGCGGGACAAGAGGAATTGTTTAKTTCTTTGTTTACCACATTGCTCTACTCTGTGGTTTATGTGGTGTTTGGGAACATATATCATAAACAGTCTGCAAGTTCAAACTGTGCATCTACAAAGCATCTGGGCAGGTGGTGCCTCCTTGGATGACACTCATATTTCAGCGGAGACCAGGGGAAAAAGACCCTGCTTTCATCAAATGTCTTTGGGGGGTGCAAACACATGACCCAGCAGGAGCTGCTTGGCTGATCCTGAGCACAGCACCAGAAAGCTGCAAGGACCCTTTCAGCAAAGTGTTGTCCCAAAACATCCCCAGATGATAACTGAAAGTGAATGCCTGTTAAAATCAGCACCAGCTCCTAATGAGTCCCRTCAGGAAAGAGCGGAGGAGAGCTAAAAAAGGTCTTTTGTAGAGAACAAGAATAGAAAAGTGCAAGATTGATTCAGTGATAAAATCTGATTTAATACAAAAGAAAAAAAGTTACCAATTTACTGTATAAGGAAGTAAGAATAGTGCATTGCATATGATACCATCTCCTCCACGCTGCACACGCCAGGACTTTCTCACACCCCTGTTCCTACCCCATACCAGCACAGACTAGGCCATCTGGTCCCTCATTCCCACCCTTCCAGTGTCTGCTCCAATCTACCCTCAGCACTCACATAGAGCTGTCTCCCATTCGCAGTAGGTCATGCAGTCTGGCCATCCCCTCCTGCTTTATGCTGCTTTTCCTTGYTGCAAGAGGTTTGGAGTGTGCTGGATTTGAAGGATGTTCCTAGGGTGTCTCTGCCACTTTATTACACCCTAGAGAGGACAAAGTTTGTCCCCACGTGCAGTCCCTGGGACAGAATATGGCCATATGTAGCCCTGGTGTCTGTGCTCGCAACCAAGATGCAGAACGGAGTTTGATCCAAGCTCAGTCCTTCCCTGGGGAAAACCTCTGCACCTGTCTGTTCCTTCTGTCTGTCAGCTCCTGTCCCATGCCAAGGCAGTGGCACCATTCCCCCCCTTCCTTTGCAGATGTGCTCAACTATTTCTATTGAAATCTGGCATTCTGCACACTGTGTGTCACTATGCACTGGACACRGCCTTGCAATCACCCCGACAAACCAGGGCTGCATTGCATGGCACATCTTTAGAATGACATCTTCAGATCCCACCTCTGCTGGAGAAGTTTTAGCTCACGGTCTCCTTTGTAGTGCTGTGACTGCTGCATCCTCTGCATCATCATCATCATCATCATCACTGCGATGGGCAATTGCCCTGCGGTACATTTCTCCACCAGTGACTGTAGTCCTGCTGTCCCACTTCATCGCAAGCAGCACTATCTCTAAGCTCTCTATATAATTTATGACTAACGTGGAACATGCAATAAGTGTTTACTTTACTATTTTAAAATGTACATTTTTTTAACTTTAAGAAGTTGCTGATATGATGCATCTTTCCAGTGGAAACAGTGGGTGATGACAGGACAATCCAGCGAACTACATCTGCTTACAAAAATGAGACTTTGTTCAACTGAACACTAAATCTTTGATAAATTAGTCAGGGCTTTGGTGACGTACATGTTGAACCAATATGACAGTTTTATATGGATTATGATTATTAATGCATTTGAAAAATAGAGAGCGCGAGCCAGACACCCAGCGCTGAAGCTGCAAGACCACCAGCAGAGGCGAGAGCATTTCAGGAAGGCTTCTTACGGTCGCTGTGTACAATCTTTTTGCACTCGGAGCATATGCAACGTTTTAATTTGCAGTGAGCGCGCTGGGGTCCTCAGTGGGTGAGCCAGGGGGTCACGCCGCGCCCCGGAGACGCATGCTTTCACAACACACTCAAGTACCACTGGCTCACTGGCGGGTTTCTTCCTTTTTTGTTTTTTTTTTTTACTTTTTCTGAAGTTGAATCTGGCCTCAAAACATTCCACATTGTGCACTCACTTCAGCCTGAACTGATTGTATTTACAAAGCTTAAGCACACTTTTGAGCCTCAGAGCACATCTCCCATCAACTGCTGCTGCCAACTCATAAATTGTAATTCTATACACAGCACAGGCCGTGTCCCATCTCTCTCTGTATTAAATTCATGAAGCTGGACTACCATGGTAGCTCATGGGTGCTTCCCTATAAAACACTGGAGAACCTCTGGAGCGAAGGCTAAGTTCCTGGTTTCTATTTTCCCTTGATGCAGAGAGCAATGCAGCATAGATGAGTATTTTATTTGTGTCCCCCTAGATGTACTTGCCAATCCACAAAATCTCAGGTGGGGAATGGTGGGGCCTGGTGGCATCTTTTCCCCAAGCGCTTTGGTTCATCTGCAGGGTCTTCCGAGAGCTGYTCCCGTTGAGGTCTGAGAACCCTGACCACCCTGCTGAGTAGACTCTTCTCCTGACTGCCTGGGCAGGCTCTTGCGAAGCATCTGGCCTACCAGGTCAGTATCCTACCAGGCTGCACTTGCCCTTGAGCTCACAGGTCTCCTGGGCCCTTTGTCCATGCACATCACCAGGCTCCACGCTGCCCTGATGTACATGTCTACTATACTGATATGACCATCCCGCATTCTCCTTGAACTTGAACGAGGGGAGAGGACAAAACTCTCAGGGATTCAACTACATCCCCTCCTTTGCATCTCCATCAGCCCTCCTGTTTTATTTTGAGCCAAAGCAGCTGAGGGTCTTCTCTCCCTCCCCAGTGACTTTSGCCATTCCATCTCCCTACAGTCCGTGCTGAGCTTGGGGCTCTGATGCAGATGATTTACATTGGCCCTTCCCTAGGGATTAACTGCTCCGGGCATCTTTCTGAACTGCTTTCATCACAATTCTTCTCACTGGGAGAGGAGATAAGCGAGACATAAGCAGCACGTCCAAACAGACTCCTTCTCTGCCACTGCCCTGCCCCTCCATCTCCCACACTGYCCCAATCTGTCCTGCTGGGGGAGATATAGGCTGAGGATTGTGCCAGCCTGTAGCCCTGGGAGGTCCTGTATTCTCTTCAAGCGCTACAGAGGAAGTCAGAAAGGATATTGTTCTGCTCTCCAGGAACTAGTGCTTCGGGATGGAGACACTGCCTTCTRCATCCAGAAACTGAGGCAAGAGCAGCCCAACCACGCTCCTGAGGAGAGCACTGGTCTAAGCAGGGAGTGTGGCTCTATGTGCAACGCTGGGACGYTCTCCCCGTCCACTCCGCATCGCCCAGACTGGCTTGTCACATGGTCTCTGACAGCTGTATGTTCAACACGACTTTGATTTTTATTATTTTTCCTAATTGCAAACTGGGGCTGCACAGTTGGGGCCTCTCTAACTTGCAAAACAAGCATGAGAGAAAAATATGRACCAAGTCACTCAGAAGGTTTCCTTGTGTAATTTTTAATATTCCATTTCAATCTTTAATGTTTTTAACATCAAAACATTGAAAAGAAAAATGATTTTTTAAACTGGGAAAAACTTTTTTTCTCTCTCTCTGAGAAGATTTGGCTTTAGCAGCTCATTTTCCAAGGGGAAAAAAAAAGTTTGCCTGAAAAATCCTAATGGAAAATCTCGCTGTCCCATATCTGGGTCTTGACAGCCCCCTTCCATGTCTCAGGTTTCCACATGGCAAGCACATGCCTGGATCAAGCGTCTTTCCAGCTCCCAGAGAGACCTTAGGGACAAGGTGCACACCTGAATTTGCCACTCATTGGATCAGAACACGGCTCTTCCTGTGTCCTGATATGGAATTAACATAAGAACAGCCTCTTCTGCCTCTACCTGTTGTCACCACAGTCATACGAACACAACCCAGGCATCTCCAAAGGCATGAGACACCCACACCTAAGCACGTGGCTCATACCTGTAGCCTGTGGAGGATTAGGTATAGCACCCTGGAACACACCTTGTCTCTAAACCACCATCAGAATTGCCTTGATGAATGATGGCTCCCACTTAGGTCCCCTAAATGCAACACTGATGGCTTTGATGACCTGCATYGTGGTCATTGAGACCAACATGGACCTGTATATCTTCTCTTACTAGTTTTCTACCTCCTCATCTCTKCCCTCGTGCCACCAGCTAGATGCAAGCATTGAACAAACACAGTTTATACTTCTTCAGACACTGGATTCATCTAAATCCTTCCCTGCTTTCCTGTCTGCTCTATCAGAGGCTGAATGGAAGCAAATACATTTAGTGCCGTTGCATGTGCAGTGCTTGTTAAGCAATCCTGACCCACCATAAAACTTTAAATACCCAAAGAGAAAAACCAGGAGAGAGATGTTCAGAGAGGCAGTTCAGCCTTATCAAATTCTTCACGTGTTTGCTGTGGCGTGTTTGTGTTCCTGGGCTTCTGCTCCAAGGAATGTTGCTGATAAAACAATCTCACTAAACATGGACTTAGTGTGTTTTAGTTGATGTTTACAGTGCTCAGACAGTGAGAGGAGCTCTGGGCTCCAGTGGGCAAATGTCCCATGGACATTTGCGTTGCAGCTACTTGTTGCAGATACTGATCAATCCCTGCTTGAAACAAGCTCCAACAGGAAGCCTACCAGGTCCTCCTCAGATCAATGTCACGTTTGGCAAGGCAGAAGACAACTCCCTGACCATTAGCCCAGCACCTGAAACAACAAATGACCTTTGGTACTCTGAGAACATCCTGGAAGTGCCAGGGAACGTACCACAGCTATTATCTCACCGTTTTCCTTCTCAGACCATGCCCTCCTTGGATGATTTCCTTTCTGAACTCCCCGTGCCTCCTCGGAAGCAGAAAGTCCCATTTTGCAGCAGAGCCGAGTGCAACGGCTGAGTGCATGGAGCCTGCAGGCTCTTTCCCACAGAGCTGCACATTCCTCCCATGGCCTAGAGAAGTGACCTACTCACCACTTCAACCTCCACACGAGGAGCGGCAGCTCGAGAGGAGTGCCTCGAAAGGAAGAACTTCCCCAGGGAATGGAAAACAAGCCAAGGGAAACCTACTGCAATCCTGGATGCCCTCCTTCCTGGAGAAATTACTCCATGTACCTTTTTGGAGTAAATCCACTGTGGAGCCAAACCAAGGACCAATGAACAGAGCTATGCAAGCACAGTGCCATAAAATCTTCACTCAAGGCAAGCTKGCCTAGTGTTTGGTCACACTGTGATCCCTCATCTCAGCAAGGTTTGCCAATTCTTTGAGCCTCTGGGGCTTTASGATAGCATCTGCTTCCCAGCCTCCAAATTCCCAGTGCTGGAATCTGCTCCAAGCTGCCCAAAGGCTACATGGCCTGAGAAGGCAGTGAAGACCCCTGTGATGGAAAGTGTCGGTTGTCCTTATCCAGGACACATTTGGCCTCCAGTCTGTGGAGAATGAGACAGTGGCTGTTCTCAGGCTGTTCTGAGGCTGTTCTGGCCTCAGCCCTGTTCCCCTGAGCCACTTTGAAAAGGAGAGATTTCWCCTTTGTTTGCCTTCTGAATGAAACTTTATGTGGTGAAAAATAGTAGAGGAAGTGGTGATTAGGAAATGGGCTATTACACCAGATCCTCCAAGATCCACCTCTCTATCAGTCCTGTAAATAGGTCAAGAATATCYGGGACAAAACCAGACTGATGCAAGTTCTACATTTTTTCTTTTAAATGATTCATCTCAAAGTTGATTTAGACTCATAGTAAACAGATTCACTGGTGTGATTTTCTAGAGAAGTCTGTGCTTTCACATCCATGTACACAGTTCACGTATTGGCACCCAAAGCCCTTTCCAGGACCAGGACCTCCCCCAGTCACCTTGTCAGCACAGGCAGGCTGATGTGACCCCAGGAATCAAACACTTCATTWTACTGCAGTAGCACCCAACAGATAATCTATTGATTGTGTGAGGAAACGTCATACACAACATTGCCCAAGAATGGATATGGTAGCAAGAGAAGGCAAATAGAAAATATCGGAATTGAGAGGAGCCTTAAAAATAGGCTCAGTGACCTAGGTTTGATGTGGCAGCAGATGGGGACCTGAAGAGTAAGGTCACATTGCCAGGGCATGGATTGGCAGTGTGATGTTGCTGGAATTCAGCATGTTGTGTGTGATTGCCCTGATGTATTCTTACTATAACCAGGACATCCAAAAGAGCTGTCAGCCCTCTTATTCCTCTTACTTGCAATGCCTRCAAAAATGAACGCTGGTATCTCCAYCTCCGCCTAGCAGAGYGCTTGTGAACAAGGGATGTGTAGCATGCCTGGCAGTGCGTGACGCATGGGTGGGATCTGGGGGGAGGCCACGGGGCATTAATTTTTCTGTTACAAGGACATTTTGTGATGAACTGTATGAAAAAGGCAATGGTGAAGCACTGCGACTGCATTTGTTCCATGCCTGCTTGTGCCTTCCGCCAGATCTCGTGATTTTTTTAGAGAAATCCAGAGTCAGTATTAGCCTGTCTGAAGGTAATGGCTTGAAGCCTTTGTTAAACAACGAGCCTTCTCTCAGGGTCGGGGAGGCCGCCTGTGCTATACAAAATCCCTCAGCTGACATCTGTGCAGAATCCAAAGTGGTGCCCACTGCCAGCTCTCTGATCTGACCCAAAACACCAACAGTCTCCAGGAAACATCCAGGGCCTTGAGAACAGCGTGTCTTGGGTCAGAGGCCCAGAGCAGCTCTGAGAGCTGTCTCCAGAGYTGGCTTCCATCTCAAGGTACACATCTGGTATGGATGCGTACGTCAGTGTAGATGTTGGAGCAAGGCACTCTCTGCTCCCTTCACATTCACCAGAGCATTTTTAGGGCTTGCCTGTGGATCGAAAACAAGGTGGATGATGGTGCTTCCTAAAGCACCACAGGAGAGCCTGGGGGATCAACTCAGATGAAGCTGTCCTTAACTGAGACAACTGCTGCATTGCTTCCAGTGTTTATCTAGGGTGTCCACTCCACTGGATCATCTCAAAGGATTTGCTTGGATTATCTTCATGTGCAAGAGTTTGGGAACAGAAAAAACCTTTGTTTGCTCTGAATGGCATTTAGCATAGCCTTAGACACTTGCCAGCCAGCACACGAGGTCTCCACCCACCACATACTGCACCAGAGGCAGGGCACACCATCACTGATGTGGTTAGAAGGGACATTCTCATCACTTGTCTTTCAAGCTACCTGAGAACTGRGAATATTAGAACACCTCTCTGCATCGTGAGCATTCACTCTACGACCTTTAGGCATGATGCTTAGATGTCTAATCCAGAGCTGGTCTCCAGTGTCACCAATGGGAAGAGGTCCTTCAAAGGGAGTCATGTGAGTGTGGATAGGTAGGTGCTGGAAGTGGTTGGTGTAGATAGCCCCTTTTATGCTTATGGTCCCTGACACCTCCTCCTACAGCACCACAGCTCCTGCACAGAGCCTGGCGTGGAGAGAGCCATAGCTCCTGGCACCATCCAGGGAAAGATGTTTCTGTCACCAGCACACTGTTAGCAGAACCCCATTCACATGAACGGTAGAGGAGGTGGRTAGGTTGGGTTGGCTGTTAAGCCACAGTCATCCATCGCCCTTGCCCTGACTAYGGGCTTGACAGAGTGAAAGGGCTACAGACCCTACTAGTAGTTTTTACATGAATCGTAAAATAAACTTACAAATCTGAAAATAATCAGCAATATGCTAAGTAGGTTGAATAGGTTGAAACAAGCAGCTATCAGTCTCAAATTTGTTCATGCCACTTGTCTTGTGCAACTGATTTTATGCTGATCTCATGAATTGCCCAGGTCTGACTCATGACCCCTGTGAGCCGGGGCTAATGATGCTTGAGTCACAGAGGACACGAAGTCCGACACGCCTGGAGAGAGCTTCATTTCCAGCATCAGTTCTGTGCAGTCTTGATCATCTAAGGACGCATTAGGATGTGTCCTGTGAGTTAGGATGAGGTCTGTGATAGAAGTGGAACTCTTTTTCCTAAATCCTTTTTAAATTGGATTTTGTTTTATTATTAATTCTTTAGCAGCTCGTTATTTCTGTTAGTAACACTGTAACCTGAACTGTTTACACAGGACAAATCATGTTCCTAATTTGAAGGAAACAGTACTATTTTCAGAATTTGGGTCGAATCCAGCCCAGATTAAAGTTCATATTTTTCATCTATACTAGTGAGATGGAAATCCCTGCTCTTCTGAGTTGCAGCTTGGTACCTGAAAATACCAATATCACTTTTACTGAAAAGATGTTCCTACAGTCACATCATAAGTTACAAAATGGACAGTTTGCTCATTCAAAAGTGCAGAAGGTTCCTGTGGCCAGGCCATATAACAGGTTTATCCATTCTGACCTTGAGCTTCCTGAGCATGAGGACATAAGTGTCCACATCCATGCTGGGTTTGTGCTGCCTTGAGTTCCAGAAAAAAAATCACTGAAGTGAAAAATTGTCCTGGCATCAAAATAAGAAGATGTCTTCTGCCAAGAGTGTGGACAAATTTCTCTGGAGGCTGGTTTGCCTGTGAGGAGCCATGCAGAACAAAAACAAAGATACCAGCTCAAGATACCACCCAACCCACTTGGTCCCATAGCTCTCCTCACCCTTCTCTTTTCCCTGCCTGCGTGGCATTGCAAAGCATGGATGTGCCCTCYGCACATCTCTTTTTTCCATGATATGCCCACATCCCAGTGTTGTCCCCTTTCACAACATCTGCTACATGCTAGTGGAGCCTGACTGAAAATGAATTTTTCCCCATGCACGGAGTGTGGATTTGCTAGCACTGAGCTGATCTGACCTTGATGGGTCACCCCCAAAAGACTCTCCTGGTCACAATTTTACCCGTAGCAGCAACTGCCTCCCCGTTTATTTCTGCAAGCAAGTGTTGGCTCCCCTTGCAGAAGGTCATTTGAATGCCTTTGGTTATTGCTGCATCGTTTAAGCGTGTCCTAATTTTGCTACATTTGCGGTTATGTCTGATCTTTGTCTCTCTTATTTTGCTATATTTTAGAAATGTAATAAACAAAAWCTTTCTAAACGAAAGAAAACATGGCAGAGATCTGAAATGGAAAATGAGTACAAACTGGACCCATGCCTCTTCATCAGATGCCAGAAAGAGGGGAAGAAACAAAASCCACAGTGACAAACGCTATTAATAAAGTGATGAAGGCAATTCTGAAACAGGACTGCTGCTGGAAGCAAAACCAGTTTGCTGGCCCTAGACAKTCCTTGTGTCCAGTGTGGGGCCTCACCAGGCGAAGGAGAGCTGTCAGTGGGTGGGAAAGGCCACCCACTGACCTAGGAGCTTTTGGGAGACACTGCAGGCTGCTGGCAGAGGACTCGTGCCCAGGGGATGTGATTTCTGCCGCAACAAGGACTAACCTGAGCAGGACTATGGAGTGGACCTGCATGCTAGTGCTRAGGCCCATAAAGGCTCTGGATGTTGCCTCTCTAATCTTGTGGTCCACCCAGCTCAACCCAGTGTTCAGCCTAGACACSAAATTAGAATATGTCTAGCAAAGAGGTCACATTCAACTTTGCATTTAAACTCGGTAATGTGGAACCTCTTTGCCTTTGGCTACCCCTCCAAAGGGAGGTTTAGTGCTGATGGTTGTTGACCCCAGCATCTCCTCAATCACGGCCTCATGAAACCAGGAAGAAGGCTTATGCAGACCAGATTCTTCAGGCCATGGCTGCCCCAGCTGCACTCACATTGCACAGAGGACAGATGTGCCTGGGTAGAAAATGTCTGGGCTTCGCTACRTATCTTGTGCAAGCCAGTGTGCCACCACAGTACATAAATTAACAAAGCTGTCCAGYAACAACGGCTGTTAATAATCCAGCCCCATGGGGAATTGGGATGCATAGCATGTCTTCTTGCATTCATTGATGGCTTCATATGGCCCTTAAATATAAAGAAAGGTCAATGGAAGTGCCTACAACCACATKACTGGTACAAGGAGCATTAGAACAGAAAGGAGATCATCAATATATACAAATATCTGAAGGGGGAAGGTAAAGAGGATTGGGCCAAACTCTTCTTGGTGGTGGCCAGTGATAGGACAAAGGGTAATGGGTACAAGATGAAATGCAGGCAGCTCCATGTCCATGTGAGGAAGAACTTCTTTCCTGTGAGGGTGACGGAGCCCTGGAACAGGCTGCCCAGAGAGGCTGTAGAGGCTCCTGCTCTGGAGATCTTCCAAACCCGCCTGGATGCCRCCCTGTGCCCCGTGCTCTGGGTGTCCCTGCTGGAGCAGGGGGTTGGACTGGATGATCTCTAGAGGTGCCTTCCAACCTCAACCACCCTGTGATTCTGTGTGATCATGSATTCAGCGGCAGAGCGCTGTTCAGCTTCCAGGTCTGGTTCACAACACACTTTGGCCCCAATACAAAGCCATTGCATCTTCCACCACAGGCATGAGAGGTTTTAGAAACCACATAGCTGGCTCTTTGCCAGCACGTGGACATCATTTTTCTGTTCATGGGTGGGAAAAAACAGAGCTTGGGTTGTCTGCTGCTGAATTCAGCAGAAGGATTTCTGCTGCTGAATTGCTCAGTCTTGCATGGGGCATGGGACCAGACTATGTGGTCACAACTAGTCCAGCACTAGTACAAAAGGAGCCCCTCTCAATCTCTAATCCGGCATATATTTAAACATTTTTTACAAATGGGAAATATCTTGGGGCAAAAGACATGACCTTGGTTTCAAAGCAGAGTGAAAATTCCTTTGCTCACTCCCAAAGTCCAGGTTTCCTTAGAGGGAAAAGAAAATTTGTGGTTCCTTTAGACAACTAAGCAAAGCTGCCTAGCATGGGGTGGATAAAACATAATGCAATAAAGAGAATCAAGAACGAGGGATCTCTCTTTCTAACACTCTTCTAGCGATACTAGCAAATGAAACATTCAAGGCCCATTATCCTATAATTTAATTTTTCACTCTAGGATAATTCCTGTCATGTCATAAAATCCCTTCCATAAACTTATCAGGCTTCATCTAGAAACAATGTAGGCTCTTTGCCCCTACTTTCCAGTTTGGAAGGCTATTCAAGAATGTCATTCTTCTTCTAGTTAGCAAGTTTCATCTATCTTCCTGTCTAAATTTATCCACAAACTCAACCAGACTCAARGCATCAAGCCTGTGACCAAAAAGGGCCATTTTGGGGGAAGTATCAGATGAGGCTATTGAAAGATGCCAGGTTGGGCATWAATTGAACTACAGGTCAAGCTGCTGTTCCCATTCACTGTCCCCTCTTATTTCAGTGCCTGTGCCCCAGGCCTACTGGAAATGGCTAAAAAATCAGTTCCCAGACGGTGTGGGAAAGGACTGGAAAACACAGCAAAGTTTTGTGGGAAGTACAGACCTCTTTCATCACGGATACCATTGATGCTTGAAAATTACCATCATTGTCGATGCCTGTGATTATCATACAACTGTACAAAGACAAATGCCCAGTGTCTCCATGATGARTCCGGAATCCCTGGTGGAATATCTTTTCCTTAGGAGATGAGCCAGGCTTGGAAAGGACACATGGATAGYTATAAGACTAGATAAAGTGAGGTATCTCCTGGCTGCCTATCAACAGTTTTGTCCATATCTTGGCAGCAAGATTTGTAGGGAATGGATGTCCARAGGTGGGAGAGGAAGACTTCCCACTCTTCTCAAATACCCTAGGAAGATTACGCCCTATTTTACCCTTKGAGGCAAAGGTGCTACACTGATGCCCTCCCGATACCCAAACCACAGACCACATCGACAGGTTTGCAGCCCTCCTTAAACACAAACAGACTGGTTTTCAACGCTGATAGGTGCAGCYGGTTCCAGCAAAGCAGAGGAGTGCCAGACTGGATGGCTCAAAACTCAGACACTGGCATCCCTACCAGACATTGATGAAATAATAATGAAGAGTTAGAAGATATGTAGTATGGTGGGGAGGGWCTCCAATGGCTTTTGGAGAAGGAATTCTTGCCTTAAATCTACTAGAGCTCTTTGAATAAAAGTGTTCTTGAATTTTAGAACAATTCTAGTAGGTTTCCCCAACAAAAGTTGTTAAAGAAACAAATGTGTCTTAGAATATGAGTACAGATAGAGACAAAAAGCAAAGTGTAGGCTTGTCTTTATGAAGGCAGAAGACAGGTTAAGGGTTGTGCAGAGAGAGAGAGGCAGAGAAATTTTCCTGACAACATCAAATTAATGAAAATGCTGAAGAGGAAACCTGTTTGTGGAAAGTCGCAGAAGGATTTTCAAGCAATGACTGTCTGAGTGATAAAAAGACAGATGACATTCAATGTTGTTAAATGCAAAAAAAMTCCCTAGGGATAAACAGTCCACAGAGAAGATCAACAAGGTTGATCAAAAGTGGGATGAAATAAGTTGCTACTCTCAGGTTGGATAGATGACTGAGGWAGAGGACTGCACAGAGACCATAGAGGGCAACAGTCAGGACTCGTCCAAACAACCTGGCTGCTCATTGCTTCTCATACTGCAGAAACTAAGCAGAATCAATGAAGTGCTCAAGAAGCATATTAAAAAAAAAAAAAAGGAGGAGGGATTTTATCAACCAATATGCAGTCAAACTTTAGAGCCCTTTGCTACAGGATGCTGTAAATACCAAAGGGTTGGATGTGTTCAAAAGGCATTCCTACATATTYAGGAAAGAAAAATCCATCATGGCATATCGAACACAGAGACAATAGGTCCCTGAACAATGAGCTCCTTAGGCACGTGGCCATGTTTGCAGCAGTGAACTGACAGATCTCTCTTTTCAACCCAATCAAGTATCTCTCTTATATTCTTTGGCAGCTTTTTCTATAGGTGACTGTAGTGCAGTGAATACCTATCAGACATGGTTCCTGACAGGGTGGAGTGCAGGCAGCGAGGAGAAACACGTAGGAACCAGAGGGGAAAGGACACAGATACGGGCAAGGTCTCGTGGGACGGGCGAGCAGGCTGAGACGGAGCACGTGGGGCAGAGCCAATGCTCCAAAGCTGCGAGGAGCCCTGCAGCCTCACCACATCGCCCTGCTGCCAGAGAACATTCCTCAGAGCTACTTGCTAAATATTGGAATCTAAATTTCCGCCTTTTTGTGGCAAAGTAAAAAAAAAACATTAAAATTAACCAAATTATACACTGGTCTAAACAAAGGAGGGCTGGATCTGCCAGTTTCAAAATTATCTCAAATGACTCTTAATATGACACAGATAAATACTTTCCAATTACCCAATGGAACATGGTTGCCCTGGGGGAAATGGAGAACAATATATTACAYAGACAACAGACCCAAGAGATTAAGGATTTACACTCCACTAATCCTGACCTAATCCACACATGGCAACAAAATAATGCAGCAGAGAGAGGACAATCTCACCACCCCCTGGTCCCGCAGGTGGGAACTCTACCCCAGCAGCATATGGSCGATGAGATCCCAGAGCGTGGAGCACGAAAGGGGATTTACACCAAATATTTGGCAACATCTGCTATGAAAAGCAAGGATGGGTTAAGGAATACTGGCTGGCTGCAAGACTGGTTACTGGCTGCATGTAGCACAGTCAACTTCTCCAGCATGTGAGTGCAGCGTGCTGCCCGTCCTGATGCACATGGACAGCAGAACAAGCTACCTGGCAGCGTGTCAGATGCAAGCAGCATTGCAGAGGCCATGTGAACATGCCCTGGGTCCCATGCTCTTCTTGCAGAGAAATCACATGGTGGGAAGTGTGGGCTTGAATTCTAGAGTAAACATCTCCAGAGCAGGAAAAGGAAGAGGGTGGCACTCRTGCCTGGACTCTGCAGCATCTCTGAATTGCTCGCTGTGATGTGTGTTTGCCTGTGTTTTGGTCTTCATTAATGCAGCACGAACCCTTGAAGCATTTTCTCTTTGAAGATGATGGATTGCAGCCTTCCACTAGCCAAGGCTGCTGGCTTAATTTCAAAATCTGAAGAAGTTTTCAAGAGAACTACAGGTGCATTGGAGCTGCTCACCATACCTTGCAGGTCTGCCCCAGGAGCAGAGAGCTCAGCTTCTCCCTGGGAAAGAGCGTGCATGTTTTTCGGTATTTCCGTCATTAAATACCTACGTCCTGGTGACTCTATTCTCTCACTTCTTTGCCTATTGGTACTTTTTGGCCTTAACAGCATTCTACACTAGTAGTCCAGCTCAGACCTGAAAGCAGGGTGGCTGCAATGAGCATAGCCTTGTGCCTGAGCTTAYATGCCCATTCTCTTGGCAGGCTTAGCCCTGCATTGCTTGGCCAGCAGGAGCCATATCCTCACTCTCTGCCTTCTCTGCAGAGGAGAGGCATAGTCTGTGCAGAAGCCTTCCTCCTCCTCAGCCTCATCATCTCTGCAGAGGGAGAGATAAGGGTCCCCCACCGAGTGTACTGTAAGTGCTCCTAACCCTGGGTCTCAGCTACAGAGCTCTGCTTGTCGTGGGAACTGAGCAGAAGCTTGATTCCCACCCAGAAAAGTCCTCACAGTCTCAAAACTCTCTCTTTTCTCTATCACAATGAGCATATAAGTTTTGGAAATTTTGTATGAAGACAACACATTCCTTCTTCACCCTCCTGCCTCCCCCAAAGTTTGCTCTGGGGTTGGCTGACTCGAGAGCATGAAGATTATATCTACACCTCGGGCAGTAGCAGAGRGCAGGACTGTGTGGCTGCTGTGACCTCCTTGTTCCAGAGCCTGCAGGAGACAAACCAGGCACATGTGACACTGATACTCCACTTACTTGTTTGTTGTGCTTGGAGGGCTGGACAAGGGATGGCAATGGAGGAGACTGTTGGGAACTTGGTACTGCTGCCTTGGAATGAACATGACCTACCACAACTGCCGTTAGTCCCAGGTGATGGACAGGAGGGCACATACCTTCTCTCTGGACTTAACCCAAGTTAACCTAAGGATCTAGCTGCAGTCTAGAGCTCTGGGTCAGGCTGAGCACCCAGGGCTCCTGTCATACCTTCCATGGGCCTGAGGTGCTAAGTGGTTTAACCATTAACATTACTGCACAGAGGAGGATATGGATGTCAGTTAMCTTAGAAATCCCCAGAGGGGTAATTTTCTGCTCTATATCAGATACAGAACTGATGCCTTAAAATCACATACAGGCGTGCTCTTTTTGGCAGAGAACCCAGAAGCAGATGCTGGATGGAGCAGCCAGAGAGAAGTATAAGAGCTCCCTGTGGGTGCACACAGCCCAACACACAGAAACAAGTAGCCCAGGGCTGGATTTTCCCGCTACCTAAAGCACATCCTGCCACGTTCAGAGCCAGCCAGCTCATGCCATTGCAAGCCCTCCTGCTGCCTGCAGACTGGCCTTGCCTTCCACCCTGTTCAAGAGCCCCTTGGACCCTAAAGACTGGTGTTRGGGTGGGCTCATCTTGCAGCATCCCAGTTCAGAAGAGCATGATGCTCCACAGGCCTTTCCTTCCCTTGCTCAGGTGGGTTGGGTGCCCTTATGCCCAAGACGGAGACAGGAATGCCTGAAATCCTGAACAAAGGAATGAAGACAGGAATGCCTGAACTCCTTGAAGAACAAGGTGGGTCACTTTACACCRTCTTTGTGTGTGGCAGCACTGGGAGTGTGCACAAGTAGCAGCTTTGACTCTTCTGAGAGTCAACCTGCAGAAGATAAATGAGGCTGTGCAAGGAGAAATGGTGTTCCTCATCACTCAGGCTTCTGAATGGCATCACCTTATCCAAGCTTTTCTTTCCCACATGATGAAGAAAGCCTGGTTATAGATGGCAGTTTTCCTCTCTCTGAACCTCATCCCACCTTATGCCTGCAGAGATTTTGGCTGCTGTTCTCAAAATCTTGACATGTAGGAGACATCTGAGGAAGAGCTGAGGATAAGACAGGACTACCTGGTGCTGCTATGGGGGCCTCTCTTGCATTATTTTGAACCAGTCCTGTTAGGAATCTTGCAAAAATAATGCAGGTCCTGCTCCAGACAAGTTTCTGCCCTACTGGAAGAGGAACGATAGACAAACATCACAGAAAATTGAAGTGCAGAGGGGTGATTGTGAGGCCTGTGTTCAGGATTGCAAGCAACATGCACTCCTTTGCAATATCCCAAAYCCTTCTGACCCAAAACCTCAGATGCACCTTTGAGGTCCCCAAGCTTACCATGCTTCTACCTAAGTCTAAAGGACTTAGGAAAGATATGAACATGCCTCTAGCTCAAAAGTCTCACAGAGCAAAGCAGACGAACCTTGTGCTCTGAGAGAGGTTCAATGTCACTGCCTTGGCAGAGTGAAGAATTGAATGAAGAAAAGAAGAGAAGGAGAAAAAAAAAAGGGATTTAATGCTTTGCTCTGGTCACTAGATGATSTAGCCCTTTGGCTGGGATTGCTGGGAGAAGATTCTCCTTCCTGATCCAGACTGCACCTCTGCTATCAAGGATGCTCCCCTGCAAYTGCTGCCATCTGCTTACGTTGCCCAGTCTGTCTCAGCAATGCAGGGTGATACCTGCATGGGAGAAAGAGGCACAAGGTTCCCTCTCCATCACAAGCAGCAACTCACCTTTAYGACACCTTGAGTTGATTTCAAAGCAGAGCTGAGGAGAGATAATATAGGAAGAGTCTTGGGCTGCTCAGTGGAAACTTCATTGATTACTTGGTGCGGTACCTTCCCAACATCATGAACACCTCAGCCCCAGGGGAAAATCTGGGTTCTATCAGCTCTTATAAGCAAGTGTTTCGAAAGGTTTACAGAAAAGTAAAGTAAACAGAACTCTGAGTAACAAAAGAGCCCCGTTTATGCATTCTTTGATTCACTGTAAAGGATGGTGTAAACTGACTTTTTAACCAAGCATTAGGCAAGATTTGGGCCCCCGCCATTATATAATAAACAGTGACATGGCTATATTAAAATATTTACTTAATGCACTGAAGTGACTTATAGTATGAGTGGCTACTCAATAGGATGGCCTAAGTGTTAAGGCGTCAGGTGCCATCGCCTGTATAAATATTCTGTGTGCACTTGTTTATAGGAAAACCCCATCTGGATTTGGCTAAAACAGCAGACACCCTGCTGACCTCAGTTTTTGCTATTGGAAAATCTAACACAAGTGTTCACTCATCTAGAATAACAGCAGCGGTTAAGTGCCATCTGACAGACAGAAGGGTATTGGCTTTTCTCAATAGACAGCAGGCTTGGTGCTGTGAAGGGCTTCACAGCAACAGCTCCCCAAGATTTACAGCATCCTGTGGACCAGAAGCAAAAGGCTCCACCTACCCGCTCTCCCAGCTCTGGTAGACAGGAGATATGAGGATGTCTGGGCACATGCAGAAAAACGCAGACACTCCCRACGCCTGCTGAAACACATTGGTGGCCGTGTCACTTTGTGAGGGGACAGGTGGTCAGGTCACCTGCTCCATCCATCTGAATACTATGTATGAAATGTTAGGAACCTTCTGCCCATTCGTGGTGACCATCAACCACCATGGTTCAGCTGCATGTGAACCACGGAAGAAGTATTTAGGGCTGAGCATGTATATATATATGCCACTGCCTGACCCAACACTGCTGATCATCAGCCATCAGGGAGCTTGGAGTTCCCATGGGCAGAGCAGTTCTCATGTAAACCAGTCCTGGATATACAGGTCTTGTATCAGACCAGCCTTGGTCCAGGTAGTGCTATTCACATGGGAAGGATTGAGTCCGGGAATGGAGTTCTGTTGGCCTTCCAGAGTTTGCCACAACAGCACTAAGAAGAGAACCCTTTATGGAGCAAAGAATTGCATCTTTTTTCACATACAAATCTTTATCATTTTGCATGGCAAACCTACGAGCTAAAACCAGAGTGGTAACTTTCTTACTATTATTTTTGAAAAATTAGCATAGTATAGAGGAGATGTGGGGGCATTCTAGGAACTCCCTGTCCTGCATTACCACACTTGAAAGAGGAGACTATGGACGGGTCTGATYTTCCCATCACAACACGGACCAGGACAGAAGGAATAAGAAAAAGGCCTAAACTTCTGATTCACTTGACYTCTGTGCCTATGACCAACAGTGCCGAATCTACTGTGTCTCTAGTTTAGTTCCATGAGGTTGGAACACTGTTGTGAGACTGAAAGGAGGAGGAGGAGAGGACGGGTGCAGAGTAAGTCATTAGATCCTGACTGGGACACAAGGCCAGACRTGGTGCTCAGTGCCCCCATGGCAGGTGGTCTGAAAGGCTCTTGCCAGCTGAGCTTTTTCCCAGCAGGAGCCATGAGGCTATTTTCAATTGCCAAATAAAACCACTGACTTAGTAAAGAAATKACATTTTTCCAATGGAAAAYGATTCTGAAGGAAAACTAACTCTCCACAGARCTCCATGTCCCTTGGATGCCACAGTCTGATCTGGGGACTCTCCATTGGGACAGTTCATCAGAGCTTTCTTCCCCCAGGCCAGTCCTGCAGGAGGCAGCATCTGGTTGAGGAAAGGGATCCATTCCCYGAGGGCTAAATATGTTGTTGGTGGTTGCTAGAAATCTTGAGGTTTCCCTGAGGTAAAGTGCATGGACAGCCCCTGAAAAATAGCTATGATTTTGCCACCTCCTGGGTGAGACCACGACCAGGACCAGGTCCAGGTCCATGCAGGATCCATGCAGGATCCATGCTCAGCATCCCACCCTCACATATATCTTACAGAAGGGTATCTCATTGCTTACAGACATTTTCACCGGTTGTTCTAAAACAATTTGAACTCTAAACCTGTGAAAAAACTTCTTGTTCCCAGCCAGTCATCAGTTAACGATGCAGTAAGCACCTTCTGATTCACCACCCTGCTAAATCAGTTGGACTTGATGATCTTGAAGGWCTTTTCCAAGCATAATCATCCTATGATTCTATGAAATCATGGAAATCTTCAAAAGTACRTAGGACAAAAGTACCTAGATCCAGCCCTTCCACTTAATGCAGACTTCCAACAGACATCAAATGACAACAACGCTCAGTACACTTCTTACTTCATTACCTCCTCTAAGCAGACCCTTAGCAGGACCCATCTTCACTAGTTCACAGTGCTACCCAACAGTGTGAAAAATTCCTGCATCATTTTTACTCGTCACCTATTGATTCTCCCTGTGGCCTGTGTTACAGGCCACATCAGTACCAAGGAAAGTAGTTGTTTCAGTATGATTTTTCTTGACATGTCCATGTCAGCTGGCTGCTATACTTCATCACGTCTTGGTCTAGTTGCATGCAAGTAGCATTTTTGGTTACTTGCTCCAGTGTTTCCYAGCATAATTGGCATTATGTGGGTCTTTTAGGTCTACCTCCTCCTTTCTCCCTTCCTGAGTACGGACGCTACCTTGTTCCCAGCCCTTGCAGTGAGAGCTGCCAGTGGTTGTGTGATGGCTCCCTAAAATGTATTTCAGCAAGCCCAGCTGAGATGATAATAAGCAGATTCCAGTTACTGAAGCATTTTCAAACTGATTCTTTTCTTTTATCCACATCTCTCCCCTCTTTGTAGCTAGTTAATTGTATTAATCACTTCATTGAACTTAATCATTCTAGTAACAACTGGAGCAAAGAAAGCACTGAACTCTTCATCCCTACCATTTCATCTGTTGTTAACTTTTCCYCTCCACTTTGAACAGTGGACTCACTTTCCTTGACCTTCCTTGGATTATCACCCTAGCGTGTTTCTCAGCTAGGAGGTAGCTGTACCTGGGCAAGTTGGCATCCTCCCTCCAGAAAGATTCCCATGGGGAAAGGAACAGCAGCACGCACTGTGTGTACATGATGAGGGAATGACCAGAGAGCCCCCCGATCCATACAATAGTCCCATATCTGCACAGTCCATATCTACCCTCAGGCCCAGATGTGTCCATGGCTCTGCTCACCCTCGCTGCAGAGTGCAGAAGGTTGTAAAAGACTCCCACAGTCTGAGCTTGCAAGTCTTCYAGGTTTGTTTTCCCCTTCCTTACCCCCTTACCACTATTTCTTTTCCTTGTCTTCCAGCCTGTAATTATATAACAACCTGGGTAGTATAAATACAATCCAACTCCCATATCCTGTCAGACAACATTTAGCAGAGCAAACCTGCCTATGGAGGGCTGGTGCAGTGGCTGCACGCTCACACTGTGTGTTGCACTATCTTTACGAGTAGGATAGTTTAGTCTAGTGCCCTTTCTGTTGAAAAATCCCATCTCACATAGGGTCAGGATGCAGAGATGAYAGCAGCCTTACCTTGTACTGGGGTTGTGAACTAATGAGATACCAGCTGAACTTTTGTGCAGGAAGGATGTGTGCTCAGCCCACTCCATGCTACAGAAGAGCAGTAAATCCTTAGGCACAAATTTGTCACTCATAAGAACCTGCTTCCTGGGCTCCTACAGCTGCTCACGCAAGTATATGACCATGCAACCCCTGCAGAGCGAGCTGCATCTGGTGCAAAGGTCCCTCTCCTCTCTTTGGCTTTACTGCTCAATGTGTCATGGAAAGGTCCCTTCCCTCAGCAGTTATCCATTGGCCTTCTGCACTCCATCCTTTGCTGCCAGAGCACTTGCTGCCTGCTCGTGCTTAGGGAACCTYAGCCTGGGCAGGGCTCCTGACTGTTTCACAGGTGATGTAGTGTCTCCAAAGCAATAGCCTTTGCCTTGAACATCTCCAGTGAATAAGATTTCTATCAATAATGCCTCTGCACAAAGGCCTTCCTGGTGGTGACAAGAGACTGGTTGCCCTACTTCTACAGGACCGGTGTCTTTTTAGGGGAGACAGCATGGGCAAGTGGGTCTTTTGCTTCTCCGAGACAGGAAAAGCAATCCTGATGTGATAGCACAGTTGAACGAGCAAGAGTCTTTCGTTTGTGCACAGATGGGTGCTTCCTCTTCGTTGTGCATGCAGGTTGTAGGCCTGATTGACGTCCAGCTGCTGCCTGGGCTGCTCTGGAAGATGGTTTTGGTTTAGGGGCAGCAGTGGGGAAAGAGCAAAACCTGCTTCCATGCAGCCTGRGAATCTCAGAAATGCCAGGGGGTTGGCTGCTGGCCCAGTGCTTGKATGGGGCCTTTTGACCTTTTTCTTCCTGCTGCATCCTGGACTGTTAGTGAAATGCRCAGCCTGAGAGTCCCAGACACTGCTGGCTATGGGGTGCTTTTACTGTGGATTTCCAGGGTGCTTTTGCCGTGGATTTCCAGCTGCTCAGGCCACTTGAGCATTCTGTGACACAGGGGAGAGCTCACCAGTTGATGGGGAGAGCATCTCAAGCTCTTCAAGCCTGCTAATAAACCTCCCTAAGGCTAGGCACAATTCTGCATTTACCCATGCCCTAGGAAGAGCACCCAAAGATCTGGTTTCCTCCTAGGCACAAGCTGTGTCCAAATGACACTGCCCTGATTTCCACGGAGWTGCTCCCACAGAACATCTCCTACTATGCTCCTGATCTTCTGCTGTACCTGCAGCAAATGACATGTGGACACCACTAGCAAAGAGAATTAAAAGAGGTGATCTGTGAGGTTAAATACTCAAATAGCCTCCAATGCAGTTGGCAGTCTGAATTATAATATTTAAGAGTCACCCTGCAAGGGTATTTTGCATGCATCCCATCCAGGATCAGAAATGCACTTTTTGCCCTTCCAGGCTGTGAGACCAGAGTCCAAGACAGGACCTGAGGGGATGGACCTACCTGAATGAAAGCTTGAATTTGTTGTACATATACAACATGCAAATGTTCTGKGGGTCAAGAATTACTCAGTGACAGAGATGAATTTCAGATCACAGACAGATTCAAGACAATCACCACCTGCTTACAGTCAAATTGTAGGAAGATGCAGGCAAAACTGTCACATCTGTTCAACAATTAATTATTGACCTTTTCTACTCCCGAACCCCTGAAGCAATCCCTCTGCCTGCACCRCATAAACACCCTGGTCATCTGTGTAGACTGAGAACACCACACCTTTCATTGCTGTTTAGTTCAGCTAGACGTGCAGTGTTTTAAATCACGGCTAAATGGTTTGCACTTCTGCACCAATATAAACTTGTTTGAATACAATTCCGCTTTTCATGCTGTGCTCTGGATGCYACAGGGCCCTCCAGCCTTCAGCGCCAGGGAGCTGCAGAGCAGCTGCCCAAAGGACTCTTCTCTCCAGCACCTCTCAGTYATTCAACTCCATCACCTTCACAGGCTGCACTTCACAACCGCCTGGTTCACTGCTGGGACAAAGTTACTGTAGGAAAGATATTTTTTTTCTTTTTAGGAAAGGATATTGCAGAACCAAAGGAACAGACAACGTATTTTGTACTTTCTGAATATGAACTTGTCCTTTCCCTTCTTTCTCCCTGTTTCCTTCCTACCTTTGTTTTCCGTAGGATACTTTCACACAAGTGGTATCTTACATTTTTACTGTCTGCATTTCATTTTTATGATCCTACCCTGGTTCTGCCACTTTTCTGTAGCACCAAACCGTTGTTAGTACCAGTCCTGCTGTCAGTACCAGAGCACTGCAGCTGGTGCTCACTGCATACCTGCCTGGACACACCATTGGAGCACAGGGAGGCATGTCCCTGTGGGATGGGGACAAAGTGCAGCCTGGGGACCGTCTCCTTTCTGACAACCATCAGAGCTGACCATGGGTCAGTGGAAGCACCAGCAGCCCGATCAGCACCAGTCTCCTGCCCAGAGGACTGGAAAGGATCAAAACGTCTTCTCYAGCCTGGGGAGCAGCCCAGCAGCTTTACAAGGCAGCAGGAAAGAGCTGTGAAGGGGTCAGAGGGTGRATGAAGATCACCCCCAAATCTAGTTTCACTGAGATAGAGGATTCCCTTTATCTGTTAATCCCTTCTCCAGTTCCATGGTATCGCATGGTCAGCGCACGCTCTACATGATTAAAGTACTGTAGGAGCAAAACGCTAATAAATAATTTTTATATTCTTCATTTCTTCAGTTGTGACATATATAAAAGAGATAAAATGAGCCCTCTAAGAATCCAGCCTTAGCTCTTATCTTCCGTTTGAACCGTTAAGTGCCAGCTTGGTGATTACTCATGCTCTTGACATTGAAGTTTTTCCCTGAGCAGTAACTCTTGTACTGGGGTTTCTGTGAGTAATCCCGGGGATTTAGGCAGCTGCGTGCTCAGGCAGACACTCACCAAGCAGCTGAGCCCTGAGGCCTGCTCCTTTTTCCCTCTGCTAAGCCCTAGGAGAGCTGGCTGTGACCCATCCCCTCCACCTGCACGCAGCCATTGGGAGCATCCAWGAAGAGGGTCCTGTGATGGTGGAGGAGCCTGTGGTCCTGGATGACAGTCAGGACTGTGGTACACATGCACATCAACCAAGGTCTGCCAAGCCAGGGGACATCCCCATTCACTCAGTGCTGGAAGCCCCTGCCCCTGACTCCATTGACCAGCAAAATTCACCAGCTCTGTCCAAAAGCACATGGGACCATGATGAGCAGCAGAGAAAAATCCTTTCCAGTTCACTGGGGCTCTAAGGCTCACTTGGCTCTGGCAGCAGGTTGTCCTGGACAGCTGGTATCAAAAATGTCCAATTTCTACATTTTTTTCCCCCAGGTTGTAAGAGTCTGTCTGCAAACCATTCACTGGCTAGTGGGATCAGAACAACTCTTATATCATTGGCCTACAATGGAGAGCAGTAAGCATCTAGGAAGGGAAATGAATTTCAGCTCCTGCATTYGCTGAATCAATAGCTGTATTCTGGATGGGGACTTCCAGATACTTGCTCCCTGCTCCAGTTTTCTGTGTTCTTCACTTCACTGAATGGGTGTGGGTTGTGTTTCAGCAGATGCAGTGTGGTAGAGTCTGCAGGGCCACCAAGAACGAGTGACTGGAACCGTGCTGCAGCAAGGCCTACCATGCCCACCCCATGGGAACACATTATGTCTCCAGTGTTATTCATTCTATGGGGAATTGTTTTCGCTACAGATATTCCCAAGTAAACACGTAGCATAGTTCTTTCTTTCAGTCTTGAAAAAATATTTGATATYTAACTAGTAAAACAAGAATTTCAAAGGAACCTGTTTACTGCTAAAAGCTTTTCTTGGGATGCATCTGTGTGGAGATGGCTCATGTTAAAGTGAAGAYATTAGTCAAAATTACTTGCAAACTAATCTAAAGGAGCTGAGACACTAGATCAAAACGTGGATTAAGGCCAGGGACTGAATCAGAACCACAGTCACCTGTGTGGCACTTCTGCTGGGCACTTAATAACAGCCCTGCTGAGCCTGTGAGATGGTTGACTCATCCCAGAGCCGGGATCCAGAGTAAGATGCCAAGGAAGTTTCTGGAAGGATGGATCCAATGAAGCAGCAAAGGGAAGCGGTTTCACCTCTAGATTGTGGCCTACTCTCTCTGAACTCTGCCTTTCCAGGGGCAGATTCTCCTCAGATACTCAACTCCTCAACTCCTCATGGTGTTGATAGATGTTATACCTCATCACGGTGCTAGAGTGAAGAGCAACTTTAGAACATCCCAAGAAAGATGGAGGAAAGAGGTTTCCAGGAAGGCTAGAGAGCCTTTGGTGAAGATTCACACACAACGTTGTGATTTACAAGCTCCGTTGGATTCCTTGCTGAGCTGCCACGCTCAGTAGCATCTCTCTGCCTCTTGCTAGACTCCAGCCATGCAATGTGTGTCCCTTCTGTATGGTACAAAGATCTCTTATCTCCACAGAATGCAGAATCTGCATCCATAARTCACCTTCCTCCAGGGCTAGGCAAYGATATCCTGCACACAACCATAACAGCAAATCCTTATGGTGCCATAGCCCCCTTCCACRTTCCAAAATGAGACTCAACCAGGACAAGACTCTGCACAAGAGCAGAGAGGGTCCAGTCAGAACTTTCAGGCAGAGAAGGAAAAATGCTCAGGACCTGCAGTGATGAGAACCAGAGCAGAACAGAGACCTGACCAGCACTCCAACAGCCTCACTTGTTTTTATAGTAAAACATAATTCTGGAGTGTGTGTGAATTAAATACAGAGTATCAGAAATCTGTATTCAGCTGCTTCTTCCCCTCAAGCCAGTGAAGCCAGGTGCCTCTTTCTGAAAACAGTTCTTAATCAGAGGATTATTTTTCCAGCCAGAAAAGYGGAGCATGAAAAATCTGTATGCTAAAAAGTCATTATAAAATTGATCTTTTATCCAGAATAGACAAAGCCCATCTTACTCTGTTGTCTTTCCCTTCTTATCACTCCTGGCAGGAGGCGGTGGGTCCTGCTGACCTCATGTTTCATGGACAGAACAAATGGCTTCTCCAGCAGCTTTCTGCTGGCAGGTTTCCCTTGTGGAGCTCAATGGGCCCCTTCTCTGCTATGAGATTGGTCCTTGCAGACCCTGTAAGTACTGTCCACAGCAAAATGAACTGCCTTCCCTCTAGACTTTTCACCCTGCCATTGTAAATCCCACTGGCCTTGTGCCAAGGACTACGCTAGACACAACCATAATACAGTCATTTTTCTTTTACATGTTGGAGAAGGAAACAGCAGAAATGCTATTCTTTCAAATAATTTAACAAAATACAGATCCCAGCTCAAGGTAACTCTTTAACCTCTTCAGTGAAAGCCTGCGCTCCTGCCAGGGCTGTGCTGTCCTGCACTCTGTCTGACCACAACCACATGCAGACGCTTTTCAGCGAGAGGAGCTCTGCACCACTATGAGAAATCAGATCCACTTAKGAGCGTGCTGGTAGTGAGCAGCTTGGATAGACAGAGCGATAGCAGCTGTCCCTCGAGAGCCTCTCRTGTGGCAATAGATTAGATGAATGGATTGCTTCTCAGAAAAGCCTCCTCTGGCACTCAGGGWAATCGATTATAGGAAACACTGTTTTAGAAAATCCTCGTGTCTCTTAATCCTCTGGGGTTGCAGCAGAGCTCTGCAGTGCCGGGCACAACCCGCTCCCTGTGCATGCTCTCGTTCACGCCAGAATTCACACACAGCAAACACACTTGCACGCTCCGACGCAGGCAAYGGCAGTGAACTGATGCCTGAAAAAAACAAAGTGGTGAGACTGGACTCTGTCCTCTGCCCACAGGTCAACCCAAGCAGTATCTTCCAAGCACTGCAGGAGCATTTCATGCACTGACTGAGTGGAGGATGAGGGAGAGCACGGGCTCCCTAAGAGGCAATGGACAATCCCAGGTGGTCTCAGGTATCAGTGTGTCCTAGGAATGTTATGATTCAGTTTTCTCCAAAATAGTATCACAGCTAAAGCATTTCCCCTCCAACTCTGAAGCTTCAAATATAGAGCTACTACTCTGAAACCTTTTGTGTTTTAGAAGAGGTACCAGTCAAAGCAATACTGACTTCATCTGTGTGTTCATAAAGGCACCATACGTACATCTCATGACCCTGCAGGTCTTGCCAAAAGGTCTGTCAGACCTCAGTGCCCTTGTAGGCATCTCCATCAGGAGGCCTCGGTGACGGTCTCCAACTTGAGGTCAGCTGGGCCACCTGAGCCCACATCTGCTCCTCCTGGATAAACTAAGCAGAGCAATAAAGCACAGTTGAACGTAGAGGTACCCCACAGAAATGACAGTCCAGTCACACAGGCCATGAAAAACATGTAGCAGGTCCAGAAAAGGAGGCAGGAAATGTGACGTACTTCCAATTATTAGAAAATTCCTTGAAGATGGGTTTGGACATTAGGTCCAAAGCGGCCAGAGCTGGTCAAGCTCTGGATTTCCATGTTATTCCTCCCTGAAGAATAAAAGAAGTATTTCTCAAAGACTCAGTATTCCTCGGTGACTCAGAATAACAAGTTTTGAGTCACTGAGGATCTCAATATACAACAGTGCAAGGACTTGCTATGACGGAGGGTATCTAGTTCAAYCACTTGCTCTCTGCCAGAAGAAACAAGAGTTGAGGTCACGCTTTACCTCCTAGGAGGGCATGGACAGAGCAGCCCAGGTGGGCTTTCTGTCTGCATGGCCCTGCAGTGTCCCATCTCACAGACCCCGGGAGGACCCCTGACCGTTAATAAAACCCACAGACACTTCTCCAGGTGCTTGCACCACTGCTGAGTGCCACACGTTGCTCTGCTACAGCGCAAGAAGAGAGTGGTAAATCTAGCCGAGCTGCCCTCCTTGTGTGGGTTACACAAAGCAGGCAACGTTGGCATGAGGAGCAGGTGGCTTTGGCCATGACATGGTGCTGGTTACTCCTATCCAGAGCAGAGCTGTTCAACCCACGTGCTGGTATCTGCTGACACAGATATACCGTCAGGAGGCAGGAGTCCTGTGCATGCAGCGTGGTGCAAAGCGTTACAGAGCCCAGGGATGCTGCTTGGGTCTTGCAGACAGAAAGGGCTTTTGCAAGGAAAAACAGACAGGAGAGACCCAAGTAATCCTCCGAAAGAAACACCAGCACATTCCTCCAGGCAAGCAGTTACGTGACAAGCGGCAGAAACGGCTCCTGAAAGCCGCCGGAGAACGAGTCGACAAGCACCGTGTGTGGAAATCTCCACTGCTGCTTTTGCAGCGCAGGCCGTAACCACGGAGGAGGTGCAAGCCATCCCTGCCAAGAAACGTGCACACGCAGCGTGCCCTTCGCCAGACCCGCACCCACAGCTCAGAGGAGACACCCCAGCCCAGGCGCTTCACCCGCGGCCAAGGGTGGCGGGCTGGCTGCTCCAGGGACCTCAGCCTGTCACCTGCAACTCAGCACGGGGCGAAGCTAGAGACGTTCTGGAGAAGGGCATCAGGAGGGGATGAAGCAGCTGCATGTGGGGAGGTGCTTGCAAGGAGAGACTTGCCCGCTTGGCCCTCTGGARAGAAGGCTGAGGTGGAAGAGATGATGATTTACAGACTCATGGAGGTGGATGAAGGCTGTCTCCAAGTCCTGGAAGCTGGGGGCAAGGTGAAACTATTGGGAGACTGCACAAAACAAAGGAAAGAAAGCACTTCTTTATAGTAGCAGTCGTAGTAGCAATATAGTAAGTATAGTAGTAAGACAGTAGGAGTAAGTAGATAGTAATAGTAATCGTTTAGTAATAGATAATAGTTTAGTAAGAGATAAACAATAGATACTAGTAATAGTAGCAGTAATAGATTGTGATGACTATCTGAGCACCCTGCTGCTGTGAGAGGCTGCAAAGGCAGATAGTACCAGTGATTCCGAAAGCAATTATACAAATCCATGGTTTACAAAGTGGTTCTCAAGGAAATAAGCAGGGCTGCMTCCTCTAATACCCTGAGCACAGGCGCTGTGTGCCAGGGTTGCTCGAGGAGAGTCAAAGGGCCGGGGCTTGCACGCTCTCCTTAAACAGCATCTCCTGCTGCCACTGTCACATCCAAAGCGTCAGGCTGGAGGGACCACTGACCCAGCCCTGTGCAATTGGGTCAGGAWTAATTCTGGGCACGTGTGGTTTTGCTGTTGCTGTACATCTGAGGCGGCAGTGCTGAGATAAGTGCGGTGATGGGAAGCAGTACTAAAGGCAGGCAAGCAGACAGACAATAAAGAGCTCTTTTTTCCCCATGAGTACTCTCAGCCCTCGTGGCAGGTTTATAACAGTTGACTCTGGTGTCGCTGGGAATGCAGAGAGCCAGAAAGACGTTACATTTCTGGAAACTGGCAGGGAACAGAGCATTCACCTGGGATGGGGCCCAACATTTTACCTTTCCAGATCCCTGAACTTTCTGAGTGAATGACTTAGTTTAGATTAAGGGAATCAACAAACCCAAGTACAAGGCATTCTTGGTGGGTAAGACAGCATCAGCTCTGCCTGCGCTGCCAGCAGGCTCCTGGGAATTTAAAGGAGACGTGTCCAAAAGCAAATCCTCGAGAAACACAGAGGTCCCAGATATTGAGCAACATGCTGGGGGCCAGGGGTGTGCATGGTCAGAAAAGAGCTTTTTTGGTTTCAAAGATATGCTGATGTTTTGATAGCTGAGTTACTTTCCCCCCCCCCCCCCACAACTACCAAGGGAAAAAAGAAAACAAAAAAGCAAAAAGCAAAAAACCTCTTCAGAGATTATCTCTGCAGTGATATGTGGAAAGCAAAGCAGAGCTGTAAAATATCTACAGCTAGGGATCACAATCTGGAAGAAGAAAACAGGAAACATGAAACCAGTGGAAACCCAAAGATAAATGATCATGCAGCTAYGGAGAGTTTGAGATAGGGAGATATTTCCTGCTAAAGAAAGGAGGTTTAGTGGAAGTGACAACTCATCTTGCACATCAGGAGAAGACTTTCCATCTAGGAATGAAGGAAAAAACAGTATTGCCTAACTTGGGGAAAAGGAGAAAGAGGGCAGGGAGAAAGAGGGCAGGGAGAGTACTTCAGTGCTGCAGATGACACCATGCTCCAAGCAAAGAGCTGAGAAATCAACAGGGAGGTCAGTGCTGCTCTTACAGGTGCAGGAGCCTGGACCTAGGGAATAGAAGCAAAGGGAGCAGGTGGGAGAACTCATCTTGATAAGTGCCCAGCGCCCAGCTAGAGCAGCAGGGCAGTGAGGAAACAGTTGTAATAGTTTCAGCACACAAGMGGGAACAGTCTTGGGAAGAGAAAGGCCCTGTGTGTCAGCAGAGATCACTCTGATGAAGGGCATAAGCTTGAAGAAACCCTTTCTCTGTGGGATACGGAGCTCTGGTCCACAGTAGAGAGCTGGGATACAGTGGTCAGGTCTTTGAGAGAAAGGTTTTTTTTTCTGGATTGAGCAGACACGGTGGGGAAATGCTCCTGCCATCGTGTTCTCTGAGCTGACAGTTTTGTGGTGGTGTGCACAGCAGGACCGTGTTGAGAGAAGTGAAAGAGGAAACCTAACTGGYTCCACAYAGCCAYCYAGCACTGCTCTGAACCTCACAAAATCCCATGGATGAAGAGCAGACAAATACACCTGAAGGAATAAGCCCTGAAGGGAATTAGAGCRCCCCTGAGGGGATTAAGGCACTSTCTCCTTCCAATTTAGAAGTCCTTCTCCATCAGCCCCACATGTCCTTTTGGACTAGCTTCTCCAATGGCTTTCAGAACGTTTCCAATACTAARAGGTTCTGCACGGGCAAACACACCCTCACATCTCACTCTCACGTGTCACYGCAACCTACCTAGTGTCATTCAGTCTCTTCTCTATGGAAGAGGACATGTCCTGYCTTACCATGGKCTCCAAGGGCTGGCATCACTCTGCRCCTACRGGTTKGACAGYTAGGTGTGCATGRGAGAAATCTTTGCCCTACTGCAGTCCAGGGCACAAATCCCATTGGCTTCAACGAAACAAGGATTTCACTGGCTGCTTTTAAGGCTGCACTTTGTCAGAGATCCACTCGGGAGCTTTATCAAAACAACATCCAAGCAAGTTGCCATGAYCCAGGGGATTGGAATGTGTCCCTGGGAATGACTCCCCCAGCATCGCCCTGGCCCCGGGCACCGCAGAGCCTTCCYGCTGTTGGGAACAGGGCCCAGCCTGCCACTCTCGCCCGCCTCTGATTGAACGTGATCACAGTCCCCAAACAAGCCGTCCACACCAATTGTAATCATGCACAATGCATTTGTTCCCGTTTTTCCCATATGTCTCTTGCTGAAAATGTCCTGGTCCTGCACGTGGCTCTCAYGTAACAGTGTCTGGATCCAGCGATACTGGGATTGGGAAGACAGCACAGATTTATTGTAAAAACTACATGGTCCATACCTCCCAGTGCTAATGGTGGGATTTGATTGACCCCTCCGGCATCTCATATATCCTCATCAGCAGGTTGTGACTTCCAGCAATACTGCTCCGCATGGCAGTGGATCTTTGGCTCACAGCACTCAAGCACCCCAGGAAAAAGAGCAGCCTTTGCAGCAGGTCTTGCCTTGGGAGATCTGCTCGAAGGTCCATGTCTCAGACCCCTGACAAAACMCAACAAGCTGCATGACTGACCACCTAAGCTCCCATTGCCATCAAAATGGATCGCTCACTAAAACTCTTCCTTTCTCCACGCCTGGGACCATGTTTGGTCTGCTCTTCTTCCCCACCTCTTTGCTTTCTCCCAAAAGAACTGTGTGGGTTCACGCTCCTCTGGCTTTGCATGCATGAAATCCCTAGCAGAGCCACACACAAGCCACTGGGGAGATGCAGCTGAAGAGGGCTCCCCCATCAAGGCTGCTCTGAAGGAATCGGAGCCAAAGATGTTTTTCTTCCAAATGTGTTTTGCTTTGGTTTCTTTAAGGACGTTTTTTTTTCTTCTTTTCTTGAGCATGTTATTTTAACCTCATGCCATTATATAATAGGAGAATCATAATGAATAATAGTGCCAGGCTCTTTGAGTATTTGTTCGACGTTTCCCTGAGGTTTGACGCATGTTTGCTTTCCTATCTTCCTCCTGCCTGTCAGTCTTTTCCAAGAGCCTGGGGAACATGTGCTCTGGTCTGCCCTGTGCTGGGGGAGCCCTTGGCGTGTCTGTGCCTCRAGGAGGAAATGCCTCTTCCAGCTACTGCAGAGAGATCCACATTCCCACTGCGCTGCCCTGACCAGGGTCAGAAGAGCTAGACACATGGGTGAAGCCAGAAGGGACAGCGAACACATGGCTTGCTCTGAAGCACAGGCCAAGAAACAACCACCACGAGTCTTCCAACCTGCATCCCTGCCTTGGRCCAGATGGTCCCTGCTCTCATATTTTCTTTTCCCTTGTAATCAGAGTTTGCTCCTGACCATCAGAGGGTCAATGAGCACCTCAAATCCACAAGCTAGTAGTGGTCCCAAGTCCTCTCCATGGAAGCAGTGAACATATGGGCAAGACATTTTGACAGGTAATTGTAACTAGTAATGGGAAAGCAGGTGAAAACTCTACCTTGAATGCCAACAGGTCTGAAGACCAACTTCTCAAACATGTATTTGACACCCCAGGCTTAACCCGCTCAACTACTGCTAGGTGATGTTCACCTGCCTACCATGTGGCCAACCTGCTGGTGGCTCCCATACATCCTCTATCTTTTYTGACATATTGACCCATCTGCAGTTCTTATCTCTTAGAAGTCTCTTTCTGGAAAATGAGACTTTAGAGTAACCTGAAAGTGCACAAAGGTCTCCTGGAACAGTACACTCATCTGCAGCAGGTTTTCACCTTCTGGATACTTTCTATCATCGTCTCCCAGATGTGGCATCTCCGTGCGGAAAACACAGCAACAATTGATGCAACTAATATTAAACTTATTTCAGCTTGGGAAATCAAGACATCGAAAATTTAGTATTTCTTAGAAATGTCAGGACCTGAAAAGCACAAAGAGTTTATAAAAAATTGGCCCCCACGCTCCGCCCCATTAGTGTTTATTTTTAACAAATGTTGGAATATTGTTGCAAAAGACTGGAAAAGGCCAACAGTGTACAAATATTTACAAAGCATAGAATAAACTGTCAGCCTCTTAGCTTGACATCAGTCCCAGACAAAATTGTGGCAAGCTGATACGAGAGATCTGAGAGAGAATTAAAAGCTGTCTCTGCYTTTAGAACTTAAATTCAGTATACAATCTTGTGGAGCTGGACCATAAAGTTAACAACTGGAAAGCAAGCCTTCCCTGCAGGGTGAAACTCARTGATATTTGGTTCTTAAAAGTAAAAAATCTCGTTGTACAAAGGTGATGTTTACCCTGATGAATGAATTGAAATCTGCCCCACTGGTAGATCCTGAAATTTAGCTCTTAACAGTGTATCACCATCTGAGCCCACTGCAGGACTTTCTAGTAGGAGCATTTTATTGCCAAGCGCTAAACCCGGCACGATTACAGTCTCTTTATCAGCGATACGGGAAAAACATATTTGCTGTGGTTTCTCAGAGTTCAGGAAAAGTGTTGCAGTGGAAAAACACAAAGATTTAGTGTACGCAGCATGTGGGCTGTGCGGTAACCGAAGCTTCGGTTAACTAAGCATTACTGAGTACGTGGTTTAGCGCAGCTAAGGCCAGACGAATCACAGACATATAGGAAGGAAAGCAAAGATGTCATGGGCAGGGCAGGAGACTGTTCTCTTGAAATCTGTGACCTTGGAAATGGCCACTGTTGAGAGGAGCAAAATGCTTTTCCTATATGGGGGCTCGCTATCCTGCCTGTACAAACAGGATAATGCCAACTCCAAATTAATAGAGTGTCAGGTTTACCTATTTATGGCATTGGCAAGACCTCACTGGAGGAATCTCCTGGCTTTTTTTTTTGCCTCATGGGTTTCTTCTTTCAAGATGCTGAAAAATTAAAAAAATAAAAAAAATCAGATCTAGTATCTAAATGCCATGTTTTAGCGAGAGATTAAAGAATGACAGTTAATTTAATTTATGCAATAAAAGATGATCAAGCGACTGAACAATGCTTGCAAGTATATACATTTCTGCAMAAAGAATCTTTGATTGAGTGGAAAAATAAAGAACATGGCTTGCTGGCTGATGGTGCGAGTGAGACAAATGCCAGCTATAAATGAAGTTCCCTGTTCAACAAAATCATCATCTCAGCTTGAGCGCACGGCATGTGCTCCGTYCCCCTGGAGCGTTCAAAGCGTGTGGCTGGAAATACCTTTTCACCAAGCACACTCCAGCCCAACCAGCATTTAAGGGCTTGATGTGGACATTCCCCCAGCTTGATCTCTGCCCCGTGTTTGCAACCAGAGATCTCTGAACCTGTTCTGGACAGCAAAGGTTTGTTGTTCTGCCTTTTGCTCTGCACTGTGCTATGACTCTGGAAAGCTCTGACAGGATTCATTACTCTGATCCGCTAGACCCCAGCAGGGATGGTTGTTGCCATTACAAAACAGAGCTGGAAGAGRATTGAATTTGCAGGTTTTTACAAGTATTGGCTACACTGAGCCCAGGTATGTGACAGCATATTAAATTATGACTGTGAATTCATCTTATGCTGCAATATAAGGCAGCAAAAGACTTTACTGGCAAAAAAGACATTCAGCCTGTAAAAGAGAACCACAACTTAACTAACAATAAACACGTCCTCCRTGCCAACTGCTTACAGACGGTACCCGAGCATGTAAAACAAAACAACATAGTGTGTCAAAAACAATAAGGGTCCAGTCTTGCTGCTGCAATTTGATGCCTTTCAAGTGTTGTGACAACCCAAGGGGGTAGGAAAGCAGTTGGACCTCCCCAGCTGGGYGTTCTTGGGGAATGAGGGCAGCTGGTGCTGCACAGGTGGGACAGYCCAGTCCTCCTGAGGGACTGGGACACCTCTGGTCTCTGGCTGGGCAGGAACCAAGGAGCAGAAGTGGTCTTAAGCACCCCTTGTGTGTCAATGGTTGTGCTGTGTAAGTGCTTTAGGAATYCAGCGATCTTGCCCTGAAACAACAGAATAATCTTCAGTATATTTTCGATATCAAGATTGCAAGATAAACACTTCCAAACTAGCAGATCTGTACTTGAGATAAATATGCAGGATCTGCCCATCTTTCTATCCAGTTTCCATGGGACAGAACAGTGAGTGATGCAGGGGGACTCGTTGGGCTCTGTCCTGTGTGAGGAGCAGGGCCATAGGGCAGGTCATGCTGCATCCCCAGTACTGCAGTAGGTCCCCSTGCCAGGGCTGTGATAGACAGACCTCATCAGGGCTTTTCCAGCTTCTTCTACACAACAAAACGAGATGACAGCAATCAAAATGAGCTCAGTCCCTTTGCTCGGTGGCCAGAGCAGATGGTAGGAATCTTCTAGAGGCCGACACATGAAACATTTGGACTCTGAATCCTATTTTCTTCTCACTCTCTTGAGCACCAGGGATTATAGGCTTAGGCAAGTCAGCTGGGGATAACAAAGCTGTGTCCAAGGGCATGAGTAGAAAATGGGGAGGAAAATCTCTCCAAAACCTATTTCTCAACTCCAAAGAAAACATGAGGCAGCAGCATATAGCATCAGTTAATTCTCCTGCCACTGTTTTGGAGACTTCTGTTTACATTAATGTGCTAGCTTGCATRTAGCTCTTGACTCCAATCATAAGGATGGGAATCAAATACAGTCTTGTCATATTACCATGAGGAAACATTCCACAAGATGTGGTCCATGGGCTGGCCTGCAATTACACCTCTTCCAGGCAGAAATCACGSTCTCAGGTGTCTGGTGAGGGCACTTCCAGAGCTCTCCTCTGCTGTCCAAGGATATTTGGGCAGAGCATCCACTAGGACCTCACATTCTGCGGCACTGACATTCCTCAAGGGCTACACATCCACCTACAAACTGCAGTGAAGCCTCAACACAAGGTTCAAGCCGGCACCAAGCACCACTATTCCTGAGAGGCACCATTTGAAGATCAGGGACCACCCTTTCCAAGTGGAGGGGAGTTCCAGTATGGCATAAAAGAACCATCTTGGAAGYTTCTCATTACCACAGTGAAACTATCCTCACGAGGCTGCTGAAAAGTTATCGTAGACTGTAAGAACAAGGCATTTGACACGTTGTCTTTCCCCACTCCACCAAAACACCTACTCTGATTTCTACCAGACCATAAATGCACTCCGTGAACACTGAGCACTAGGGCAAGAACCCTATCTTGATTTACATCATCCTCTTCTTCATCCTCCTTCACTTTGCTGCCATCCCAGACCTCTGGCTTATCAGTTCTCCGGTCTTCTCTCCAAAAGCCATCTTAGTGCTTGCTCCTTCTCTGCTGCCCATGGCCATGGTGTCTCCACAYCAGACCTTTCTGCCTAATATGCCTTGCAACCGCTTGGAATCAAATGGAACCAAATACCAAAATCCAAAGATTTTAGAAATTGAGAAAAAAAATGAAGTTTATTTATGAGAAACTTCATCCGAGCATTGCACTAATCCCAGTGCTCCTCTTTGGGCGGTCCACTCTGGTGACAACCCTGGGCAGTGTGGGATGCACAGAAGGGCAGAGAYATCCCCATACCCAGCAACGTGAGGAGGGACAGAGGACAGTGCACTGCGATCAGCCCTATCTCCGTGCTCCCCTAGGTCATGTTTTACAAAGAAGAAGGTATAAGCTCTTTGAGATGCCCATTTTCACCAGGACCAGGATGTAGGGCAGCTTCCTCCTGTTCTCCCAAGGTGTTGTTGGAAACCCAGGCTCATAAAGGCAAAGCTCATCAACGCTGTTATCAGGCAAGGCTAATTGCTCACACCGTTTCCCATTCATGAGTGYTCAGCTCTGCGGAAAACCAGAAAAGCTCTTACCCAACAGTGCTAATTCCTTTGATGATAAAGTTCTGGATGTGCCATATCAGCCCTCAACCTGCCTGCGCCAGGAAGCCTTTATTTAGCAGCAACATTTATCACTGCTAAATGTATAAATAATACCATTAACCACTCCGAGCAGTGATAAAATTAGAAGTGTAAACAAAGAAAGTGAGTGACCTTAGTGAAGAACCATTGTTGATTTTGACCCAACACCTACCAGTACGATTAGTCACAGCCGAACGGCACAGGGAAAGGGGCCATTGGGGCTTGTTTGGAAATTAGAGACTCGCACTGTTTATTTTATGAAACAGATCTAATTCCTGCTGAGTTTCTCTATAAGCACCGGGTCACGGCCCCACCTCCGCTGCTCCGGACTCCGCCGCTCCCCTGGGGCTCATCAGCTGGGAGCCTGCAGCCTCGTGCGGATAACACGCCTCAAAGCCGAGCTCCTTTCCAAGCCGGAGGCAGGGAAGCAAGAGGGGATGATGCGTGGGATGTCCAAAGAGGATCTGCTCCTGCATGAACCTGAGGCACTTTCAATGGATTTTTTTTTTTTTTCTCTTATTACCTGGCAGTTTTCCACCCTGATGAGATGTGCATCATAGCTTGATCTCACCTCTTCTGTCTACCCAGTTAGACACCTACCCGAGCTTCTATTCTAAAAAGCTTCAGCATTTGCTACTGCTTCCCTGGCAAACAGCTCAGTGGGCTCGTGGCTAAGCAAGGACACAAATAGGGGCTGTGCAGAGAGCCAGGGCGAGTCCAAAAAGGCCTCAGGATGCTCAAGGATGAGGTTATCTGCAAAGATGCTCGCACAGAGAACTATTCCAGCTGCAAATGCAGCTGGAGAAGCCCTGGAGCTCAATATTCAYGCAGTCAGAAGTCAGCAGATGCTAGTTATGCATTCACATGTTGCTTGTGTAAGTGCTAAGCTGTCAAATACCAAAATACATAGAGAACTCCCARGGTTTTACCTGGGTTGCAGTAACTCTGTTGCTTTGAAAAGGCTGCCTAAGAGTCTATTCAGCAAGCTGGAATACATTAGCAAACTTTGCTTTTCTTCACTATTTTTTGAGACAAGCACTTAACAATGACCAAGAAATACATCTCCTGAAGAGCTTCAAACAACTTACAGTCCTATGAACTGGGAATATTTTTGGATACAGGGATTTTCTGAGTCTTAAAATACTGGAAATATATGGTCCTTGATTATAGAAATGACACTTAATTAGATCCACTGGATAGTGCCCATGGCTTGAGAATTGCAGCGTCCCATTGTAATCACTCCGGGACTTCTGAGGAATTCCAAGCATGAGGAACCTCTCAGGACAACAGCCTGGAAATGGAARGGAAATGTCCCTGCAGCTGGCAGGTAGCTCCTGGCTCCAGGTGCTATTGGYTGCAAATGCCATCACTATGGACAAATAAATCTGTGCATTTAACTGTCACCAGGCTGGAGACATCTCTCATCTTACAAAACACAATTCATCAGACAAGTGACCTCTWCGCAGTCAGTAATCACACTGTCATAAAGCAGCAGGTTCCACAAGATCCCCAGCTAATCTTTTCAGCATCAAACCCCGCTCCAGAAGCTGAGCAGCACCACAGCATTCACAGGTTTGAACCTTGGGGTCGCATTTCTATTACTAATTCCTAGAATTAAGAAGGGTTGCCTTGACCTTAGCAATAGAGCTTGGTCTCTACAATGGCCTTTGCAGCTGGCTGGGAGTGAGTTAGCATATGTGAGCACAGGGAAACACGTCTGGGGAGGCTCTGACAGCCCTGTCAAGCACCTACCACAGTTTTGCTGTCCAAAAAAACCCCCTTCCTTTGTTTTTCTTCCTTTTTTTTWAAATYTTATTTTTGGTGGGTTGCAAATTATGTATTATCACAGTCTTTTCAATCAGCTCTGACATTTGAGGATGAAGTGTGACACAATGCACTCTTTTTTGTTGGATAGAGTTGACTGCAGATTGAKAGCAGCAAAGAAACATTGATTGGAGGGACCTCAGGAGATCCTCTAGTCTAAGTTCCCCATTAGCTTGGAAGAGACCTACCCATTAGAGTGACAGCTGTTTGGGGAGGTTTAGTGATTAAACAAGACTGATGACTTTCCAAAAGTTGACACGGATCTGTTGCTTTATTTACTCTAACTTAATCAAGCTGATAATTAGGTTAATTTGATGATCTGATGTAAAATAAGATGCACTGGAACAAGACAATSAGTGGTATGGGAGGAGTTCCCACAGCTGGCAACTCAAAAATCAATATAAAATGATTTCTGAAGGTACGTGCTCTACAAGCRTCATTTGGGGAAACACTCTGGCCTGCTCTGTGCAGGAAGACAAGCCAGATGACACTGCCTTTTGGCCTTATTGCCAGGGAATCTCTGCATCCCTTTTCCAGCCAGCCCTCTGGCTTATCTTAGTTACCTAGTTCAGTTACCAGCACATGTTAACTAGACACTGGTGAGGTTTCATGGTTTCTTTCCCTGATGTCAGGATTTAGAGATGTCCCATGGTCAAARAAGAAGGTGAATCTGGGATCGTTTGTGCATGGCCACAGGATTGTCCTAGGATCTCGAAAGAGGAACATGGCTGGGTCTGGAGGTCATCTCTGTGCTGAGCTTCTCTCCCCATGAGCAAGGTGGGTTCTCAGGAGCAGGGATACAGTTTCCAGCTCCTCGAGGAGAGGACAGTCTCATTGGAAATGCTCTGATAGACACTTCAGGTTTCCTATAGACTGCTCTGGGGGGTTCTCCTTCCYACTTCCATGGATGCATCCCCCTCCTGCCTCTCCCYCTGCCAGTGACTGGCACTGAATTTTCACYAGAATTTCCCCTTAYCCCTCACAGAGGAGGGAGTCTCTCYTTCCAGAGGAGACCAATTATCCATSCATTTAATYTAGGGCRTGGGGAAACCCTGGGGCTCGTGCCTCACCCTGCACTTTGCAAACTCGCTTGTCTTTCCCCTTCCGTAACTGATTGCAAGGAGCCATTGGGGAAGATTTGTAGCCTAATTGCAGGCACACGCCGGCCAGGCCTGCTGATGGCCAGGGCTGTCTCAGGAAATGCAAGCAGGCTCCGACRCGTGCGTATGCCACATTGCCTTTCCTGTGGTGCTGCTGATGGGCGCGCTGCACCCAAACCAAACAAGACCTAGGCCACGTGCTCCGAAGTCATTTCCCGCCTGCAGCTGCCAGGTACTGGCAAGCACAAGATGCAGGAAGGCTGCAGAGCTTTACCAGAGCTGGCAGACGGGCAGGTTGCAGCATGTCAAGCTTGCAGTGAGCAGCAGTATCCTCAGGAGGGAGAACAAGCTGCTTTCTCTGCCTTCTCTCCCATTTGCTGCTGCTGCCTCCACCACCGCCGCTCTCAGCTCTCAGCAGCTTCTTCAAAAGCCCTGGCCCCAGGCTGCATACTCTCCATTTCCCAAGGGCCTTTCCTGGGTTTGGATCTCCTTCCGAAACCTTACAAAAAGGGATTAACATTCCCCCAAGCCCATGCCGGCCGCAGGCCCCCGCGTTCAGCACCATGAGGGATTTCCTTTTCTTCCCCTTCTCGCTGGCTGCTTTCCACAAACAGCAACTCTGTGTGTCACCTCCACACGCAAGCCAAGCTGCCCTCCACCGCCAGAGCATTCGCTGACATGATAAGCAGAGACTCTGAGAGGTCAGCAAAGCTCTCTTGGCTGGGGGTGGCTTGGCTTCAAGGTATCTGGGGGAACGGGGTGCTCACAAATTGGGAAATTTTGGAGGGGAGGACGATACAGAGAGTGCTGCTGTCCTGATGGAGATGCAYCCCCTGATCTGACAACCCAGAGGAAAGGAGAAAAGAGGGAAGAGTATAGCAGAAAGGGGGGTATAGACACCCCTGTCCAAGGTGCAAGGCTGACACCAACATAGTGCCACCRTCCAGCAGAAGGGGATCGCTGGCAGAAGGCTCTGATGGTGTTTACCACGAGGGAGTGGGATAGAGACAAGGCTCCAGTAGCAGAGAGAAGAAAAATGATGCATCCAGAGACTGCAGAGTGCCAGRGTCAATGCTGGTTAATAGGCACAGCCACGGCCACTCTTCCCTAGCAATTGCCCTTCAGCTCACTAACCCARACTCTTTCAGACCTTGCACCTCTACACATCTACTAAGCTGCATTTCATGCCTGTCAACCCCTTGCTGGCACCCAGCTGAGCCCTATTTGAGTGCCTGCACCCCTGCCCACAGCAGGATCCACGTTGAGGTGCTGGTCCCACTGCCCTTGGCACCCCAAGCTGGGTCCCATCATTCGGGCTGGGATCCGCAGCGCCTGCCCGGAGACGCAGCTCAGCTGTGCGTTTACAAGGCACTGCCGTCCTGATGGGAATCTCTCAGAGCTGCCAATTGCATTCCAGCTCGTTATGTTTTAATTTAGTCAATCCATAGGCAGCCTATTGTGAGGATCGCGGCGCTGAGAAATAATATCCAAATCCAGAACATCGCAGAAGAACCAAACTGCCAAAATGCAGAGACAGGGAGACAAAGTAAATCTGTCATAAGGCACTCCTGACAGACCTCCCACCCCGCGAGGAGCCAGTTCCCAATTAGCGCAAAGAACTTGGGCAAAGTGGAGTAACACATTCAACAACAAATGGAAGGGACCAAAAATGGTCAATAAAAGGCCGGTGGAAATACTCAGGTCAGCACCGTGCCACGTAGCGTGGGGTGCATCCTGCCTGGGCCTCTGAGCTCCACCCTGGCAAGACCAGCCCATGGCACCATCTTCTCATGACACCTCTCATGTCACTACAGGTTTTTAAGGGCTGAGGTCAGAGTTGCTTTTTGTCCCCAAGGGGCTCAGAAGACACCTCCATCAGAYTGCATCACTATAACGGCGGTGCAGGGAGGCACCAGGGTGTTGCAAGACTGCAGTCCCCGGGTTCCCTATGAGCCAGACCACTGCTGGGACAAGGGGATCTGTGCAGGAGGACAGTCTGATCCTCCCCTCACTCCTTCTGCTCAGTCAAATTCAAGAGAAATGATGGAGAGAAGGGCTGTGCAGAGGAAGAAGCGAAAGAAAAATGCTCTACAGCATCTGCCTGTAGAGCTGGAGGCCAGAAGGGATGCTGGGTCTGACCTCCTACATAGCACAGTGACTCCCTCCTCGCGCCAGGATCACACTCATACAGCACATTAAGAGCCATTTCCCGTAAGAGGGCTTCTCAACCCTACTGCTGATCGCATCCAGCACTGCGGCTTGTGCTGATCTTGCTCTGATAAAATAGTTTCCGACTCACTTTGAAGCCTTTGGGCTCCAAGTTCAGCCCACGTTTGCAGGCTGCCTCGCTTAGGATATCTAGGATGCTCTTTAGGGCAGAAACAACCATCYGCATGTTGCAGACCCTTGAGAGAGGTAACGGGTGGATTTTGTCTCACCTGTGAGGATCTGGGACCCCCACAGTGATACTGAGCCGAGCCCTGGCTCATGGTTAGTTCAGTTCCTTCAAACACTAAATCAGTTTTTTAGTATCTGAAGGTATCGGGAGAGGACAGATTAGAAGAGTGGCTGGGGAAAATATGGGGTCACCAGCTGCCATCAGATAAAGCCACCGAATTACCCACATCAGACTCGAGCCCCTCTCCCATCAGTCCGTGTCATCCCTGCCTTCCTCTCTCGAGCAGATTCCTCCCCTTGCTCCAACCACACTCCCCTAACGCTCTTTGGCTTTCCTCAGCTCCCCGCAGCCCTCTCTGTTCTTGACTAACCTAAACAACTCTATGGGCTCTATGAATTTTTTCCCTTTACTGCTCATCCTGGTTTCCAGAGCATTGCAGACTATGCAGATCATAACAGCTATATTTAAGGTCTGCCTGACAGTTTCCATGATATGACCCATTGTTCAGTTGCTTACAGCATTGCCAAACTTTAACCCTTTGGGCTGAGCAGTTGTGATAGTTTCAGCAAGAACCAGCTCGATCCTTCTGAAAGGCAAAATTAGGGGGAAAACGCTCTGTTACATGCCTGATACAATTCCTAACAATGTTTTGCTGGGAAGCCCTTCCTTCCAAGATTTGAAGCACGAAAGGGGGCAGAAGTCTCATCCTCAGGACTGTGTCTTTGCTCTCGTGCCTCTCATAAGATTTACACTCAGTCACAGACAGGCACGAAAACCTCATTTGCTTCTGAAACGGGACCATGCCCGGCCTTTGTCCACAATCCCCGTGCTCCGAGTGGCCCCGGATGAGCCGCATGGCAGGAAGTGTGCCGTTCCCACAGAGCGCACGGCAGCTCCAGCCCTGGCATCCCTTCCCTGCCTCCCAATTCCCGAGCCCTAGCGTCAYGATGCCACCTTGGCTCCGGGCACCAGGAACGATAACAGGGAGCCGGCCTCTCGGTGCCGGGACACAGCAACATCTGACTCACATGTCTCCAAATTCCTCTGCGGCTGCTAAGCGGTGGAGAAAGMCAGCAGGAGAAGCCTCATTTACTTAGCTGCTTGGCCCCACCATGGGTGACAAAGTTCCTGGCTCTCTAGCTGTGGAGAGTTTGGGTGCAGAGGGAAACTGGGGGCTGTAGTGACCCTTTGAGCACCACTGTGAAGCTTGTCTGCTACTTCTGGGGCTTTGCTTTTCCGTAACACAATTGCATTTTTAAGTTAGTTTTCATCCCTTTAGAATATATTGCACTTTGCAGTGTTTTCATGATCGCATGGGCCATAGCACAGCAGCTTTGCTTAATCGAGTCACCGGGATAGATCCTGGAGTACAGTTGGTGCAATTAAGGCTAGATCTTAWAGGAGGAAAAAAARGRAAAAAAAAGTGGGGTCATACAACTAAAACCTATAAGACATGAGGGACTAACCTAAATTTCACAGGCAGACAAATGGCATTTTCTACATTAGATTTTCCCCTTTCTACCAACTCACTTCATTCTTGGACACGATTTTTGATGATATCTGACAGCACTGAGTCTAGCTGGAAGCCTTGAGGCCCCGCTGCTGCTCTGCAACAGGCTGAAGAGCTTTCTTCATTCCCTGACTCCAGGTTTTGATCTGTGGATGTGCTCCAGATGACTTGGCTCCTTCAACRGCCTCTTGTAAGGGGCTCCATCAAAGTCCTTTTGAAAGCCCGTGCGGATTACACTAACYGATTCATTTTTACCCACTGCTTTGACATGAGCACTAATACGATCTTTGCAGAAACGAGCAGGCAGTTGCTTTGCAGAAACAGTGCCAGGCAGATGGTGTCCTACCATGCGATAGTCCATGACCAGCACACATGTGGCTCGCTGATCTTTATGGCAGTTGTTATTCACAAACTCAGCACAAGCACTAAACTCCTTTCCCATATGGGGCCTTCCACAAATTGATACCAAAGCCAATGATTCCCTAATCCCCCTCAGACCGTAGAACAATGCCCGGGAACTGACACATGCAGCAAGCGGTGGGTTGTGCACAAACTGTGCTGAGGAACATGCTCATCACGTGTGGTACAGAAACTGCCTTGGCTATTGGGGTGAGGCTGTAGCTCACAGAAACAGTCAGAAATCACGAGTGCTTTTCAGAGCACCACTGGTTTTTATAACTTGCACTCAACCKCTTTCCTGAGCAACGAATACACCCATGTTAAACACAGACAAAACTATAGAATAGGGATGAAAGCTCCTGCATCCCTCYAAAGAGTCCTTTAAGTTAGTTGATGGCTTCGTGCCTCGCTCATCTACAGATGAAGAAGATGTTTTGCAGAGCCAACCTGTGCCACACTGGAGTGCTCCGTAATTCCGTCACCAACATCCGCCTTATAACTCCTTGAAAAGCAAGAACAAGCTCTAGCTCTTCCTGTTCTCTCTAAAATAACATTGCACAACCCGCTTCTAAATAACGATAGCTTTTCTAATAGTAATTCTGAAACTTGAATATTTTATAATGGATAAAACGATCACAGCAAAATTCCAAGGACAGCCAAGGAGCTCAAAATGATCCGATCATGTTTCCAGCCATGAGACCTTTGGAAAGAGCCCCAGAAAGAGGGGGAAACGCATTAATTTTATGTTTTAATATTCAACAAACAGAGCATACTCTGCAAAGCTGCAGTGTCCAGTTGAAAGTGTCAAGAGGTTTATTTTTGTTCAAACCTGCAACGGGGCTGCGTTTGGGACTCTCTGTTTAGCTTTTCAGCCTGTAGTTACATTGTGTAAACAGTTTATTTAACATCATTTTTGGCACTTCTTCAGTAAACCCACCATAATAATCCTACTGGCAGACCAAACAGATCACAGATTAGCAGACAAAGCTGCTGTAAAACACCAAATTACCCATCCCCTGCTTTCCTGTTTTTGTGAGATGTGAAGTCCTGTACTTAGGCTGTGTTTACGCCTCGTTTCATGGCTGCATCACCAGGTCACGGAGCTGCTCCTATTAACGCTCGGCTCCAGCCTCCAGCAGCTCTGCAACATGGAAGCGGGGCAGGGGGAAGGATTTTTCGGCCCTTTTAGAAGCTCATAAAAAGCGCTGGGGTGCTGGCTGTTGTTTAACAGGGAAGGTATGCTGGCTTGATCCAGATTGGAAACGACTCTAGACTAATGCTAAAGTCACCTATTGCTTACATTTCATTTTAATGCGCTCGAGTTCAATAAAAGTTTATCATCTCCATTAAAATGGTGCCTATTGGAACTGATTTAATCTCGTTAGCGCAGAAAACCACATGAAAGGAATCAAGCCCATGGACAAGATTGAGCACAGTTACTTGTGGAGCATAAATTACATAAAAGCAGCGGATAATCAGYCAGAGCCACGGAGCCTGTCACCTGCATTACTCACATATTTATGCCAACGCACTTTGCTAGGGAAGGTGCTGGGCAAGTGCCATATCGCAGCAGGACAGAGCGCCTGCCAAGCACAGGAGTAATCGGCTGCTTAATGTCACAGCATCAACACTCTCCTAAAGAGTCTGTGAATTGTGTTACATTTGAACAAACAAATGTCATGTGTAGGGGTGCTGGTCAAACGTCTACTGGCAACAACACGGCGCAGCCATAAATCCTGCCTCCTGTATCACTCTGCTTTCAGCGCGGGGATGCTCTGCCTTTCTCAATGTGTCCGTTGCACCGTGGGTCTTGCTTGCTTTGCACCCTCGGTGCAGAGCAGGCGCTGGGAACACGTTACCGTGTGCATGTGGTGAGGGGTTACAGCCTGGGGCACTGTGCAATGCTGTCCCTACCCTGCATGAGTGCCAGCATGGTGCCGCTGCCAGGGCTTGCTGCAGCGGCTGCCCTGGAGCGAGGGGACTGTCCGGATGCAGCACGGTGACGGGCACCAATGGTGCTGCCTAAGCAGTGAGGTGCTATGAAGGAGACGTTCACCCAGAAACAGGCTTGGGATGCAGCTCGGCCTTGTGGTGGATGTAGGTTCTTGGATGGGGTGGTGATGGATTTGAGTTCTCCTGTGACCCTGCACTTTGCTTTTAGTGGCTCCATCTCCTGATCCAGCAGCCTGTTTCCATGATGCTGGGGGTATCYGGGGCAGAGGAAGGTGGGAGGGTGGAATAACAGCCAGGAGAAACGTGAAGCCTGCCCGCATCACCACCCTCCTCGGGATGGGCTGCTCGGAGCATCRCCTGCATCCCCAGGCCCCCAGACCAGGCACTTTGTTCTGCTTCCACGCATCACTCTGGCCACGATCCGAGCTGTGCAGGACAGCTTCGCTGCACTGCCCGTGGAGCYGGGCTCTGCTCACAAGGACTCTCAGAAGAGCAGGAAAGCTCCTGGTGTCTGGCCAATATCAACACTGAGCACCTCTGTCTCTCAGTTCCCCCATTGCCTAGAAGGGAAGCACTGCAGAGCTCCTTTCCTCTCCAGCATCTTGCTGTGTCAACAGCATCTGCTCTACCCTTCCAAGGCATCTGCAGCCTGGTGATTCCTCTGTATTTCCCACTGCTGCCAGGTGCCCAAATGCCACGATGGGCAAATGGCTTTTCCCTTGTGCACAGGGCAGGACCAGATCAGACAAGACCCTCTGCTACRGRACTTGCTCTTRTAAGYRRYGYTGATGCCTCCTTGCTAAGGCTCTCYCAAATGACTRTCTCACAGACATATGCCCCAAAGTGTCCTGGTGACCTCTACAAATCCTTAAGGAGCGAGTGCACATCCCTCCACCCTCCAAACTGCCTCCCTGCACAGGCACACACGGGATGCGCTCACACCACCATGGATGGGCAGATCTACCTGCACTGGAAGCCCCRTGGACACAAACACAGAAGCAGAGGGGCCATCACCACGCACCGAGTGCCAGCAGGGCACTAGTCCTGACTTAGGAGCTTTCATCTGAAGCCATCAGAGCTCCCTGCCAGGGACACATCGGCAGAAAGGACCTGCTCAAGGCTCTCTATTACACACGCAATGACAAAAATGGCTGCAGCTAATTTACACATTTCTGACACGCGCAAAACATTTTGGGTCATTTGGACATAAAGAAATCATACTCCTTGTTTTTTGAAAAAAAAAAAAAATACACAAAATTACCCTCATTGTCATCTCTCATGGCCAAGCCGAGAGTGATCTGAAGCAGGATTTACCAATTATGAAAAACCTCGCTGAACATACGAAAGTTTACAGAGGGTTTGAGAAAGCTTCTCCCCCCTTTCAAGTGATTGCCTGCATACACCACTTCAGAGGGAATGAACGGGCATGAAATTCAATTATACAGGCACCCACTTAAACACTTCAACCAGAACTGCTTCCCTTAGTCCTTATGTTGAGGACAGGGGAAGGCTGTGAAGCCATTCGCAGCATGACAGCGTTTTATTTCATCTGCAGTCCTGGTAAGATACACAATTCACTTAACTGAAGAGCAGGGATTTCGAGCTGTGTGCTCTTAGCTCTCTTTGTAAGCAACAGGGACTAGCAGCAGTGCCCATCGCTGCCAGACCAYGCTCAGAAAGTCCATTGCTAATAGCAAAGAGTCACGGGCTGGCCCGGCCGAAAGTCTTTGCAAYGCTCCCATAAGCACCAATACACCAGGCAACCCGATGAGCACAGGGACAACAGGGACATGTGGAGAAAAGATAAAAATCCAAGCAGGTTACGCTATGCTGCTCCCGATGAGCACAAGGCAAGAAGCACATCTGTGGGGTCTTGTGCAACACGCATGCAACGGGAGGCAACCTCTGCTTTTATCCTCTGTTACAAACAGGCATCGTGGAGCTGTTGCAAGTCGCTACTCAGTGGATTGGAGACCTGTTGCTATCATCTGGATGAAAATTTCAGCTGCACTGCAAAAAGCAGAGCTCTGTCAGCCCAGTCTTATCAGAAGCATGGGCTCACTACTGCAGACCTGGGACATGGCACCATTCAAGGAAGTGCCTGATTCTTTTTGGCAGGTCCAGCAAGTGTTATGTGGGCTGACGTGCAGAACATTTAAACTGTATTTCTCCTTTTTTTTTTTCTGCAAGCATGCAAATGTAAATTGCTCTGCTGTGATGTATTGGAAATAAAGAAACCCTTAAAGCTGGCAGAACTGTTTGAAGCTGCTCAGAATGAGTTTCCTGACATGATTTAACAGGTCACAGCACTTATGGCAGTGAAGCACCTTCAAAACAATGCGTTATCCCTTAGGCTGCTCTAAGCAGCATTGCTCAGACCACTAATTTGATTAAAATAATACTTTCTTCCTTTCAGATCTGCCTCTGAATGCACTTCACTAGGCAGGTCCCAAGGTCTATGCCAGCACATAGTGGGGGGATTGGTCACCCCTCCAGGCTCCTCTTCAGCTAATATCTCATTTGAAGTGTAACTTCACATCAGTCAGTGGTATTAAACCCCAGGAGTGTGGGACTGGAGTTACATCCACTGTGTTGCAGTGTTTATAAATCAGAGGTCTTAGCTGCAAAGTCTTTTGCCCCCTCTCTAACACAGCGAGCCTCTTTGGGGCTGAGTTTCATCTATTTCCTTCCATTTCATCCTTGACATAAGGATGTAAAGAAACCATGGCAGAGATCCCTGTAACACAGCGCACGCCTGTGCTGGGTGTGCATCAACAAACCAGCTGCATGAGGCCTTCCTAATTTCTGCAAGTCACACAGGGTACACATGGGAGACCCCAGGACCTCAGACCTGGGGCCGCAGACCTCTTAGAGCAACGATCTGGCACTATCTTGTGCAAAACTCTGCTCTGGCAGAGTTCAGGCTAATACTTTCCTATAGGTGCTATGGCATGAAATCTCTGCAGAAGACTCCTCAAGCCTTCTCCTCAGCGAAGGCAGCAAAATCAGGGCTTGAGGATGGATCCTGAAGTGCAGGAGGGCTTTCGGAGAAGGGATTGTTTCTCTAGCACCACCCTGGGCAAACGCTGCTGCCTAAAGTGAACCTGAGCTCRCTGTGAGCAGAGCAGCTTGGCCCAACTTGCTGACAGTTCGTCCCTCACTCAGATTTGCAATCTTCTGACCATTTCCCCTCGTGCCTTAGGAACACAAACCGTCTTCCTGCTGGAGAAGTAGCTGTCCTGTCCCTCTGCCCCATCCTGGGCCTGCCCKGGGGCTTTTGCTCCCTGTTTCTCTTCGGTGTCTGTGTGTCCCTGCATCCCAGAAAGGACCAGAGACCGGGCACCTGTGACTTGTTGTGGCAGAGCTGTATTTAGGAAGTGTCTTTGYTGACATCTCTTCATTAAATGTGACTAATAAACAGCATTGTAATGACTAATTACATTTTAAAGGGCAATAAACCCTGTATTTGTTAAGGTGSTGATGAAGGATGTCCAGCCCTACCGCCTGTCCATCCTAAACAGGGCCCACACGCCAGGCTGAACCCGTGAGAAGATCAAGATAGTGTCAAAGCTTGTTCCTGCAGAGCAGAATTACAGCAGAAACAGTTTTCTCAGTGGAACTTACTGTTCTTGTGAGCTAATAATTTGACTGACCCTACATCAAGTCCAACAACCCCTCAGAGAAAGGCCCGGTAAGTGTAAAATAAATATCTGCTGGTGGATTTTTCTGAGACCATTTGCCAGCTAAAGAGCAGAAAGTATCGCCTGGAKAGCAAAGCCTGAAGAATTTAGTCGCTGTGCCTCTCTGAACACGACTTTGTAACATCAAATTTTTTTAGAAAGGGCAATAAACGTGTTTCCTCTGTTTGCATTAAACACTGTGCAGATTCCTGTCACGAGGAATGAAAACAGGAGTTGGGTCAGCAAATGATAATGAGCCTCCATGTGCCTTTCAGGGGGTCAATGCCAGATCACAGAGCCCGAGCCCACGCCAAGAATCCGAGGGAGGTTTCCTGGAACGGCTCAGAGCAAGAACAACCTAGACACGCCAGTCCCAGCTCTCCGAATGAGTCCCAAATGGGGGAGCTGCAGCTTATTTGCAAGTGTCTGCAGCACCGATGGGCRCTGGAGCTGTCTGTCACACAGCTCTGATCCCTGGCGCTGGGCAGATACGCTTGTATTCTTGTTGGAGAGCAGTCGTTTAGCCAAAGCAGAAATTTAAATGAAAAAATAAATCTATTTTTTTTTCTCTCTTGAACTTCTGAGAGGATTTGCATGGAAGAAAACCAGGAGGATCTCCCAGAAGTAAACATTTCTCAGTTATTAAAAACAAATAAACAAACAAGCCCCATCATATTCCCCCGTAAGCAGGAACGTTCTGTTGAAATTTGAAAATGGCTTGTTTTTGCAAGAGAAAACTCCACCCTACCTCTTGTTAGCACCAGCAGCCTGTGGCCTTGACTGGACGTGCGTGCACACTGCAGCCATCACCCAGGTGTCTGGGCACTGCCTAGGTGCCTTCCACAGGGGAAGGGACAGCGGCAAACTGAGGCCCAGAGCCCTGCCCTGGACCTGCACCCAAGACCTACAGCCATCCTGGATGGTCGAGATGCCCAAGGACCCCCGAACTTCCCACACCTCTGGTGCTTCCAGACTCGCACGCTGATGCTCAGAGGGGACACTGCAATGGGTGGTCATAGATGAGCCGACCAAAGCTTCACAGCTCACAGGGAGCACCTGAATGCCAGCACATCCTCAGGGAAGGAGCGCGGCTTGGGGCTGGCCTGACAGCAGCAAACCCAAGCAGAGACTGCACGGAGGATGGAGGGTCCTATTAACTCAGTGCATCGTTTTCCCTGCATGTCACAGACACACAATGACCTTGTATCCTTAGGAAATGAAGTGCCTGCCTCTCCTACCTTGAACACTGTGTTTGTCTCTGCTCCAGGTTGCTGGCTTCATTGCCACCTGCTTCAGCAGGAGAAACATCCTCCCATATCCTCAGCAGCCAGAGGCTGGGCTGGGGAGCCCTTCTGCCCCAGCCTGGAAGTGGCACAAACGACCCAGCCTCTTTCCCCATCCCTTCCCACCTGGCATGCCRAACAGAGCGCCTTTTCCTTGCCCTTTTATCACAAAGCCACCAGGGCCTGGGGCATTGCTGGCACGTCACCATCACCCACTGCCCCACCATTTGCCCCTGCAGAACAGAAGGATCCATTTTGCTGGCAGCATCCATCCCACTTTCCTCCCCTCAACTGCCCCCTGTGCAGGATACGACTCAGTTTTAACCTGCGTGAAACGCTTGCTAACGTGGTGAGCTGGAGAGCTCGAAGGACACGATGTTCTGGTCTGGAGCGTAGCCAACACAGAGCTGGACGTGGCCTGCAGGTAGAGCTCCTGCCTGGCAGGCTTTGCCTCAGATTTCTCTCCAGATTAAAATAAAYACGTTCCCTCGATATGGGCACATTGAGCTGGACACAGATTGGAGCTAGAAACCCTAGCCTTTGTCATGGTATCAGTTCAAGGAATATGGGGCAGGGTCGTAGCAATTGGGGGACCAAACTGGCTTTCAGGGGATGTTTAGGCAGGTTTGCCTGGGACCACAACCCAAACATCCCAGTCTAGTTAGGAGCTCAATGTGAGAACRAAGACAACAGCTTTGGCCAAGCCTGGCCTTTCCCAGACTGGATGCTGCTCTGATGAAAAAGCTCCACTGGGCTCAGTCCTTGCTAGATAAAATGCTGATTTTCTACCACAAGCTTTTGGGGATGCATAATTCAGTGTGCCCCCTATCTAACACCATGGAGCCCTTTACCCACGGATATAGAGCACAGTGGGAGATTGCCTCACAGGATCTCTGCTCCTTGGAGTTCCTCCCTTCACTGGCAAGGGACACACCCCAACAAGGAGACACCTCCTTTACTCCAGCTGAGGACCTTCCTCCATGTGCTGTCCAGGGCCACAGCTGCACAAGTGAAGAGGAGAAACCGGTGGCACTGGGAGCACAAAGGCCCTTCACCTAGACCTGAGATACAGAGCTGCCAAGCAAGGACTCAGCAGTTTTGTTTTTCTTTGCCCCTACCTCAAGGAGAATTGCTGTTCCTAATAGCACAGCAAGGCTGGTGCTAATGTGCACAGAATTGATTTTGGCCCCAGGTTTCCGTAACACGGAGCGATGCCAGAGAGGATTGACAGAAAGRCCTTAATCAGCTAAGTCACCTATCACCTAGACCGTCCAACTCCTGAGYTATCCAAGACCCCTTCAACATTGACCATAGGGGATAAGCCACTCTACTGATCTGGGACCACTAAYCTTTCCCACCAGTAAGAAAGGAGAGTAGTTCCTGTCCTGCTGAGAAATTCCAGTCAGGCTTATTGCTCATTTTGGTGTTTAGCATTCCCAGCTATTATCCAACACCGCCTGAGAAAATTGTGCTTGGAAGCAGTGGTGTATTGTGTCTAGGGGGAGCAGTGGCTGCCTCCRGGGAGCTCTCCTTCTGCAGACCTTTCCTGCCAAGTTTCAGTTATGAGCATTTCTTTCCYGACAGATTACAGAGTTTTGGAGGTCTCAGCTCTCCAGGAGGTAGAGATGGGCATGTCCCCAACCTCCCGGTCCTCAGCATGGTTCACAGAGCAGGGGACACTCTTGGTCTCACAGCCCTTAGAGCAGCAGGGGTATGGAAGGACCAGCTCTGTAGCCATGACACGCTGGCCTTGGAATCTAGAGGGTGCAATTTGGACGTTGGCTGCATTTTGCAGCCAAAATGAAGCCAAATCCTCTTAAAACTGTGATTCAGGAGTTAGATACCCATCAAGGCTTTCTAAAGACAATCTGGGCTCTGGTCCCAAGCAGGAAGGACGTGCAAGCGTCTCTTGCTGCAGCTAAGGGTTCAGTCCTGCTGGTACTGTGAGGCTGGTGCTTGCAGGGCTGGAGTTGCTCTGGGGCAAGAAGCGGACTCAAGCAGCCACAGACCCCCATCAACTGCACCAGCCCATTGCATGCTCTGGGCCCACACCAGCACAGGCACCATCCTGGCTAAACCCTGGCTGTGGCTCCTGCAATGGCCTTGAAATCAGCCGCACTTGGAGTCTGCAGGGAGACCTGCCCCTTCTGCACCTCTGGTCCTCACTCTGTGTCATCACTAGGTCAGCAYGTACAAACCAAGGCACAATGCAGAGATTTCTTTCTTCCCTGCCAGGACCTCCCAAGTACCGGTGCCAAGACACTTCCAGAATATCTCCTGAAAAAAGCTGTTTTACCAATTCTTATTTCCATCCTGGAATWAAGTATTATTAAAAAAAACATGGAAATACCAAGCTTTATAATCAACTTGGGTGAGTAACACTGACCAACTCTCTGTTATAAAACTTGCTTTGGTAGCTTGCATAGCTTGCAATTTGCCTAAATTGGACTTCCAATAAGTCTGCTTCTGGATGAGAATTTTGCTAAATCACAGCTAAAACRGGCCAGCCATTTTTCATAGCAGGACTTTGGAATAATATTTTGTTTTAGCCATAATGGGAAAAACAAACAAACAAACAAACAAAAGCACACCTCTCCTCAAAGCCACCATGCAGAAGTTAGGAGAAAGAGCTCAAAATCAGTCATCTCTATGAAAACCCACTTACATTTGGTCAAACTATACACCTCCAAAARCCTAAGTCTACACATCACATCCTGGGGAAAAATAAAACCTACTCATGCAATCCAACRTTATATCAGAATGAAGGCAGATGAATTTGCCCGGGCAATCAGAAATGTTTAGGAATTTCTTCTCAGAATCTGAGGAAAACCTTTTGACATTGAAAAACGCAGCTGTGTCAGAATTTAAACTTGCAAGAACACACTGACTTTTCTTGTTTTATGTGTTAAAAATGTGAAAAGTATAAATTTGAAGATGTTGAAAGAAGTCCTGTACATCTATCTGTGCAAAACCTTTCCAGGTTTTCTTTTCACAATGACATTTTGTTTAAAGATTCAGGTTGATGTTTTGCTGTTTTTCCTCTCTCTTTAAGTGAAAAAGAAGCTAAAACTTGAAATATTTCAAATATGCTGAAATAAAACACTTCTTCTGTTATGACCTGAGCATTTTTTTTTAAGTAACCAGTTGTGGAGAAAACAATAACAACAACTTGGTTCATTATTAGCAATGCAATAGAAAGTGTGTTTGAATATCAAAATGGGCCATGTGCTGGGGAGACCTGGTTTGTGCTGGTTGGTTACAGACACTCCAGGGATGTCCTGTGCTGGTGTTTTGCACAGGATTAACAGCATGTATTTTAGAGGCACTGCCAAGCTACCTCCCTGGGGCRCCGGTAGCTGTGGGAGAGCAGGAGGGGCAGCTCCTGGTCACCACAGCGTGGGGTTGGACTAGCGTGCCCACAGGAACTCCTATGGACCTGCATGCTGCGGGGCTGGCAGAGTGTGCCCAAGTGAGCAAGAGCATCAGGGTGGCTCTTCCTCACACTACAGACTGGCTTGGCATTGGTGGGCCAGGAGCTTTTTTGGGATGAGGGTCCCTGGTAAGCTCTGGAGATGCACCTGAGCATGGGCAACCACAGTGCTAGTCACCAGCTTGGCCACCAGCCTGGAGAGGCTTGCTAGGCTCTCCTGGCAGTGACAAGTGCTTCCCACAGSCACTCACACTGTGCAATCCACACATTCTTCCTTTGCTTCAGCAGTTGCCCCCAGAACCTTCAGCCAGATGCAGAAACCCCCATTCCATAAATCCGGGTTCCAATACTTAGCTCCCCTCCAGCCCCTCTGTCCCATTYTTCCAAGGCCCTCTGTGCTGGACAGCCACCCCTTGTAGCACCCCAGCCTGGCTCTCACGCTGCTTTGAACCATGAGGCTACATCATCCTTGCCAGGCACCCCCAGGCCAAGGGCCTCTCCTTACCGTGTCTCAGCAGAGCCTCGTGGTGGCCGGGGCCGCTTTCCCAGCGGGATCCACGGCTGCGGGCAGCCTGSAGCATGTTCTTGGGTTGCATCCACTATCTCGCAGATCTCTGTACTGTTGTCAGGGCAGCAGGGACAAGGGGAGAGCTCACAGGCTGGAGGAGCTGGCTGCCTTCCTTCGCTGTGTGCCAACAGCAACGCTCGCTCAGGAATTTCCAAACAAACCCACGTCTCCCCAGCAAACCCAGAGGCCATTAGTATCCCCTGGCCTCCTCACAGAGCGTYACTGCTGCCCCATGGACTCACATGGAGTGCAAAGGGGAAGTTGACATTTCTCCTATCTCAAATCCCTGGTGCTGGAGGGCTCTCCTCAACCATCCCTACCATGTAAGGTGGTTCAAGATGGACAACCAGCCCAGGACATTGGGTAGCTTCCACCATACTCCTGCCTCAGCTACTAGTTTGAGAGGAACACACACAAAACTGCCTAATCTGTGCCCCAGGGAAGCAAAAGGCAGCACATCAAAAAGGCAGCAACAGGACCCTCAGCACCTGCCTGCAATTACAGAGCAATCTGCAGAGTGGACTCAGCTGAGCTGACTCAACCAAGGTGTTTAAGAGGATCCAGGTGCCTTCACACACCTGCTCACAATAATTTCAATCATCCCACTGGTGGTAACTTTCATTTCAGTCCCCCAAAAACCATTTCACTACCTTCTTTAGTTCAGGTAACACCTCACTAGAGAAAAGATCTCACTGTGCTGTTATTCCTTCCCCTCTGTTCCCAGCACTTATCGAGCTCTCCAAAGAGCTGGGACAGTAACAGCAGCAGCAGCAAGAATGTGGTCAATGTCTGGGGGCACGTGGCCCCTCCAGTCCCTACAGATGAGCTCGCCTTTCCCATGCCTGAAGTCCTTGCCAAGCCAGCCCCCCTTTCAGAGGATGGATTCCCCCCGCAAAGAAAATCCCCCCTCCAGGCATTTTGCTGCAGTAGGCTTGGAAGCTCCAGAGAAACGACAGCAACAGCTCAGCAAAGGCAGCTCCACGCAGCTCCGTATCTGAACCTTCAGCAAACAGTCCTGTCCATAAGCTCAGTAGCAAGCCCTGGCTGCCTTGTTCCCATCCCAGTCCAAATTCTCACAGCGTGGGTGGGTGGGAGCTCCCTGAATTGCTTCCCCACTTGTTGAAATTCACTGCTGAAATGGGCTGAAATTCAGAGCTGATCACATTTTCCCCTGTGCCTGTCAAAGCCCAAACGGGAAGCCCAGTAACCGACATATAAAGCTACTACTGATAGCAGCACACTTGTTCCAGACAAAAGATCAGGAGACATATGTCATAAAAAGGCAGAGATGTCTTCCAGATGTTTTTGTGCATTGGGTCTGCACAGATGTTTTCGATGTCTGCCCATAAATGTTAGAAATGTAAAACATTTGTGTCCCACAGATGTAGAGATTAAATTATGCAAGAGATGTGATAAATCTCTGGGTAATGCGAGAAGACCATGAACTATTCACATTCATTGTTTTTAGTAAAATCAGCCCCATTTTCCAGAATGAGGCTCTGAAGGAGACTTTTATTGTTATTAAATGTGACTCAACATTACGTAGGATGTTGAAAAGCGGCACACATGGAACCGTATAAAACAATATATTGCAAAAGGGCTTTCAAGCCTTTCAGAGCAGTGTGGCCTGCTGAGCCTGGAGGTTAGTCTTGGTGTGTCTCAGAGGGGACCAGGTAGGACCCATCACAGCTTTGTTAGGCTGCCCCAGGAGCCTCCTGCCAAACTGCAGGGTTAGATCAAACGGGAGGACTAATGTGCAGCCTGCAGGAACGTGTCCACTTAGAATCACAGAATCGTTGTGGTTGCAAAAGACCTTGGAGGTCAGCAAGTCCAACCATAACCATAACTCCTTACGAGGTAGGAGCAAGAAATGCTACTGACCTCCAGGGTCAGTAAGAAAAGCTGATCCCCAGGATTCCATACAGACAATTCCCATAGCTCTAGAAGGTATTTTCTCTCATGAGTTGGAGCAATGGCTAGCTCAGCTATTTGATTAATGTTTGCACCCCTTTTCATTTTCGCAAGTGGAGAGGAGAGCTGAGCAAACACCACCCAACTAGTCTAGCCCGAGCAGGACAGTGTCAGAGGCTTTGATTCGCTTGCCACGAGGGAGACCTCYGTGTTTCCTCATGCCACTGAGTTAAATCCCTGCTTGCATAAAGGAGCCATGGCATTTTCTTGGGAATCCTCTCTGCTAAGAATATCCTCTATTTATATATTCCCCAATGAGGGGGTGGATGGGAAGCAGGGCAGTGAACTGAATGTACTTGGAAGACGTCTGTGATCATTACTATAGAGCTGCGGCTGGCATGAGTAATCATGTCTGATTGCTGCATTAATAATAGACAYGGGGCAGGTTCTGCCTGGTTGCCCGGTGCCCGGCCGTGCCCGCTGCTCAGAGCCGCTGCGCTCCCTCCATCCGCTTGGCACGTCCAGCACGAGAACGCCGGTCTGGCTCAGCACGGTGGGCAGCTTGTGGCCATGCGCATCCACGTGCATGTGGAGGTTACAGACTCCCTGATTTCCCTGGACTCTTTAAACCATCCACCGCCCATACTGGTGTGTCTGAGGAACTGGCACTGACGTTATTTGAGGGAGAAGTGCCATCTGGCACATCCGCAGGCGCTGTCATTTGGCCCAGCRGGTCAAGAGGCAGGAGTTTCCCAGGATAAGGGCACCCTCTGCAGCACCTTGTCCTCCCCGTGAAACCCCCTGTCCTGCAGTCTCATCCCATCAGCCTTGGAGTGCACTCACAGCTCAGGGCATGTCCGGCCCCAGTCCCAACCCACCAGGTAAGACAGGTCACCTCGAGGACGAATCTCTCCTTCGCATCAACTACAGAAAGAATCCCATAACCAGCTGATACTGGCAGCTGACGTCTGCTTATGATCTGCCCGAGGAATTCCTGGTTCTGTGTTTGGGCCTCATGTATCTGTTGCTAGGAGGGAGGAGGGCTTCTGCACACCTATATGTGGCCAGCCTGTCAGCCCTGAGCAGATCCTGTTTGCCCAGAAGGAAAGGTCAGGCGAAGCCTTGGCAGGAGGAGGCTTTGCAGCTCCACCACGGAAGGCTGGTGCGTGGGCATGGCTGGCGCGGAGCAACGGAGCACCGTCAAGAGGCTTGTTTTTCTGGGAAGAACAGCTACTAAAGCAAAGAGGAAGCAGGAGATCGAAATGAATCCTCCTGAGGTTGAGAATCCAAAAGACAAGGAGAGCTTGGGATAGCAGAGGGACATGGAGAGCCTGAAAGAGGGCAGAGAACGTCTATACTGCCTATAGGACTCAGCTCCATATTCCCCTGCACCTGTATCCCTCTCCACTGGGGGCTAGTAGCAGGCTGAAGGAGTGCACAAGAAAAACCCTGCTAGGACACTTCTCTGTGCACTGCCCAGCCTTGGGGTTTGGCGACTGAAAAGTTATCACTGGGCCCTYGTTTTTAATAGTCCCAATGATTTTTTCTTCCTGGATGCACTTATTTTTTGAAATTGGTTGTATTTTTTGCCTTACCATATTCTGTGGTAATGAGTTTCATGATGAATTATGAATCACATGAAAAAAAGTTCTTCCTTTTGTTTTTTTTTTTTAAATCTGCTACCTTCATGGAGTGTGCCCTTGTTCCCAAGCAGTGAGAAATGAATACTGAATGTTCCCTAATGACCTTTGCTGGACAACCCAGGACTGCTGTGTATCTCCTCAATCAGATGTCACCTTTGAGGGACGTGGAGCTTCTTGARAGAGTCCAGCTTAGAGTRACAAAGATGATTAAGGGACWRGAACATCTATTGTATGAGGAAAGACTAAGCRAGCTGGGCCTGTTTAGCCTGGAGAAGACTGAGAAGGGATCTGATCAATATGTGTAAATATCTGAGGGGAAAATGTGGAGAGGATTGGGCCAAACTCTTCTCAGTGGTGGCCAGTGACAGGACAAGGGGTAATGGGTACAAGTTGAAACCCAGGCAGTTCCAGTTCCATGTGAGGAGGAACTTCTTTCCTGTGAAGGTGACAGAGCCCTGGAACAGGCTGCCCAGAGAGGCTGTGGAGTCTCCTTCTCTGGAGATCTTCCAAACCCGCCTGGATGCCACCCTGTGCCCGTTGCTCTGGGTGTCCCTGCTGGAGCAGGGGGCTGGACTGGATGATCTCTAGAGGTSCCTTCCAACCTCAACCACTCTGAGATTCTGTGTAACAAGCTCAAAACAAAACACCTGTTCAGGCTAAAGTGCCCTTGTCTMTCTAATGGTTCCTGTGGACACCATTCAATTCCTGTGGCCATGCTGGTTGCAGTTTTTAGTTTTTGTTTTGTTTTGTTTTGAAGTATTCTGAGAGTTGGGGAGAGAAGGGGACAGGAATATGCGCAACTGGCGACACGGGATGAAGSGGGTGCTGTGGACTCACTATGGCAGAGCTGCATCTTCTGTTTTGTTCCCAGTTCCTTCCCTAATCACTCCCCAAATCTCATTCCTTTTCTTGCTCCCCACTGAGTTGATGTTTTCCATGACCTAGCCTAAGAACCCCAGATCTCTTCCCTCGGTGATAATGAATAATTTAGAGCCCAGTGCTCAGTTAGCAGGGAGTCAAACCACCGCATTTTTTTCATTCTGTTCCACTTAGGGCTCAGATGTGACTGAGGTTATTCTCATTTGGATCCAAGCTCACAGTAGTTCRTTTGCTGTCTCCATGCAAAGGAACGGACTGAGTCATACGCGGTGCCCGCAGCACAGGCCTCCAGCCAAGCACGGGCCAAGGCTGCCACCGCTTGTCCCTGTCCCACAGCGCTGGTAACTCAGTGCCCAGCATAGCTGCTCTCACATCCCATGCCCTGCACTCTGCAAACCAGTTTATTCCTATTTTCGTTCTCTATTCTTTAGATAAAAACCAACTAATAAAGAATTGACCACTTCCAGGATGCTCCCCATCAGTTCATGAAGCATGGCCACAAGGACTCTTCCCCATTATATCCCCATCAGATAAGCAAATTTCCACTTATTCTGAACTTTATAGTAATGTCTACCAGTTTATACCACACACGTTTACCCATGTGCTGATCCCAGTTAACAGCTAGGGCCCATTCTACAACATCAGCACAGCTGCTGCTGAGCCCAACCTGTGCACCCCAGGGAGCCATTCCCTGACTCGACTTAAATATCGAGCAACATTTGGACAAAAAATATCTACACGTTAAAGTTTTGCATTGCCTTCATTGCTAATCTATTCTGTTAATGTCTTAKTCACACACTTGATCTGTGTAAAGGATGGACACAGTGTGGGGAACGTCCTTCCCTTTCCAGGGAACATCAGTGCAAATAATCAGTTTAGCTCTTTAGCTCTTGCACTGCAATGTTGTCTTCCTTGACTCTTCATAAACAGATTTGAATCATGGCCTGCAYGCTTTCTGATATACCTCCTGGTAATCATGCCCTGAGAGAGCCATTACTATGTGCTTTTACGCTTTTAGCAATTTTCTCTCTCTCTCAGAAAAAAAACGGGGTCTGTCCTTATTTTGGGTATTACCTCTAAATCAACAGAGTTTGCACTGTGCTCTATCTTCCTTCTTTGGAAATTTTTTCAATTTTGATGGATATCTCTTTTCTTCTTATAGCCTCTTTCACTACTAAGCATGACAGTCTTTTTCCTTCATGTTTTAGCACATTTTTGATTGGTTGTGTATATTTATTCTGAGCTTCTAATACTTAGTCTTTAAACAGCTTTTATGCTTTCTATAAATATTTTACCCATGTATTTTTCTTTTGAATTCCTTTTTAACCATTTTTTTGTATTTTTATCTTGTTTCTGTTCTTTCTGTTCTTAAAATTAAACTTTGTGAAGGATTTATTTGTTTCTTTTTCTTTTCTTTCCTCTCACAGCCCTACAAGGATTTAGCTTTTGGAGGAAGTTTTCTTTGTGGGTCCAACAAGGTYCAGCCTATGGTGACTGTCACAGAGTCTCTCTATGGTCCAGACGAGCCACCTCTACAAAACCCCCACCTAATTTTGTCCATCTCATGAGCTAAGTAAGCAGTAATATGTTGTAGACMTCTGCTGACCTGCATCTATGCAATCTATGCATCAAGCTAAGTCAATGGTACAGTKAGCACCCCTATAGCTGGCACTCTGGGAAAGGCTGTGGTCGGGGACGGGGGGATGCTTTGGCTGGATGGGACATGGCTTGTTAGGCTCTGAGATGGTGCTCATCCAGGCAGGATGTTACACAAGGGATCCCTAACAAAAAGCGTGAGTGTGCAGAGGGGAGAGCTGARGGATGCCCAGGCTGCAGAAGGTTCAGCCTGAGAGCAACTCCCTGTGACAAAGTGGGGCCATCTGAAGCTTGGGAAGAGCATCTGTGACGTGAARTCCCTCAGGAGAGCCAGCAGCCCGGCAGGAAGCTTTACATCTCATTCCCCGAGTCTGATACTAAGATATTCCCAAASCTTGCAGATCTCATGCAGCCCTTCCCACAGCGCTAGCAGTTTTTATGGGGGCAGGTTGTTTGTAGCAGACGGATTAAAGCCAGGATGTCCTGCTCTTAGCTGTGCTTGCCAGGCAAGGTCAGCAAGCTGGCATCTGCATGGTGCCTCCACCAGAAGGAAAGCAAAAACCAGTGCTTTGCAGCTCTGAATCAGGAATGGTGGCAGGGTCCTGGGTACATCCCCTCTCCCTGCTCCACGAAACAGGACATTTTCTGAGCCTACCTGTGAACGGGAGGCCGGAGCCATCATCCCATCCACGTCAGCAGAGCCTTTGGCATGGTGTGACGGGTTCATAGGGACAGCAACTGTGATGAGAGGAATGAATCCCTCTGATTGCTCTTGCAAGCAGATGTAGATAGCTTTGCAGGAATGGCTTTCCTGAAATTGTTTTGATTTTCTTGAAATTACATATTTTTGGCAGAACTTTTGCCCTTTTTTATGGTTGGGTGCCTGTCGTAGTTGGGTTTCATTCGTAGGCTTTCTTCTACGATTTTAGGAAGAAATTTGTAAGGAACAACTTTAATCGGTCAGCGTTGAAGAACGGGTGCCATAAAAATCTCAAACCACATCTCGYTAAAACATTATTTCAACATTTTTGATAATAATGATTTGGAGATTAGCAATATGAAATATTAGCAATGATATMTCAATATGAAATACGAGCAAGCACCTCTCAACCTGTTTTATGCTGTGATACTTCCTTGCCATTAGCTCTTGCACACTGAAGGCAATGTACATTGTCTAAGAWCCGCCATAGCAACCAAGTACTTATATTTTTCACAATAAAATTTTGTTCATAAATCAGGCTAAATTCAGAGGCAACTCATTACCCTTTTGCCGTAACACTGCTGTTTGTAACTGGTGTACCCAGATTTAGCACCAACGCCTATTTGCTAAGCATTGGAAGGCTGAGAACGATTGTTTGGTGTGAGCTGTTGCCTTAATAAATCAAGGAATAAAGCATTTGTGATGCACAATTTGCCTCACGGTCCTTTAAGAAAGCATTCGGCTTCCTGGAAATGATGACTCATGGTTTGGATGTGCAGAAATGAACCAATAACATAACCTTTCAATCCTCTGATGCCAGACAGATCCRTATAAACCCGGACGCAGCGCTGCCCAGATGGATGGTACGGCGAGACGTATATATAGCACCACTGCAGACTCGGTCATTTTGCACTGTGTGGGAAAGATAAAAAAAGGGGCAGAACACGACACCGAGGTCACTCCGCTCCCAGAGCCACGTTCTATCGATTCATCTGCGATCAGCTTCCTCCTCTGCCACCCATAAGATTTAAAAAGCAGCAGTTTCTGGAAGGAGTCCTCTTTCTGCCGTGTTTTAGGGGATCTTCTCAGCAAAACTGCATTAGGGGAAGGGTAAGAAGTTTAGCCTCTGGTAGAGCAAAGTGGCAGGACTCTTACKGTTTGGAACATTTATATAAAACTGTCCTTGAATGTCCTCATTTATTCCCCAGCACAGCCCATTAGCAATCAAAGAGGTGGTTTTCCAGAGAGCCACCTGGCAAGCAGGTTGTCACTAGCCAGGGAAGGTTTGTGCAGAGGGTCTGCCAGTCATTGGACTTGCATGAGACTACAGTATTCATATCCCTCCTTGCACCGCAAGTGCTTGTGCTCCTTCAGATTGCTTTAACACATTGATCTATACGCCTGGATCTGGACATTGCTTAGACGCTGCGTGCAAAATGCAGCAACATGGAATAAACTGTTTCCCTCCTAAACCTGGCCTGACTCTGCAGGACAAGTGAGCCACGTTTCTCCTCCAGGAAGGACGAGCCCTCTACACAGCCAAGTCCTATTCCTGTCAACGAAACGCAAAGATTTGGTGACAAATATCGAGTGGGACGGTACCACAGGCCTGCAGACAGGATGATGGGGATGCAGCACATGGTGGTGATGATGATGCCCTATTAGGGATGAGGAGTAAAACGAGGCAACGAAGAGGAAAGGAGAACCAGGTCTCCAAGGCCTTTCAGTGTCCCTGCCATAAACAGTGCTGCCTTTTCTGACACAGCGATCTTCTTGCTCGACACAAATCCAAATAACAGCTTTCCATAGGAATTGCTGTCATTTCCCTACAAGTCCGTTCCGCGTTAACCCTGCGTCTGCCTCCAGAGCTGCTCTGCACCCTCCGCATTCCCAGGCTGCCCGGTCAGCTGGGCTCCCTGCCCAGATCTGTGTCCCACGACGGCTGAACCCCATTTGGGATAATCCCCGTGGGAGCCGTGTGGCTGCGGAGCACACAGACCCTGTGGACACCCGGCGCTGGCCTCCGAGGGGCAAACGCWGTGTAACGATGCAGAGCTTGGGGGAAATAAAGCATTTTGTCACTTCCGACCTGATTTGTT
>PTEX01000253.1:267374-343280 GCA_003342815.1 Eudromia elegans
GACATCTCTAGCCAAGGATGTCAGGAGTCAAGGAACTGGGRGCTGCAGTTAAGGGAGGACCGGACGGGGTCTCAGATTGCAAGGACACATCCTTCTTTTGGCTAATGGCACAGCTATTTAATGTTAGCATCTAATTAACACTAGGAAAACRGCCGTTGTTGCTGCTGCTCTGCCCCTCACCAACACTGTCACTGCAAACCACCAGCTAYGGAAGACTCAACCTCCCCAGGGCTCCTGCATGCTTCCAGGGCGACACTTTCTGCATTGTCACAGCCCCCAAGGTGATGTCCAACCCAAACACACAACACCCAGTGGGCACCAGGCTGCATCCCTTTAGCAAGCCCATGCTGACATAGGTAACAGACAGAACATTGAGGATACACCAGCCCAGTGGGAAAAATATCGTGAGAAATAGAGCACCCCTAGATCCCATTTTGTGGTGGGGCCCTGTCACACAGCTGGCAGTTGCACAAAGGCCACTTTGTCCCTGCAGACTCCTGGCACAGGAGCCGCTCAATCCCAACCGAGCCCGGGGGCTCCTCTCTTCTGATGGGGCTGCAGGACCTTAATCCCTACGGGCCTCTGGATGCTGCTGGAATCCACGGCGCTGCTGCCGTCCCCAGCTTGCCGAGCGGCCTCCCCCGGACCCGCGGCGCTCGCAGGGCTGCAGMTGGCACGTGGCACGTGCTGCAGCTGCTGCACTGCACAGCTGGGGGCACCCGGCACGCAGCTGCGCGCGTGGGAGCGAGCGGCAGCTCCCGCAGCCGGGGCCGAGGGGCARCCCCCGTGCCCCCCGGGTCTGAAGCGCAATCCTGCCCACGTCGCTACCGGGACCGCGCTGGGGATCTCCAGCATGCAGGCACTGGGGAGGGTCAAAAATGTGCCGTGTGTTTATTCCTATAGGAAAGCCTGAGCCTGCCCGACGTCCCAGGGCACGTGCTGACAGTGACGGATGCGAGTCCCCAGCCCCGCAGGCTCCCTGCTCCATGTGGGTATTTCTAACACCAGCAAGGTGCTGGTCGTGGCTTCCCCAAGCCCCCTCCATGGGTGCCAGGAGCCCCTGACAAGGAGGACGAGGGTCGGCGTGCTCAGGGCCGCCTGTCGCCTTGCTCGGCCCGGCCGTTCCCTCCCCGGCAGGCACAGATCCAGAGCACCACCACTTCCAGCAGGCAGTTTTACTGGCTGACACTATAAATGTACTGTGCTCTCATGGATTTGATGCTGTTTTTATGAACTTGGAGCTCAGCGCGGCTGTTTAGTTTGAGATGAGCGAGGAATGTATTAATAGTTGGGTAAAGCGCACTCCGAGCTTCTAATCTGACCGAGCTGTTTGCTTTAGGGGAAAAAAACACTTCACTTTTTCCATTCATTACTATTCTTTGTTAGTGGCTCGAGCACCCGCCCACAGCACACCGGAGGCTGCGTTAACCCCTCTCCCCCTGCACCCCAGCCACCCACGGTGCCCATGGAGAGGAGCAAGCTCCCAGCTGAGTGCATCGCGAGCCCCTTTGCCCCAGAGTGTCCTGAAGGGGCAGCTATGAACCCTGTGCTGCCTGGGGGAGCGGTGGCACAGGGCACGGGCTCAGCCCTAAGCACAGATGCACCCGTGTATGCGAACGTGAGCACCCCTGGCACCCCCTTGTATCAGTYAGGGTCTCACCCGCCGTCACTGATGGCTCCAAGGTGCCGGCAGAAACAACCTGGCCCTCGGGGTGGCTCCACTGGGATGCACGACCACCAGGCCAGTGTCCAGCCCCAGCAGGAGCCTGCGGGTCGTGTCCTGACCGCCCCGCTGTTGATGCAGAGCGAGCGGAGCACGTCCACCCCATGATCTTCTGATTAGGCAGGGGCTGCCGGGGCRTCTTCTGCCTCCGGACTGCCCAGATTCTGCCAGGAATGGTACAATTGATTTATGCTCAAATCAGGATCTAAGCAACGTCCTGCTAAGTCTCTTATCCAGCGTGAACTTTCCATRAGCAAGGCTTTATTTTTAACTCCACAAGGCCTAGAGAGGGGCTGTCTTGCAGGGGGAGTGAGGAAACGGCCATGCGAGAGAGTGTCCCAGGTGCTGCAGTGTCCCCTGAGCACCAGTGTCATGTCGGCACCCAGCACACCAGGCTCCTGCCAGTGCCTCAGCCGAGGGGCAAGTGCTCCTCTGGAAGAGATTGTTCCAGTACAGGGATGAACGGGGTGAAACGCGGGGCAGGGCAGAGCCCCATAGACAGGACAACCGGCTTGGGAATCACAGAGCGGCAGCCTAAGCCTGGGGACAGGGGTGCATGGGGATGAGAGAGCAGGGGGCAAGGGGAGGAGAGGGGCTTGAGGGGGGACGGATGCCACCCTGTGCCACGTGCTCTGGTGACCCTGCTGGAGCRGARRGGGTGGACTGGATGATCTCTAGAGGTCCCTTMSAGCCTCAGSCATCCTGGGATTCTCCRGGGACTGCGGTGGGACCATGCATGGRCAAACTGTCCCGGAGTGCAGATTCATGGTGGATACAGAAGGACCCGCTGCCGGTTTTGTGCCGTAGATGCGTGGGGCAGCACACGAGCAGCAGCCCAGGGCGCACGGATCCCACGGGAGCTTGGCACGGCAAACACCAGGGCCTGGCGCCCGCGGCCTCCGCGCAGCCACGTGGGGACCGTCACCTCAGCCGGCGCTCGCGGCCCCAACGCGTCGCGAGGATGTTTCCAAAGAGAAGCGCAGAGGTTAGCGGGGCCGGGCGGAGCGCCGTAAATCAGCGCCGGGGCGCGGAGCGCCGCCGAGGCTCCTCCGGGAACAGAGCAGCCCACACACAAGCCAGGGGAGYGGAGGCGGCCAGCCCTGCGCGAGCGGCGCCTGCGGCAGCGCCGCGCGTCCCCCCGCCGGGGACAGCAACGCAGGGGCCTTGCAGCGCGACTCCGCTCGACCCTTCCGCACCAAAACCCTTCCTTTTCCACCCAAACCCTGACGTCGACCAGCAGACACCGTCACGTTTATTCCCCATGCACCGGCACAGCCCCACAATCAGCCTCTGCTGCACGTTCCCAAGCACTTTGTCCCGTCCAGGTTTAAGTCACTCTGCACTAGCGAGCCCGCTCTGTCCCCTGGGGAAGCACTCTGCTCCCACAGTGCTTGCTGCCCGGAACATGAGATTTTGCTGATCCCATCCATTTTGCTGATCCAGCCTGTGTTTTCCTCCACTTAGGTTCATGGTGGAGCTCCGCACTGCAGGGCCATGGGCAATTTCATCTCCTCTACCTCCGTGGTACTTTGCCTATTTGCAGCGACCTTTCTGGGCAGCTGTTTTCCCCACTTCTAGCTCTTCTGCCCTTTAAGCATGTCAACATCTCATCATTTGGTTGAACTTTGCACGAGAGATGGGACCTCAGCAGAGCTGTGCGGAGGATTCCTACAAACGCTTTCCAAATTCATGTCAGAGCGTCACATCCCCAGCCTTTCACTGCGAATTGTTGTTTGATTACGACTTGCTGGCCCCACCTTCCAAGTGTGACTCGAATGATGATGCACTCGCATCTGTAAATGAAGAGATTTGCTCCTCCTGGTCGCACAGACTGGCACCTTCCCATCCTCAGGGTGGSTGTTTGTCATTTTTCTTGCAAAACAGCTCTTGATTTATCGGTGAGACAGAGTRAAAAAATAAGTGTTAATATTGGATTGCTCACAGCAAGCATTAGGAAGGGTCCCTGCTTTACACACATTGTGGTGCACGGCTCAATTCAAAAAATTCCCTCCACTAACACACATGGATAGTTAATAACATAGCCTGACAAACCAAAGTACCAGAGTATCAGCCTGCAATGAACCAAGCACAAGAGCACAGGATTYCAGACCATTAGGAAATCTCAAAACTGATTCTCATGCAAGTGTTGACGTTTACTTAACCAGAAACTCAAGAAATGAACTTTTATACTATCAAATTATTACACCAAAAATAGCAGYATGACAGCTAATCTCTAATAGCATCTAATGGCATATATAAATGCTAAAAATAAGGCAAAAGAATAAAGCATACTTGCTTAATCAAATAACATTTTTGCATTGAAATGTGTCTAACATTTTGGTTGCAGATATAAAGCCCGAAAGCATTAATGATTGACTTAGACATTTTTCTTACAATAATCAGCATTGAAACCAAGCCATTTCTATGTCCTCTCCACAAGAGCATCCAAGAGAAAGCATTCTATCAAAAATTCCTATGTGAATTCTCACTCTCCGCATCCCAGAGCCTTGCTGAGCTCCACGGGGCCCTCTGCAGCCAAGCATCCAGAGGGTGCTTGGTGACCACATGACCAGAAATACTTTCCTGCCTTATTTKAATAGAAATTGTCTGGAAAAGCTCATTAGTGGGGTGAAGAAGCACCTTGAAGAGGAAAAAATATACTACCAGAAAATCTCAGTTCTATTTTCCTTTATATGTCCTTATATATGCTCCCACTGAGCGATGGGTATCGATCCCATGAGCAGCACCCTGCCTGCTGGCACGYGGGGAGCCCGGCTCTCACCGAGTCTCTGCCAGCCCATTTAACCTCTAATTTGGGAAAAAAAATCTGTCATCCCACCCCAACAGGCTGCCAACCGCTGCTCCAGATAATCTCTTTAAATAGAATGAAGTGAATTCTCCACTCCACTGATGTCATGGGCAAAATTCCTGTAGGATTTGGTGAGATCCAGGTCTGCTTGTGGTCACTACCAAGCAAACAGATTGGTCTCTGCAGCACGAGAGTCCTTCTGCCCATCATACCTGGCTGACCTCAGACCCTGGCCACRTCTCCCTCTGGAATCAGCTTAGTTCAAGTCACACGTTTTTTCTGTTCTGTCCTGCTAGGCTGTGTCTGTAGCCATAGGGGAGAATTAGCAGTTTGCTGGGGTTGGTGTGCCCATCATTTTAGAACAGGGACACTGGGTCCCTAGGTGTCCAATAGGTGACATGTATGTTCACGTGGAAAGCAATACTGGAGCCCTCACASCACTGCCTGCAGGTCTGGGGGAACACAGCTCCCATCAGAGCGTTTCCTCATGGCAAACCACACGGGTCCCCCTGCTCTGATAATCTGCTTCCCGTCCTCCCCACATGTGGTCAAGAAGCTGTAGATAACAAGCAGTTTCTTTAATGCCCATGCAAAGTCATCACCGTGCCTCAATGGTGGGGAGTTATCTGGCCGGAGATCCGAGGAGATCCCCATGCAGAGGGTCATCCTTTCCCACACAAGGATGGTCGGCAGGGACCCTGGTCACTCCAGGACTTCCCAGACACACCAGGCACAACGTGCACGGCACCCTGGCACCCTCCACACAGAAGTAAATCAGTCCAGAAAGAAGAGACACCGCGGTGGACTGTAGGCCCACAACCATTAGGAAGTGCTCCCTGCCCCAGAGGATCCATGGCTGTCTGCARAAGGRGGAAGGATTTTCTGCTCAKAATCCTGACCTGAGTTTCAGGGTCMCAGGCTGGAAGAGACCTAGATGTCTGCGAAGCTGAGTGGTAGCCCTGCAACACACACCAAACAGCTCTCCATGCACGCTTATCTCACCCCGCAGAATCATGGGATCCTTAAGGTTGGAAGGGACCTTTGGRTATCTTCTAGTCCWACCCCCMTGCACACRCAGGGTCAYCTARAGCATGTGGCACAGGATTGTATCCAAGCAGGTCTTGAAGACCTCCAGAGAAGGAGRCTCCACTCTGAACTCAAGACCCCAAACTCAATCTTCCTACTTGGCGCTTGTTCAAAACCTCCCCCTCAGAGTGATTCAGCTCCCAACCCTGACTGATCCTCCTTCTGTAACCTTGGGTGAGTCCTGCCATTCCCTCAGGACCAAATCCTGATGTTGTTCAAAAGCCTTTTTATTTTTTWWAATYTTTTTTTCCTTCTCATGTAAAATACTGGTTTCCGGGAAATGGTCAAAGATCATTTGGCCGTGGATCTCTTGCTGCACTGCTTCGGTCAGAATTTGAATGCTGCGGAGGAGCTGTGTCGGCCACGTCCTTGGACGTGGTGGGAGATGTAGGTGAGGCCGGCTGGCGGGGAGCCCAGCCCTTGGAGGAGGACAAGGCCAGGAGGAAACCCAAGCAGTTAAATCCCCAGGAGATGTGCAGCGAGATTCCAAACTGCAGCTCCAGGACATTCACTTGTTGATCAAAAAACAGRAAGATTGATTTCATGGAAAACCAATTATTTTCTGCAACATATTTTCTTTAAATGCAAGGGATTTTTACTTTTTAACATACCAGTCTCCCTGTATTCCCGTCTATAAAGCTGGGCAAGAGCCATGCTTCTGTCTCCCTAGCCTGTTTATGTGGGACAYGCTCCAGAGGTAGGGCTGTCTCCTGTGCTGGTTCGGAAGGCCTGACTTGTTCTGGCCACGCTCACACTAGCAGCATTGGAGAAAGCGACAGCATGTCAGGCTGTGCTGTCCCCACAAAAGCTGTTATTTAATGTAGTCCATATAGTGACAAGTTATACAGATGCCCCCTTCCACTCCTGCATCTGTAACTAGAAAAAAAGAGCACATTTTCATCCACCCAAAGGCATGAACTCACACGTATACACAAATAGAGGCGTGCCAGTGCCGGAGAGTTAACCTGGGCTTAAGACGAAGTATTGCAGGTGCTTCATCAGTGGGACAGTTATACAGCTTGTGATGCCAWTTGAGCAAAACTACTGAAAATCAGAAGTGGCAAAGCAATAAATCAGTCCATCTGCGCTGTGGATGGGTGACTACCTGGCAGGGCATGTCCGTATCCCTGCATCGCTTGGCGTTACGGCGATTTCTAGGGCTTTCTATGATGATGAGTGCAGGACACATGATGTCAATGCCAAATTATCCCTAGATGTGTTYTCCTGCTGCCAGCAAGGAGGCAGCTCCATCCATGCGGAGCAAGAAGGGATTTTTGGCAGAGTCTCTTTGCAGGGCATGGGTTTCAGCAGAGGAGGAGGACGCATCCCTGTTGCAAGAGGCAGACCGGGTAAAGAGCCTCCTTGCAGACAGGGAGGGCTGTCAGCGTGGGGCACAGCAGACCGGTCAGCCAGAGGTCTGGTGCTCCTCAGGAAGGGATGCATTTCCTAAACTGACTCTAGGGGTCATCAGCCTTCAGCTTTTCTTATTGGACTTGACAGCTCACTTACCCAAGCTCTCTGAAGGCAGCTGTCCCTAAGGGCCTTTAGGAGACCCAGACAGCCAGTGGATAAACAAACACTGTGTTTTTGCTGAAGGATGCAAGCCCAAATACAGCCTTTCCAAACAGGGAGGCCGAGGCCGCCCCTGGAAGGGCTCCCTGCTGCAGGCTCGGGCCGGCCGCAGGCTCTAGACCTTCCCRGGGGGAAGCCACACATACTTCTGGACACAGTCAGAAACCAGCTCTGAAAGGAGCCAGGAGCTGTCACAACAGGAGGTTTGTGGGGCACCAGGCTGCCCAGGGATGGTGGAGGCCAAGCCTAGCTGAGCAGAAGGACCAGCAGACACATCTAAACCTTCCCTAGGCAGATTGATAATCAGCTCCATATAAATGCCTCCTTCAAGTGGTTACAGCATCTTCAGGGCAGGGACTATGTGCTGAAGCTACTACAAGTGGATGAATATTGAATGTCACAATTAATTACCCGGCAGCTCCTCTCTGCGTGGTCACCAGCTAAAACTAACTCCCTGTTCAACAGGGTCTATAAAGCTCTCTGAGTTGATGGGTGCAGTTGTTCACCATCATCTTGAGAAGTAGCTCCTTCCCATGGTGCTGATAAGCTAAACTAATGGTGAAGCAGAGACAGTGCTGGGGAAGAATGTGGCCAAAAGTCCCTGCTTRGGAGCTCAGAAGTATCCATAAAGGCCTGTTCAGGGCTTTCCCAGAAGTATGCTGTTACTTTGAACCCGGTTCAAATCTTCACGCAAGCTGCCCCAGATTGCCCGTCCTACTGTTTCCCAGTAAGGTTTTCTCCAGAATGACTAGTGCAGAGTAAACGAGGATGCAAACTAACAGCACAGCAGCTCAGAGCACCCGGTCCCCCTCCAAAGCCGCTCCACAACGCTGCTCACGGGGCCAGCGCTCACGTGAAGAGCTGAATCTCACGCCACACTGCAACGCGCTCCCCTCTCCCTGCCCGCTGGGGATGAAGCCCATCTCATAGCAAGAGGCCACAGCAACGCGCTTCTAGCTGACCCAAACAAAGTACATCAGCAAGAATTACATCAGTCTCCAAATGGATATTGTCCCATGGGATGTTTAGATTGCGCTGGACTAGCAGTTTCTGTCTGGAAACCCTCTCAACCAGGCTCTTAGGAGGAATGACCTTGGTGTGTAGCAGGATGWTATCCCTGTGGCCTTCTGGAAGAGCACGGAGCTGGATGGATAGAGAAGACCTGTTCGTGCTCCACCGGTGGTGGTGGGCAGAGCTGCAAGGCAGGGAGGTAAAGGAAGAGGAGAGGAATGGTTGGAGCTCGGTTGGAAGCAATCAAAGCACCCACAGGCTGGAAGAACTAATGCAGTGAGGACTCAGACCTAGGAGCAGTCTTGATTCKCTTACCCACTGCACCAAACGCCCAGCTGCACTGGGGTCCTGGCATGGACGGCAAGAAAGCCAGAAGTACAAGAAGAAGAAAGGGAACTCGGTGAGTGGGGAGATACAGAATCCTAGATTACTGACCCTGAAATACCTTTAATTCAGGAGAAGGCAGAGAGGACTTGCTGAGTTCATTACCCATTTGGTGACCATGCTGCCCATACTGGCCTCTTCTCAGCTCTCCTCAGGCGGCTGAGCAAGTGAGGAGCGTGTGCTAGCAGATCAAGTTGGCTTTGAAATAATCCTATTTCATACAAAATGCTGCCATTCAGGGCATTTGGAGAAATTGAGATTTGGAGAAATTTTGTCTCTGACTGCTGTAAAAACAATAAATTTCAAACTGCCTGGTCACATGCATTTTAAAGAATGATGCTAGGGCGAATTGAAGTAATTCTGTTTGGTATTTTTTTTCTTTTACTTCTTCTTTTTATGAGTTATACTGGAATAATAAAGTCAGTAGGATATAGAAACAAAAAGTCAAAACAAAAATTCAGAGCGTTTCACCAGCTAATGTAAAAGCCAAACATCTTGACATCAGCAGAATGTTTCATTTCAATGGTTTCTCTAAACAAATTTAATTCCTATGGAAAGTTTCCATTGAGATGAATTGGCAGAATTGCCAGCTCTGCTGGCAGGGCACAGGCTGTCTCCGTGGCCGTGCACATCCTTGTGCAAACAAGAGCGGTACACAGGCAACCTCCAAGTATGTATGGGTACCCACACCCATATTTCTTCAATATGTTCCCCAAATTCATCACCTGAGAACCATCACATGCTTGCTGCAGACATGGACATGAGCTCTTGCTCCAGGTATCTGCCTGATGTGTGTGAGAATCTGCCTGTTTGGGGAACCACCAAGCCAGAAGCCACCTTAAACTGGCTCACTTGGAAGTGGGACAGCACCACAGAGGAGGCTGTCACCTGCTGTTGATGTTTGCCAGCCCTTGTCCTTCAAAGGGACGCCTCGTGTCAGTCTGGGTCACAAAAATGAGCACATGGACTTTGTAGCTCACCCAAGGCAGCGCCAGGCAGTGCAGAGAGCAGTGCGTAAGCACCCACTCTCACTGCACACCTCTTACACCCAGGGGCTGCGGGCTTGGGGACCGCAACCACTCTCGACCCACCATAAAAGCAGTGACAAGGGTTGGCAGGAGATAGATTTGCCCCAGACCTTCTGCAGATGACAGAAATCCACTGGCTGGGACTGCTGAAGCTCTGGCCATCCCTTACAGCACCAGGACTGAGAAGGCTCTGCTCTTTCCCTGGAAATCCATCTGCACACGTGGTTATCCCCATCCAATGTGTCCCCATCYGCTCAGAACTGGTTGTAGTGCCTGTCACCCAGACCAGAAATGAGCTCGCAAGCCATGATGAGAGCTTCCCAGGACGGGATGTACCTCCCCACTGAAGGCTGAGGGACTGCTGATGGTTGTGGCAGTATTTGTCACACACTGCATGTGGCATCATCACTCTGATGTCCCTGAGCACTGCAAGGCTGCTCCTCCACCTTCAATGCAAACCCAGTAGCAGCTTGGGTCCAAGKGTAGTGCGCACAACAGAGCGGGGCAGGAAGAGTCTTGTCATTCCATKAAAACCTCTCACAGCTTCAGAAAATGTTCCCAGCCCACAGCAGCAGCAAACCAGAACATTGCAGTGATTTCCATGAAAACCAGTGAGTCTCCTGAGTGGCCATGGCACAAAACCAGCTGTGGTACAGCAAGGAGGACCAAGACCTTCCCTGGAGAGCGTCGTGTCCCACTGCAACTTCCATTGCGTAAATAAAGAAATAACCACTTGAACTTGAGCCCAAGTCAGTACCTTAATGAGCAGACTGTCATCCAGCTTTCCCTTCCACTTAATGAATATTAATTTACTCTGCACAATTGAGCAGCTCCAGCAGGATGGGGAAGGCTTGCCTCATTCTGGAGTACAATCAGTGCTCTGCTCCTCTGGGACACAGGGGACTAGGTCACGTCTCTGCTTTGCTCTCTTCTCTGCTCCCAACTGTGTCCTGACCAGGAGGCGATCAGCTATTACAAGGTGATCTCCCCCTRTCTTAACAAGAYTTTCCTTCYCAAACTGCAGTGACCTTTCCCCATSAGACTTTAATGCMCACTGGTACATTTTTATGCAACATTCCAGTTTTGATTAATCAACTCTTTTATTCTTTTCCCCTRTTGAACTCTACTGTGATGGAAAATACCCAGCTAATGCAGAAGTGAAGTTAATGTTCACWTGCAAGCTCAACACAGCAGCAAAARGCTGCTGCTCTCCTGGGTCCCTGGGCAGAGTGGAGCTGGGCACAACGGCCTGGCTTTGCTTGGGCCACACGGAGAGCCTGGTCTTTACCTTCTGCACCAACTGCAATTCCCAGAAAAGGTGAGACATTAGAAGCCCTTCCTCTGCAGCGAAGCGAGCAACTCTGTGGGTAGAGTTGTCTAGAGAACATGAGTGTCTCTGCACCCTGCCACAGCCTCCCACGTGGTCCGGAGCAGGATGATGCGCTGGGATAGGACCTTGTGTGAGGATGTGAAGGGGGCTTTGGGGAGAGGGGATGGGCTGCTTCTCTCACGCTGGGGAGAGCCCAGCCTCCCTCCCAGGAGCATCCATGCCAAGAGTTGATGATGCTCTCCAGATGCTCCCTCTTCTGTTCACAAAGGCAGAGATTGACACAATAAACAAACTATTCGTAAAATTCCTCAGTGAGGGCAAAAAACCCACATTAAATGGAAACATCGATACCCCCTGAAAGAGTACAGGAGGGGGGAGCATTCCCAGGACCTGATGTTATACCAGTGGGTATAGAAATGGAAACATGCATAGGACTAGATTTTTCAGCAGGGTAATTCACCACAGAATCTGAAGTTGCCAGTCCACAATCCCCAGACAACGTATTGACTTGTATAGCACAGGAGGAAGGCAACATGCCTGCACATGGCTCAGTGAGCTGGAAGGCAGTTTCTGCAGGACATGCTCCTCACCCATCACTGCACATTGCTCCTACCACTGCAAGAAATGCCTACGGGGCTTCTCCCATCAGATTTTGCCRGCCTTCTTGTCGAGCTCTAGACACTTTCCCCACCTCACAAGAGGGTTCTGACCATCCAGTGCAATGCTAATGATTTTACTTAAAGCCATTTGTTCTGAAGACCCATGAATATGTCAGAAGTTCATCTTCCTTCTCAGAACAAGCAGGTTGCTTGCCCTCTGAACTTCAAATGCTTCTTGTCCTGTGAAACCCAACATCCCCACAGACCTGTGATCGACCCAGATCACAGACGTAGGTGATGTYAGAGTTCAGTGTTGCTCTACAGCAACATGTGACTGCACTCCCTAAGGAATTGGAAAATCACCACATTGTTCCCTGATGCATAATAAACCACCAGGACACCCATCTCCAGCCACATAGTGCTGGGAGGAAGGTGGGAGAGCATCCTGGAAGGGATCCTTTGCTTGTGCTAGGGCAGATTGCAGTATTTTGCCAGCATTACAGAACCRAACCGTTGCTAACAATAGTCTGCAGCTACAGGCCTTTCAGAGCCAGGCCTGAAAACAACCTAACCATTAGCATGGCCTCCAGAGGAACATCTCCAAGAAGGATCCAGAAACAGTCTGCACCGTCCTGCACACTCGCATTGACATCTGTTTATCACATACCTTAAGTGGGCCTGTTACCATAACTCACAACCAGCAGCCACTCCACTTCTTGTATCACACAAGGACTCATGTCCAGGACTCACTGACAACCCACATACTGAATATGTGCAAGAGGAGAAGGGGAGCAAGGCTTTGGGTTTGCTACAAACTCTAGTTGGCTTTGCGGAGGCAGAGAAGTCTTTCCCTAAGTTATTCCTGTCTTTCTGTTGATTATAAGGGGGGAAATGGCATTGTAGTTTCTAACCAAGATTTCACTCTAGTATTGCCTCTTCCCGATTTACCATCCTCAAATCCCGCTGGAAGTACTTCAGCTGGTCTGGGCCAACTTTTACTTTGGCAGTYCAGGAGGAAAATCACAAATGTCTGTGAAAGTCACCAAAATATTCCCTAGGTTTTCATCACTTTAATAAAGGAAAAAGAATAAAAAGCAGAGCAGAGAGTGGGGGGGAGGGCTGGAAAGGGTGTGGAGAGCAAATAAACATCATTTAGAAAAGCATGCTGTTATTCCTGGAAGTTGCTTTGTGGAAACACAATTTACAATGCCTATGAAAAGTTTGGCTATTCATACGATTCCCCTTTGGAGCGGGTAACCACAATGGCAAGCTCTCCCTCTGCACACACTCATATAGCGTGATCTCCAAACCCAAACAGCTCCATCCATCACAAAGCCTTGGATTTCCACCCCTGTTGCTTTGGTAAATGATCTGAGATTGACACAATGGGTAAAACTTGGCATCACAAACGAGGCCGGTGAGGAAAATTGCATTTAAATTTTGTTTACCCCTCCCCCYTTCTGCAAAAGCAAAATATTTTGGAGTTCGCTTCCAATATGTTTTCTGCAAAGCATAAAGTAATTTTTGCTGGTGACACAAGACGATTTGGAGGGGGAGGAATCAAAGAGCAACCAATGAGAAATACATGAAGAAGGAGAAAGACAGAAAGAAAGATGGAAGGAAGGAAGGAAGGAAGGAAGGAAGGAAGGAAGGAAGGAAGGAAGGAAGGAAGGAAGGAAGGAAGGAAGGAAGGAAGGAAGGAAGGCTTAAAAACTTATTTTGGTTTTTTTTTTTTGTTTTCTTTTGGTTTTTTTGCATTCCTCACCAGGAAGGAAGGAAGGAAGGAAGGAAGGAAGGAAGGAAGGAAGGAAGGAAGGAAGGAAGGAAGGAAGGAAGGAAGGAAGGCAGGCTTAAAAACTTATTTTGGGGTTTTTTTTTTTTGTTTTCTTTTGGTTTTTTTGCATTCCTCACCAGGAAATATTAATGGAGAGACATAGGAAATTTCTGCTGATTTTTGTGATGGCACAGCCCAAACCACACTCAAAACAGCTTGGGTGATGAGCAAACCCCTCAGCGTCCTCCAACTCACTGGACACATCAAAGCTGAAACCAGGGGCTCCTTCCCRTTGCAACTGAGTGATAGACAGTTGTATTAAAACCCAAACCCTCCTCCAGAAGATTCTCTGACACGAGACCATAAAGCCAGTTGTCCCTGATTCCCAAAACTCCTGGGGTGTCGCAGGGCCACATCCCAGTCTCCCTTCCTTGGACGGAAAGGTTGCAGGGAGGCAGCAGAGATTCTCTGACTGTCCTGCCCTAGTTGCCATGTCTACCATTACCTGTAGCTGCTTTCTTTGTRACATCACTTTTGATCAATCCGGAATTTTAAGGGTTGTCCTACATTCTCAAGGGTAGAATCAYATTGATTTGGATCCAAAATAGATAACAGAAATATCCTATTTCTCCTTGCATAAATGAGAGGAAAATCTTTCTTCTCTGGGAGCACAACAAAATGGGCTCTTGCCACGGCAGCAGTTGAGTATAGAGCTTGGCTTTACCTCCTAGCATGGCCAAATGTCCCAAATGATGTTTTTGATGAAAAACATCAAAAGACATTTGAAGCCTAGATCGTCTCCTTTAGCTTCTTCTTTTCCATCCTCTGCTCCCCTTTGCCTATCAGTGGTGGGGAAAACCTCTCTCAGCCCCAATCCCATCCACGTGTAGGTGCAGAGGAGCAGGGAGCCACCTCTCCAAATGCCCAATGCTTTGGAAGACACCATCTGGAAGAGCCGGGCTGTCTCTGCTCTCCATCACACCAGTGTCCTCCTGGAGCAGCTTGAGGGCACCTGGTGCCAGGTGCTCCAGCCTGACCGAAGCAAAYGAAGCCCCTTGAACATCCAGTACCCTGGTTGCTGCAGCGCTCTTACTAAATAAACAGCCCTTTAAATAAATTCCAGAACATGCATGTTSTTCAGCAGCTAGGACTCATACTATTTAGGGACTCTGCAAAGCAAATAAAATGCTTATTTAAAAAAAAAAGAAAGGAAAAAAACTATTTAGAGAAAATACTGCAGAAAGATCTAGAGAGAACTATGTGTTTTAACATGGTCTGTTTACAGTGCATCATTGCTGGTCTGCCTAAAACTGTGCTGTAACACAGCAAAAATGCATCTGCATTCTTTGAGTGCAAAAATACTCATGCACAGACATCACAACAGCATCGCAGCTATTTTCCTTTCGCCTTGGCTTTTTGTTGTGCTGTTGTTGTTTTGGTTGTRTTTGCTTCTTGGTACTTTCCCAGCTTCTAGAAGATTGACCTAATATATACTTGGCCCAGACTCGTACCGTTAGTCAAATCACCAGTAATTAGCCACACTGCTAAAGTACTGGGGGTCGCTAGGGAAGAGATCACCAAAGTATCTGGAGCTCTGTAGCCTGGGCATGCTGGCGGGAAGGCTGTTGAGCTCCATGAGCTCCATGACCCATGATATTCCAGCTCCGGCACCACTGCTGGATCTGGGGACACACTGTCCATGTCCCACTCTGTCCCAAGCTCCCTGCTCAAGCCYCTTTGGCCTTTCCAGCTCTGCCAGGACTTTGTGCTCCTCAAGAGTTTCTTGAGCCCTAGGAAACTCTCCCTGCCTCCCTGGGGGTGGACAGTGCCCGTTCTCCCTGGTTTTCCAGCCAGGGAACTGGCTACCYACTCCAAAATCTCCATTCTCAGAGCTCCTCCCACCTGTGTCACCAATCACCAAGGCTTGTAGGTTCACCTAGAGCTTTCAAGGATGGAAATTGTATGTCTTCCCCCAAAGCCCCTAGGTTTCTTTCTGAGCACACAGTGGGCCAGTCATCTGGAATGAAAATTTTGTGTCTAGTGAAATGCAGAGTTAACTCAGCAGATCTGTAAGTCCTGGGATGCTGGAAAAGTGGCTTTACAGCCACTGAATGCCCCAGCTTCCTGAGGCCGTGTTACCACCACTGGCACCGGTTACATCTCTGCTGGGTTCCGCACTCTCCATCACTCTTCTCACCACACTCAAGACCTTCAGGAAGATTTCGATGGCAGCAGCTCTCGCTTCCCCTGAAAAGTGCTTTGTTTCTTAAAGCTGCCTCAGCACTTTCCATCAGCCGGTACAGAGACCTGCCGCTATCCTGCAGGACCCTCATTCCCAAGGCTAGGAGCAGCCCCTGTGTTGGGAACCGGCTTGATTGCAGTGCTCTGCTCCATGAAATCTGCTCTCTTGGGTAACCTGGAACCAGCAGGGATTGCTGCTGAATTCTCCCTTAGGCAGGTGATTGTGCACTTAAAAGTTTGCAGGGAGTTTGGCTACATCATCCAGTGCTTTCCCACTTCTCCTTTCTCCAGGCTCTACATTCCTATAACATCCTTGCTATAGTTTTTCTTTCCTTTTGCTGGTTTACTGCTCCCCAGGCTGCTCTGGATGAGCAGAGCACTTCTGGGACAGATTATTTACTAGAAGGTATTTGGTACACTGCTTTAATAATGAGAACAAATTTTTTTTTAAGCCTTACAAATATGTTTAAAATCTAAATACAATGAGGCAATGCAGCATCATTTAATAGATCCAATAATATGCCAAGCCTGAGAATGACAAAAGCTGCCAGCAGGGTGCTACAAAGCAGGGTTCAGAACCCCACCGCTTTCAATCTAAGCAGAAACAGATTTCCAGCAGTAAGACATTTGTTAACCATTTTCCAGGCAGCAGGATGGGCCTCGGAGCGAGCCCTGCTGCCTGTGTGTCACCGCGTTGCAAAATCTTTGGCACACACTCACGCATCAGCGTCCTTGGAATTAAGGTCCTTGTGAAGACTTAAAGGCTTAGTGGACTAATATACTTAAGATGGATTTTCCCAAATATTATTCTAAGTCATTCAGAGACACTGTGTCCTGATGCTGGTAAGTGTGAATGAACGTAGCTCCAGCAGGAGAGTYGACATGTTCCAGCAGCGCTTCCTACGGGGCTGCACATAAGAACAGGGGATAATTAGGGGCTTTTAATGACATTGGGACACAGTCCCAAGGCTCTAGCAGGAACYGGGGCCTTCTGCCTGCTCAGGGATCCTGTGAAACGTGGCCAGCCCTTGTCCACAGCAGCCCCAGGGCCCCTTCGGTGTCCCCAGCATCCCAGTCCTGCCCCACATGCAGGGGTGTGAGGCAGAGGGACCCAGTGCCTGGTCTGATCCACGTCCCTCCTCGTCACCTGGCCCTTCAGCCCCTGAGGACGAGCTGCGGGGTCCCCAACAGCCCAATCCTGCTCCCAGGGAAGGGGCCACGCGCCGCACAAACCCGCACCCCGCTCAAGAGCCGGCGCCGCTCTTTATTTCCCCGGAGGAAAAGGAGGAGAAAATAAAAAAAGCAGCTATTGACAGCAGCGCTAGCGAGCCAGSAGAGAGGATGGAGACCTAATGCAGTCTTCAGCAATCAAAACCAGCCCCAGCTTGGTATTGGTCTCACATAGACCAAAAGTCCTAATAAACTGTTAATGGGAAAAACGATCATATTTATTACAGGAAAACAAGTTTATGATTACTACAGAGATGACATCATAACCCCCCGTGCCAGTTTAAACAATATTTGGAGAATTCATTTGTTTTGTACTATTTAAAATTATAGTGTGGGAGCCTATTTTAAGTGTGTATGCGTGTGTGTGCGTGTGTTGATGTATCCATGCTAATGTTTATTTTAATCTCTTATTTATAAAATTGATGTTCCTAGGCCTAAAATGGAAATTTTCTGTTCTAAAACATCTTTTAATTGTGGAAAATTATTGTATATATTTGTGTTTTCCCTCACATCCGTATCAGTATGTTTATCACCAGGCACGTGTGCACACCCATATATATATGACACACTTGCAGAGCCCGCACGGCTCAGTAAACAGTGTGGTGCAGCCACCGATGCTGCCACACGTGTAATATCTCCCTTAATCSCACAAGACGAGCAGCAGAATCACACTCCTACCCTTCCTCATAGACCCTGCTGCTCCATCAGCTGCATGAGGAGCTCAAAGGGCAGGGAACAGCTCCAGCGCGCCAGGTCCGTCCCCATTGAGGTCTCCCGGGTGGTGTTTTGGATGGCATCGCCCCCATGCAGTGATGCTGCCAAGAGGGTGACGGGCTGCGCTTCACTTGCTGCTTCCAGCTGACTCCTGTCAGGCGCCTCCCTGCATCCCAGCATCCCAGCATCCCAACATCCCTGCATCCACCCTCCTCCAGAGCCAGCTGCCATAGGCACAGGTACCCCTCAAGCCTGCCTTAGAACAAGGTATCTACCAACGAGGCTGATGCTGTCTGCTCCTTGGAGAGACCCTCAGCGCCTGCTTCCCACACTGCAGAGGGAGCGACCCCCKTCTCCTCACTGCTCCACCCCCAGAACACCCTGTGCTTTTAACTGAAGCCCTCCATTTCCTTGCACACAATTTCATGTAGAAATGCTCATTAAATGGTCTCTTGTGGACYGGCGGGGGTCCCTGCTGCCAGTTGTGGTGCTGCAGGATGGCACGATGGGCGACCCACGTTACAAGGCTGCCGGGGTCCCCAGCCAACCCTGCAGTGGGATTTCCGGCAAACTCCCCTGCTCCTCTGTGAGAAGAAAGGCCAGATGGCCAGGCCAGCCTCATACCTTTCACCAGGATGTACCCGGCATCCCAGGCAGGTCGGAGCTGGTCTAGACACGAGGGCCATAAATCTGCCGCCTGCTGCTCTATGCAACACTCCCACCACTGCTGGGACCAGGAGGAGGCAACGCCAGCACCGYCTGACAAGGTGCTCCTTGAAAAGCAAAAAGCCTTAAAGAAGAGCCAAGAAGGATCCTCTGTTTAAAAAGGATCCTACATTAACACACCCCCCAGCATCCCCTCCTGGGCACCTGGGAAGCTTTAATGGCACCGTTCAGTGTGGGGGATTCTAAAAGGGGACAAACGGGTTCAGAATGGTGGGGACATCGAGCACATTTTCCTCCAAGTTTTCAGACTGCTTTTCTGCTTTAAAAAAGAGGAAACTGAGGCCTGAGGAGATTGAAGTGTGTTTTTTGAGTCAGAAATTGTTCCTGACTCCCTCTCCTCGCCCCACTGGGGCCCACAACCTGCCACCTCCACAAGGCCAATGCTCCGTGAAGGAAGCGGCATGGACTCAAAGCTCAGAGCACGGGCAGCCCTAGGAGACACCCTGTGCTGCCAGGCCAGGGTTGAGGCGAGCAGCTCCTGCGGCAGACRCAGATGACCACGCTGAGCATTCCCACTGTCAGCTCTGTGCTCAAGGGATAACAGCCAGGCATGGGGCAGAAGATGGAAACAAATGGGCCTGAAAAGCTCCCTGAGAGCAGAGCCAGTGTTGGAACAGAGCCATGGCAGAGAGGTTCAGGAAGGCAGAGGGACTCCAATGGGCAGAAGGAGCCTCCTCACCACAGATGAGGCAAGCTGTACCCCAGCCAGGAGCCCTGTGCTGGGAGATGCCATGGGGCACATCCATGCAAGACCCAAAGAGGGAAGGAACTAGGTAAAAGGAGGATAGGTCTCCATGGAAAGCCTCAAACATGGGATATGGTGAGTCCTGTGCCTGGTCTGAGTGCTGGGAGAGCTGGACTGAAATCGTGACAGCCAGAGCCAGCTCCCAACCACTGCCATGCCCAAGCCTCACAAATCTGGCATCCCCCTTGCAGCCCCAGACCAARCTGGTTTGGTGGGTAAAGGTCATACATGCTGCAGCTGAACATCTTCTGGGAAGAGACATGGTTGAAGCATTAAGTAACATCGAGTAAACTTTGTTTAAAGGAGACAGCTGTGGAGCTGGAATGAACTGCAAACCAGTGAGACTCCCAGTGACGTGTCTTGCACTCTGTTGGAGTCCCCCACCACCCACAGTGCGGAGCTTAGAGGGYTGCATCCCTGAGGAACGGGCATGTGGCAGAAATCTGGTTGGAGTTTGGGCAGACARCTTTGGCTCACATCTTTGCTCCGTCCAGAAGACTGTCCAGAGAGAAGAACTGAATGGTACGGATACCTCTGCCTCTAGGATCCCTGAGGATGCTGCTTGTGCCCATGCCAAAAGCATCTCAGAGGGAAGATTGCTTCCAGTACGTTTGAGAGGGAGACAGCACATGCCTGAAACATAAATTACAGTCCACAGGTGGCAGAGAGACAGTCCTGGTAGAGACAGAACTGCCATTCAAGCTGAAGCTTTAAATGTTGGTAGAAGGCAACTTCCTTTGATATAGCAGAGAAAACTAGTCAAGATTTTCCTTTTGAAATGCTTTCCTTTTGAGAAAAAGAGTTTCCAAATGAGCACATTGTCCTGCAAATGTGCAGRGTTGAAAAGTGCAGTGTTTCCCAGTGCTTTGAGAACACGACTGGTTCTGTTCCTTCCTTTGCAGACTGGGAAGAGGTGAAGTGTCCCGCTGGAAGAGTCAAAGGTGATGTAGGCCTGTTCAACACAGCCAGGAAGGAGAGCTARTGTGAGGAGAGTGTTCCTGAGTGAGCTCCATCCCAAAATGTCCCTGAATGAGATTTRTTGCAGAAAGATGTGGCTGATGCTATCAGAAAAGCAGAGCTTCCAAGAACTCCATAGGAGGGGGATCAGATGGAGTTGCTCTGCAAGAACCTGAAGACCAGGAAAGGTGTTTTATGACCTCAAAATTCATAAAAAGCACTTCCTCATGTTTCYGAGCTAGTGTAGCAAGGCCAGAGCAGGATGGGGACAGAAGGGATATTTCTGTCCTGTGTTTCATAAGGATTTTTGGAACTGAAGGAACTGAGGAGCCTGGGGAGTGAACGTAAGTCAGAAGACCTAAAGCATGTCAAAAGCTTGGCTGATGCAGACAAGCCATGTTATGACAAATATTGCTTATGATGAGAGTGACAGAGGAGGGATATGGCAGTGGTGTGCAAAACATATAGTTCCAAGAAAGGCAAAAGAACTTTCTGTTCCTTAAGAGCATCAAATAGTAAAGGAGTTGAGAAAGCTGTGGGGCTCAGGGCAGCTCAGGCACTAAGGAACCAGAAGAGAGGATGGGAAAAGTCTGCAACSCTACCAAGATATCAAAAGGGACCCTGTTACAGAGAGACGGCATAGGCTCAAGGACCCAGGGCCTTCTGCAATAAGTTGGGCTCAGGAGGTGACTGTAGCCTTGTGCTTCCAGTAAATGATAACGAGGGTTAATGRGTGTGTTGGGGAGAGAGGAGAAGTCTTGGAGGAGCCTAGTCTCTCCGTGTGGGTGTGTTTGAAAGCGTTCAGCTCAAGAGATTCCTTAGATTGTGGAGTTATCTCTCACGCCAAGGGATGGAGACCCATCTCAAATCGGAGAAAGTCCAAGGGAACTGGCTCCAGAGAGCAGTCATGCCTGGGAAGGGACTAGCTGAGTGCCGAGGGGGAGGTACTCAGCTAGGGTACTGTGCCCATTCCAGGCTATAAAAGGCTCTTTGCGTGTCAGAAACAGAATTGATTTCCACTCCTGACAGCTCCTAAGCTCMAATATCTCCTAATAAACTCCATATCTTTATGCAAAGGAACTGCTTCATGTACACAAGATATGCAAAATGACGAGGCTCAGTGCCAGCCTGAACTTCCAGGACAAGGAGTGTCTCTAGTATGCTGCAAGTCTGCTATGGGAAGCTTCTTCACTCCAATTTTCTGGATAAAGGAAAGGCAGAAAGCCTGAAAAAAAAGACAACCTCTTCATGGGACCAATGACTTTTCAGGGTGTCTGAGCATGGCAGGGCAAGAGCCCATGCCGGCAGCACGGGGTGGAAACGGCTGGTTGCATTCACTGAAGCCTCCTGAGAGGCAATGCATGGGGGGACCCGTTACCCAGTTCACACGTATTGCCACAGAGACCTTAAGCATCACAAACATGACCAGGAGTCATGAGGAGAGCCAGGGTCTCTTCCACCACCCACCTGCAGTGACCAGGTTTCACTCAGYGTGAAAATTTCACGCTTAGATGAGAATAATATGGAAATAGTCTGTATCTGCAAAAATAACACCCTGATTCAACATCAATAGCAGGAGCTTGTGGGAGGATAAGTCAAGTTTTAAGGAGCACAGCTGGTACAAATGTGGCAGTGTCCTCTCATATGGCTGTACTCCTGTCACACAAGTGACACAAACTGTGCCTGATGACAGAGACAGGCAGTAGTACCTGATSCCATATCACCCTTGACCATGGCTTAAATGTGCTGGATAAAGTGAAGAGAACTTTGCAAAATGTAAACATTGCAGGCAAGGGGACCTCAAGGTCTCCTGTCACCAACCCCGCTCCACATTTCACTGCTCTCTGCCACACAGAGCTGTGTAACTAGAGTTGTATATAAAATGCTTGTTTTCYAAACAGACTCTGAACCTCCGTCTAACAACACCAAGGGAGAGGAGAACCTGTCACTGTCGCAGCTGTGACTCCTACATGGTCTGTGCCATTCACTRCTCATCCCAGCTCTGGGATCCCAACTCAATCTGTGCATCTGTCTTTCCTGCCTGCAACATCCCGCTGCTGTAGTGGGTTGTGCAACGGATTCATGCCCCGACTCCTGCCCTGCTGCCTCCTTTCCCAGGAGCCATCTGCCCATTCCTGGTTCCTCTTCTTCCTCCCACCCAGACCCAAGTTTCCTCTCCTCTGAGAGGGTTTATTGAATCCAGCAGTTCCCAGGCATGGTCAGTTGTCCTACCCCTTCCTTAGTCTATCCTAAAAGTCCTATAAGACCCAGGAAAAGCTCTAAAGTGGCACCCAGTAGACAGGCCCGGCTGTGCTCTGGTGCTGTTCAGTGCTGCAGGTTCCCCTTTCACTCATGGTCTCGGTTACACAGAGTCACTGCAGGAGCTGCTGTGGACCTGCCAGTACCCCATGACCAGCTAAACTGCCCCAGTCAAGCTGTGCTGAAGTGCTACTGGTGAGCATGGCCGGGCCAGCAGAAACCAGCTTGATTGGTGAAATCAGTTTGTTGGCAGCTAGCAGACAGAGTGTCCTTAGATCTGGCCTCCCTTGGGAGGCATAAATGCTCTCCATTTGCTGGGACGGCTGGGATCCACACYGACCTCTGCTCATGGCCTTGTCCCAAAGTTTGTTGACCCTGAAAAGCAAGTCCTCAGCCACACTAAAAACCCAAATGTGCAAGAATAAACACACTGTGTGATACCCAATTTGGGCTGTGGAACACTAGGAGGGGCAGAGACACATCGGGTGGATTTCACAAGCATTTAGATAATTTATATTGGGGCATTGGGGTTAGYGGCTCTGGGCACTGTCCCAGGCGCCAGGGTTAGGCGACTCCCACCACTATCCCAGGCATGGAGGTTAGAGAGCTCCTTGGTTTGCTAGACCAGATGCCAAGTCTATCTTGACGGGTGATTCAGCACAAAGAGTTGAGGGCAACCTGACGTGGCCGAAAGTCAGATGTGGGGCAGCAGAAAAGCAAGAACCAGCACGTGGACACTGAAGCCTGAAGCTGGTGATGGGACTAGCTGGGCCTTGAGCACTGCAGCTCCACAGCAGGTTGGAGGCCCATTCGTGAGCAAGAGGACCTGCCCGGCTGGCACACTGGGCACCCTGGAGCTGGCTTAGTCCTATGTGGCCTGTTGGGTGGAGCCCTGGCGACCTCCCCGTCTTGCCGAGTGCTGCCTGCAAAAAGCATTCCTTCRGAGCGCCCCAAGAGGCTTTTTTTGCAAACCCTTCCAGATAAACCCAACTTATTTAGCTGATAATATATAAACAGTTTATCAGCTTTGCGCATTTGCAGTGCAGCGGGATGGATGTTGCTCTTGGAATTCTGTTTGGTCATAATATTTAGAAGAGGGCTCCGATAGCAAAGATAAGCAGCTCGCCCGCAGCAGATGGCTCGCGAGACGCTCGGCGGAGCCAACATTCTGCAGGGAATGAATAAACTTGTAATGCAAGTTGTTTGTAAGTGGTTTTAGCTAAATGTCACATGTAAGACTGCACAGACATGCTCTGTCCAAGGTGTTTGAATTTATAGGAGCAAGGATTCAAAGTCAGGGGCCAAATTTGCTTTTAAACTTCCTTAAACAAACGTACGGAGGATAAAATACCTCTGGATTTGCTCTTTGAGCAGGGGGTGTGTGCAAGACGCATGCAAATACACAGCYGCCTCCTGCGACAGCGAGTCTTTGCCAAGGGGCCGTGCCTGCCACCCTGCCCAGTATGGGGAGCCTGGCTCAGGGAGAGCACCACAACATCCACAGAGGTCCCCCAGGTCCCCTTCCACATTATAAGTGACCTTTGCTGTCGCTGGTTCCTTCACCTTCCCACAGAAGGGAAATGGGGAAAATAATACACCGTCTTCCTAGGCAGAGGCCAGTGAACTCCTGCTTYATCCCGCGGTCTGCGTGGCCAGACTGTGAATGGGCCCCAGGGAAGCTCCGGCGAGYACGGCAGGAATGCCGGAAGCGGAGCTCCTCCGCAGCAGCCCCGCGGGTGTCTCCGGAGGTGCTCTGAGGAAGCCAAGGCAGGAGGAACTGACCTCGCAGCTCTGTGCAGAGAGAAGGCCGCGGCGGACCCTGCGTTCGCGTGCCCGGTGTGAGCGCCGTGTGTGCTCTGCAGAGCGCTGCAGAGCGCGGCCAGGCCTCGGGCGCTGCTCCGAGCCCAGGGACTGCAGTCCCCCACTCGCATGGTCCCGGCTTCGTCAGGACGCACTCTTCAAACAGAACATCGTGCCATCTGGGGGCTTGAATGCCTAGYGAGTGTTAGCCTGGGGAGCAAATGCCTACCCTGCTCTTGAAGCTGGCCAAAGAATTGCCTCTTTTCTCTYGCCTGTCACCTGCTTTATCCTCCCTGCATGCTGCCACCATGGTAGYCAGGAAGGGGACAGCAATGCTGTTGAGATGAAGAGGATGCAAGTGTAGAACAGCAAATGAGGACAGGAGTCAACCTCCTCKCTTGCAAGTGAGGAGACACCACAACCAATACTGAGTGATTGCTGGTGTCTCTGCAGGGCTGTAGGCACAATCCACAAGATGCCCAGCATGATCCCATGGCACAGGAGAGCCCTGYTCCTGCACTATGACTGTGCTCCCCTTAGCAAGTTCCCTCAAAGGTAACTGAGGCCCTTGGGTGTTGACYCACAATCAGGTAATGCCAGCAGATCTGCCTCCACGAGAGCTGCAATCGACAGAGATGCTCCTCTCCCACGTGCAGCAGGCAGTGCCTCATCCACTGACACCACCATGCACAAGAGGTCTACACTGCTTTGTATTCCCTCCCTTTTCATGACTAACTTCACTGCAGATGAGTGCAGCAAAACAGTGCCTTCATAAACAAAATGTGCTTCTTTTAATACAGTCTGGAAGGAAAACACCTAGAAGATAGTGTTACTTTTTCTTCTGTTTTTTAACTTTTCTCAGCAATTCATCACAGGAAGGCAGAGAGCCACTGCCTCTCCTGCAGAGCCCACGCAGACTGATTCTGGTATAAGAAGAGCTGGTGGAAAACCCACTAGCAGCAGTTGCATGAGCCTGACTGTCCAGAGGAACAGCCTCCTCTCACAAACCACCTAGAAATCCAGAGGTGATTCCACAACTGGCTACTCAGGATTCAGACAAGCATCCAAAAAAGGGAAGAGGCTGGAGCCAAGGAGCATTTCTCTTGACCTGTGTTTCAGGAGTTAACAGACTTGGTGTTTCCAGCCCATTCTATTCATCTAGTCTTTCTCATCCCACTAATAAGAAGTCACACAGGTCACACTGCTCCAGTATGGCCTCGTGCAAGAACTGTAGAGAGCTTTGTTTTCCAAAGAGCTAGCCTCATGTCCTAACTTAATTCCATTGGGCTTCTTCAACTGCATCTCCTAATTGCCTAGATTTATGAGGACTCTACTGAAATGTCGAAGACAGCATTTAGAGTCCCTCAGTTCTTGTTCTGTTTAATTCATTCCTTTTTTCCTCGGGTTGTGATTCAAGCTCAGCATGTGCAGTTCTGCCATTGCCAACATTCTCTTTCATTTCCAAAATGAGACAGATAGAAATCTCTGTGATTGTTKCTTTCCCTCTTGCAGTCACTCTTCACCTTTTTACAAGTTGTTTCACTGCAAAATTAACCTAAGAATGGGCTCTGTGTTCACTGTGAAAGCAGCCTGGCACTCGGGATATAAATACCTTTGGCAAGCAAAGGTGGCTTTCTTATTTCCTGACGGAGGAGACGTTTGCAACCTGCRCTATCTCAGCATTTTGATGGATTCACACGTCATCTTCTCTGAGAGCTCTCAGTAACTCCAGTCCTACCACCTTCATCTCCYAGCTCTCTCCAGGGCTTTCTGAAAGATGCTGAAGGTCCAGAGCAGACTAATTGAGGCCTATCTGTCTACAAAAAGAGAAATGGAAAAAGCCACAAGCTGTTGGGGTGCCCTCCTGAGGCATCCTCATGAGGTTGTTGCCTTAGGTATACACTAGCAGAAGATGTGCTTGGTGATTGAGAGACTTTCGTCATGTTTTACATAGCACAGTTAGGATGTAGGTGACCTGAGATCCTTCTCTGGAGAATGTTTAGTTATATTAATAAGGTTTTAACTGAAGCAGTATAAAAAAAAAATCTCTGAACTGAGAATCAATGCAAGGAGTCCGTGTCCGTGATTCCTTCCCATCGTTAATTCTTCCRCACTTCCCCAGACCTCTTGCTACAGTCTAACCCAGCTAGTTGAGAAAGATGTCTCTGTCCTCCTCTGGATGCCTTGGCAACTCACTGGCCTTCAACCCCTGTGCAAATAACCACTAAGTATTCTCCTCACTGACAACTAACTTGGGTGATYGAAAGCAGATCATGTTTGAGAATGGTGAACGAAGGGAACTGTGACATCTGGACTCAGCAGGACACCTTCAGGCTCCCTCACCAGACCATGATCACTGGACACACTCAGTGAGCTCCATCGCTGCTGCTAACTCAAGGAACAYGACTCATGACCCAGGAACTGCAGATAGCAATGGAAGAACCTCAGCCTGAACCAGCAAAAGAGCAGATCTCAGCTGCTCCCTCCCCTGTCCCATGAGGATCCCTCCCACAAATGGGGTCCGTCAGAGCACTGCCAGCAGTTGTTGCTATCCATCGAGATGTAGCTATTGAACAATCCCTCTGTAATTGGCATTGTTTGCTAAAAATAAACTCTTGCTCAATGAAATGCAGCCAGGAAGACACAGTTCCCCCAGGGCTTGGACTCTCCATCAGACCAGCTGCCCTCATGCATGGCTAAGATCCTGCTGTGGGAATGCCCAAGCTGCTGGTGGTGGCATTGCCGAGTACAGTCCTTCWTCAGCCCTGTGAACTCGTGAGAACSTCGCTGCATACCCTGTGGGTGCCAGCATTTCCACAGCACATGGCTCTGTTGCCTTGGCAGACAGTGAGAGTCCAGCACAGAATCAGTCTTGCTCTCATGAGTGTGTCCCAAGCACACACGGGTACTCACCGGCTGAGGCCTCTGCATGGTCAGGTAACCACCGTCCCCGATGCAGCCAGCACAGGGACACCCCTGTCCAACAGCGAGGAGGAAGGCTGACAGTAAACTTCCTATGCTGAATTTTCTAAAACTAACTATAAATGGTAAAAACTCAAAGTCCTGCTTTCTCTGGAGGTTTTGAAGCAAAATAACCCCAAGAACAGCAGCTTCAACTTTTATTCGGATGAGAAAACATTCTTTTATTTTGACATCATCTGTGTCCGTTTTTATCATAGGGATAAAGTATCTTTTATCTGGACATAATGCATCAAGTTGCAGAGTGAGTCATAAAGTGAATCTATACAATTGAGCCAATGAGCTGTGTCTTGGTGAGGCCTGGCAAAGTCTAAATGTCACACACGAGGTACACGGCAATAAACAGGGATCTCCGCTCTCCAAGCAAGCAGGGGCTGCTTCAGCTGCAGTAGCAGAGGACGACTCTAAAGCCACATCAGACACACACAAGGCTGCTGGTGCGCTGGACATAGACCTGATTGCATGAGTGGACCCTTCTCATACCTACTTGACTCAGCAGAGATGTAGAGTTTATTCTGTGMAGCAGGTTTTACTAAACAGCCTGTCATGCAGGCAGGTGCTTTAACTGGATGCTGCTGGGTTGATGGTTCATGCTCTATCAGCAAGGATCTCACTTAGTTTTGACTGGAAGCTATTTTGTGCTCCCCACTTTCAATGTCCAACAGTCAGTAGATCAGCCTGGAGGCTGGAAGACGCCTTAACACAGCACTCTGCACTGCTAGACAGGCAAGGTATCCTCCAGGCACACTGCAGAGATATATCATAAACTTATGAGAAATAAAACCTCCCTGCCTGCTCCATCGCCCTAGACTCACAGTCCCCAGCTACCTGGGGGACAGGTCTGTTTTCTGTATTTGCTCCCCTTTACTGGGGGACACATCCCTATACCACATTGCCTCTGGACTGTTGTTAGGGGTAGCCTGTAGCTACCAGGACCTAACCCTCTTGTCAAGAGCCATCCTACACCCCCTATTCTGTCCTGGAAAGAGGTCTAAGGTTGAGGACAAAGAGGAGCCCAAAGCTCAGCAGGGCCGATCTCTGTGGCTTCCTGCCGCTGTCCCCTGCTGATGCACAGGCCTGGGAGGTCCCACCAGACTGCAGGCAGGTCCATGGCACGTGGCTGCTTCAGGAACAGTTGCCTTGCAGCACGTGGCCTCCAGGGCTTCGTTACATTAATCTTYCCAAACTCATGTACCRGGYAGARGAGCAAGAGCGACGCAGTAACACARCGAGGYCGTGCTCCCCATGAYGGAGCAGCCTGGAGGGAAAAAGAYCTGCTCTAYRTGTTGTGTCATGTCCCTGCAAAAYCCTTCCATYAGTCAAGCAACCGAGGAGGACAGGAGAAAACAAACCAGCTCACTTCTCATCACAAACCGATCAGTCTACATCTACAAGGGTTTGGTGGGCCCAGGTGGACAAGGATGGTTGAAGAAGGGAACAAGTCAGGGCTGAGATGAGACGAGCTTACCTGGTGCAAGCACAGCCTCTGAGGGCTGCCATCCTARGCCACAGCAAACAGAAATGTCTCCTCTGATCCTGCAAACCAGGGCTCTGGGCCACCACTCGACAYGCACTTCATGAGTGATGGATTGTCCTCAGTCAGAGACACTCAATCAGTGTCTCCCCAGGGGAAGATAACATGACTTAGCTTTTACCTACCCACTGCACAGAAGGGTCTTTTAACTAACCAGAGCCCTYGTCCACCTCCTTTTCAGAACTCCTACAAAGCCATTGGATTAAAATTCAAAGGTGGAAGCATAGCAGGAAACACTTTGATACCAGGAGACGGACCAGTCAAGGAATGTTACAGGATTTTTCCATAGCTGTTTCTTCTCAAGCATGTACACAAGCAGCACTGGGTTATGCAACTCTGCATCAGTGCCTTTTAGCTGCACCAGGCATAGGAGAAGCGGGTGTTATTTAAAAACACCCCTCTCTTTAACCAAGCAGAGAAATGTGCGCTGGCACAGGCAACGAGAATTGCGAGGTGTGCAGAGTCTGAGTGTTTCTACTGATTGGTACAATAAGCATCTTTTCAAGAACCAGGGACACTGTAAAGGCCCATGGCAATGTCACAGCAYGCAGTTCTAAGGGAATACATGGTGAGGGTGAGTGCCACAGCCCGAGTACACAGCAATGTCTGAAAAGTCACTCTGGGAGCAGATTGATAAATGCAGCCTTCRGTACTCTAGTGAATTTGGATTCACTGATCCTGGAGAGGCAGCTCCCCCYAACCTTTCCTTGGATGGTTTCCTTCCATCCCCAGGAACGCCCCCCTGCCAGCAGACACGCTGCCCAACTGGCCACCCCAGCAGCCCCAGGACACACTGATGGCACAAGGGGAGCACCACACAAATGCCACCTGATCTCAGCCTGAGGCTGAACTAATGTGCACGGAGAGGAGGTCACCTGCTCTTAACTCCTTCCCACATACCTACGCTCAGAGACTTCGTGACCAGCTAAAAGTGAGTCCAGCAGCTTGGTAGACCTCAGCAGCTTGGTAGACCTCAGCAGCTTGGTAGACCTCCCAGGGGTTAGGGTTACATGGGTGGCCCTAGACAGGTCTCAGTTTTGGTGTTGGACATCTGCCAGAGGTGAGTGAGAGCCCTGGGAGTGGGATATTGCTCGGTGGATACCCACTTAGCAAGGAGGTGACTACGCCAACGAGGGAACAAACCTGCTGCTCTCCGAGGGCTTGGAGACCCCCTGCAGAAGGACCCGAGCATTTGGTGAAATGCCTGCACTCCTCATGCTGTTCAGTAGCACTCACATCTCTCATCCTGGAAATCATCACCAGCAGCTTGGAGTCATCACGCTTGCAAACCTCTAGAGGGAACATGGGAGCTCCGCTGCCCGTGCGCGAGGCAGCTCTCCCACGTTTGGCTCCTCTCCTGCTGAAACCAAGCGCAGGAGAGGGACCAAGGCTCCCTGCCGTTCCCGACGAGGGACGATGAGCACGAGCAGCTTCTGCAGGTTACATCAGCGTTGCTCCTGCTGGGCTGCTGCTTTGAACCTGACCCAGAGGGAAAGCTGTGCTGACATTCCTGCATGAGCTGGGCCCTGGATGCAGAGCAAGAGCAGCTGTGCTGAGCATCTGGGCTCCTCCAGCCCAGCCGCTTTGGGCGAYGATACCGAAGCAAGGGAGGAGAGCCCTCCCCTCCTTTGCCTATTCCCCTCCAGCCTTTTCCCAGCACCCTGCAGCTGATGGGCGGTGTATGCCACAACCTGCACTTTGTCCAAGGATGGCAGGAATGGCTGCAAGCTGCACATCAACTCTCAGCTTTCAGCAATGCCCCCTTGGAACRAAGCAGCTCCTTGGATGTCTGCAGAGCTCCATGCCAGGTTGGGTGGTAGAACCGAGCTATGCACTCCCAGCCAGCCCAGCCTCCTGGGGACTCTGCACCACGCTGCCTTGGCTTTTATTTTTAGTTCCTTCTTATCGTGGAGGAGGTGGCTGCCAGCTGCTCCCTTCGGTGCGGCACAGGAGAAATAATCAGCTCTGGCAGCGACYGCGTTGGCAGCAGAGCTAGGGTGGGAGAGCCAGGCGGGCAGGCACCCTGCTGCCCTCCGCCCTGGGAGCAGAGCAAAGAGGGGCTCTGAGCACAGACACGGGGGCCTCCCTGCACATCCTTGCTCTGTTCACTTGCAGTACATCCCARGAAAAGGCAATGTTTGGTTGGCACGTGCTGCCAGGGGAGTTCTGGAAAGCTTCCAGATACCTGTGCTCATGCCCAAGGAAAGAAGACTATGCTAACTCTTGGCTCCTGGGATGCATTGCACAGGAACCTGGGGGCTTGCAGCCCATGTTTGCTCTGGTTAGAGTTGCTAGACATCTTTTGCCAAGCTGTGACTGCTATGACTGCTGTGGGCCTAATTCATTGCTGTCTTTGGATCACCTGTCTCAGCTTAATCCAAGGAGGAAAGAGCGTGGCAGAAGCAGTCTCCTRTGGGGGAAAAGCAATGAATAGGGCTGAGCCATCCTCAGACAGGTGACAGGGACCCCAGGTTAGGAGGGACATTCCTTGGAGGGCCCAGTTTACCCCAGAAATGATACAGCTTTGTCTATCCCAAGTAAAGCGGACGTCATCCCTCTCACCCTCAGCTATGGACAAATAAATTTCCTCTGTACACTGAAAGCTAATGAAGGAAACGTGTATTTCCACGTAACATTGGAGGTCAGGGCAGGACAGAATGAGGAGGGCACTAGAGAAAGGTTTTTCTACATTTGTCGGGCAAGTCAAAGCTCCACTGTGTATGCTGCTGTGGTTAAGGCTGTGGAAACAGTCACATTACTGCATTAAAATTRGTCTGAGGGACTATGTTGGTCAGACCCTGCTGCTAGCAAACATATTTCCAAGCAYATCTCTAATTCTCAAGATCAAGAAGCTGCAGTCAGAGCTGGATGTAGGAATGGTGCAAGCACGATCTACTTATAAACACAGCTAAGACTCAGAACAGTTTGACAGGATGGGATGGAATGGGGCACCTATGGACTTCCAAGCATATAGATAACGTGGACTGTGGGAATTGCACTGTCCCACATGTCAGACACATCACTGATGCCCTGATAGGCAGGAAACAGCACGTTGTGTGAACTCTGAGGAAGGATCAGATGAAGAAGCTCAGGTGGTTTCTGGGCCATTTCCTAGAGACATCCACAAAAAGCAACTCCAGGCCTTCCATCTCCAACACCATCTGGCCTGGACCAGCACAAAGGGAGGAAAAGAAAAAGCTAAAAACTCTCMGAAACTGTAAGAGGTTTCCTGGCTCAAGACGATGCGGATCCATTTCAACTAAAAGAGATTATCTTGACAGCCTGAAAGCTGTTCTTAAATGTAGCTGGTGCACAACGCGCCACATAGCTATGGAAGACTCTAAATCACGSCTTGGTGGACATGGGATACCAAATAAGTGAAAAGGAGATAAAAGACCATAATACAGGTGTGACGACTTTGATAAATGCCTTAAAGATGGCAATTCAAGGTCTCATTATTGCACTCGCATGATTCAGTGGAAAAGGCACTACCATGAAACAGACCTTGATAAATGGAAGATTCAATGGACTCAGGAGGACTATTACATCCTGTGACACCTCACAATTCATATTGGGGTCAATGTTGCTGGCATGATTGACAAGAACCATGATGTCAGAACCTGAGAAGCTTCTGGAGACAAAGTCTCYTCATCCTAGAGTACTTAGAAACAACTACAGACCCATGAAAAAAGACAGAACTATAGGCAGAGTGGAAAATACGCCCAATGCAGAAGGGCAACGTCTGGACTGCAAAGGGAGCCCCAGTGTCAACCAGACGCTGAGCCTTCCCAATGCTCTGCATGATCCAAAGGTGGTGAATGGCTGCAGCCAGCAAGACCCTGACTCTTTCCATATTTCAGCCTATTTTACCAGGCCGCTTTCCCATAACCTGGTGCTTTGGGCAAAAGCAACCAAATGGAGCTGGTAATGCAGGAAGACTCTGCCTTTGCTCTTCACCGAGCAGGAGACAAAACCAGACAAACTCCTACACCTTAAAGCACATCTAATTCTACCATCCCTCAAGTCAGCCRTCCATCTCTCCTTCACTTTCTGCCTCTGCAATGCTGGGGGTGAGAGGGCAGAAAGAAAGCAATACCCCAGCAAGTAAAGGAGGCAGATGCAGCATTTGGAGGGTTAAAATTGCTCAGGATGAGTAATGTGGTGCTGGAWATTAGTTATAAACTTAGTATCATTGGGGCACCACTGCAAATTCTGAAGCAAAATTGTCGTTAACCTGCTCAGAAATCGAGGCTATAGCTTGCATGGGAAACCCATACAATTGGATAGTAACTGTCTCCCACTGTGGGATCTGTAAGCACTCCAGCAACACCTCGGTGTGGTGCTTTCAGGAGTGGAGAGGTAGAGGAGGGTCAGACTCCTCAAGGCTGCTGCTTTGGATAGTCCATGGCATGATTTGTGGGACTGGTTTGTGGAGTTTGCCCATAGATGCTACACTAGCACCAAAAACAGTCCTAGTACCAGCGGTGCTTGGACCAGAGAGAGCTCTGATGGTCCTGGGCCCATGACTGGAGCCAGAAAATATTCAGCAGTCACTGTCCAGCTTCTCTGAGGATGGACCTTTCTCAGACAGCTCAGCTTTTGACTGGCCCTGTCAACTARGAAGGGTCTTTAAATGGCCAGCCTTGAAGGTGCCAGCATTTAACTCAACTGCTTCTCTTAATTTCTGCCTTCTTGCCAGTCCTCTTCTTCTACACACAGGACATAACCACTTTTTCTAATTGTTCAAGGACTCTCTGGCCAGGACCAGTATACAGGTTTCTGCCACTAATAACAGACACGGAGCCATATCTCAACCAGCGTCCATCTTCCCTGCTCTGAGCTGCCTCCCATTCAGGTGTGTCTCTGCCAGAAAAGATTTGGGATCTGTGGCAAAATCCAGGACTTTCAGAGTGCCTTTGGCCTCCTCTGCTGATCTCCAAGCCYAACAAAGTGACTATTTTCTTGCTCAATACAAGTTTATCCTGGAAGCCCTCACTGATGCTCAGCCACATTCGTCACTTGAGTCTCTGCAGACYCACTGCCAGTTCAGGTGGGGTTTTGTATTTCTCCCTTTCCCCACARCTCTTAGCTCTGCTCAGGCCAGCTCAGGGAGATGCCTGGCTCTCAGCCACACATCAAGARCTGGTATCAGATCTGGAGCCCTGAGTCTCTTTTTTATGGGGATAAGTTTGGCAGCAAATGGCCCACTCAAGCTGACTGCTAAAACCTCTCCTCTTTGCTTGTTTCCTCAGCCATTYACTGCTCCACGATGTTAAACTGAGGCAGAGAAACTTCCTTGGGAGATTTTACTCAAGACAATATTTTTTGACTCCATACTAGAAGAAGAGTCCAGGCTCTCATCTCATCACCTACACAAAAAGGAGAGGATCTACTGCAGATACCTGGTCCTGGACAACTTGACCATCTTGATCCTGCTTATCAGATCCTGGTTAGCAGCCACGCACCTGGACCTTCTGCCCTAGCTTCTTTTCTGCAGGTCTTCTACGAAAACTGCYAAAGGGATCTTCAATGGTTTTAGTGAGACACCCAATGCTTCTCCAAGAACATATCTTTATTCCTAGGGTATTTGAGTAGTTTTGTCACATGTGCTCATCATCTGTTTCATTTTGGTTCACGAAGAAAACCCACATACATGGGGTTCCTTCTACTAATGCACACTTGAACACTAAACCTCTCCAGTCCTGCAGGTCTRTACCACAGAATCATGGAATGATTGATATTGGAAGGGACCTTTGGAGATCATCTAGTCCAACCCCTTCACACAAGTAGGGACACTTAGATCACATTGCACAGGATCACATCCAGGYGGGTTTTGAATACCTCCAGACAAGGAGACTCCACAACATCTCCGGACAATCTGTTCCAGGGCTCTGTCACCCTCATAGTAAAGGCGTTCCCTTCCTTAAGACATTTGTGCACACATAAGATCCCCTTCAATCTTCTCTACTCCAGGCTAAACAGGCCCAGCTCTTCCAGTCTCTCCTCATACAAGAGATGTTCCAGTCCCTCAGTTATCTTGGTAGCCCAGTGCTGGACTCCCTCCATGTCCCTCTTGTCCTGGGGAGCCCAGAAGTGGACACACTTGTGCCACTGCAGCCAGGCTGAGCCAACTGACTGCACCCGCTGCCCACTCACTGCTCAGTGAAGGTTGGTCACCTCTGGGGTTTGGTGACACCACAGAGTCTGTCTCCTGTTCTGAGTGCTTTTAAGGGCTAGAGAGTGACCTCATGGATCATGTCCCTGTCTGTTCCCAGGCAATCAGCCTCTGGCTCCAGCAAAGCTCAATGGAGCAACAGGGCTGCRGGATTCCAGMTGGCTCTGGGAAGCAAGTATGACCMTCACGGCAGCAGGACACATACAGATGGACACCATGCGGAGGCCTGTCACCAAAAGGCTGCACCTAATTAGAGCTGTCCCCAGGAAGCAATGGTGGCCTGTAAARCACACTTTCTGGCTCAGTGCACTGCGTAATGTGTGCTGGCCCCAGTCAAAAGGGCTGGCTGCATGTGCATGCTGCTTGTTTTTTGTCTCCCAAGGGGTCAGGCAGCCCCTGCAGTGCTGTTAAACGCAGACTTTCAGGACTTACTCCTTTGCCAGCAATCTCCGTGTGAGGCCAACACAGTTTGCTTGCACAAGACAACAGAAAGTGATTTTTACACTTGACAACAATGAAGTATTCTTGCATTTAACTAGAAGTATGTGTTCCCTAAACTCAGTGCCTTTTGGAAAAGTCCTTAAATCCATCAGTCCCATTTCACCCTCCCAAGGGATACAAGTGACAATCCGCCTGTGCTCTGCCTCTGCCTAGGGGGGATGTTCTGGAGCAAGCTGCTAACACCTCATGGGACTGCAGATACTCCAGATCACAGGGGAGGAAGGAGGGAAGAGCCACGCCAAAAGCTGTAGCTTCAGCTTGTTAATGGGAAGAAAACATGGGAGGCCTGAGGGAATGAAAGCTGGCAAAGGTCCATGGTGGCACTGGAGCATGGTGAGCCATGGATCCAGCCAAAGCAGACTTAGGGATACCCATTAAAACATCAGGATGCGATTAAACTCTTTCCAGGGCCTCAGGCTATGAGACTGGGACCCATACAGATGGTCACCATGCAGAGGGTCATCGCCAGACACCCTGGTCACTTGCACRCCAGAAGCCTGCACAGAGACAGGCATCTAGTGATGCATCACGAGTGGACACGTGGGGAGCCCTGAAGCCCTGCAGGAAGGACACGGACAGGTCAGACTGGGAGGTCCCCCTCTGCAGCAGCTCTGGGATGCATCCTAAAGGAAGAGTATGGATCCAACTTAGCTCATTCCCGTGTTCTCTGCTGCTATTGCAATCTGCACTGTCATGATTAGCAGAAGCAACCCACATCATACTGATTTTTAAGAAAAGTTTGGGATGTTTCATCTCCTTTCTCCTTTCCATATGACCACACAGTTAGCATCCTTTAAGGAAGGAGCTGGATGTTTATACTTTAAGCCATTCCAAGGCTGGAAACCTCACTGGAAAGCTGTTTTGGTAAGATATCATCACAAATTGCCACTCTAGACACTGAAGGTGCATTTTGCCAGGACCTGCATGCATGTCCATGATCCCCACTTTCTAGGAAAAGCACCYCCAAAATGCAATCAATAGTGTCAGCCACCAGAAAAATCTTTCAGAGCAAGGGCTCTACTCAATGTAAGCATCCTTCCAAATATCCATTAAAAAGAAAAGGAAAAAAAAAAAGGTAATTTGCACATATGGAGTTAAAAGAAGTAATTTRCATATAAGGAGTTTTAAACTGAATCAAACTGAACATCATGATTTCTGAAGGTCTCTTTTTTGGTTTTCAGCTGAAAAAAATGCCATTGATAACAGCAAAGAGAGGATGAAGAAGGGGCTGCTGTGATGCTGAGCGAGCGTGGAGTCTTACTGCTTGTCCTATGTGAAATGCAGAGGTCCTGCTGCTGCTGCCAAGCACCAGTGCTCTGCTGTGACGCAGCCCCACAAGCAGCCCCAGCACTGCTGCTGCCTACGGCCACACTGGGGCTGATCCCTGGTAATTGACTGCGGAGCCTTTCCCATAGACAGCCCTTTCCATTCACAAGCCACAAATGTGACCGGTATTTATAATATGCACTTGGTCARGGACAAATGTCTGGAGGGCATGGGGGCTACTTCATCTCAGCATGACATAACGAGGTGCAAGGCACAGAGCTTTCCTTATCTCCTATGGCGTCATATGCCATAGGAATGTATATGCTCAGAATATTGCTCTGGGTGTATGCACAGGGTATATACTCTACTCAGAAACGTCTGGCATATAAATGCCAGAATCTTCCTGCACGGAACTAAAAACATTTATTCTGGAAGAGTCTAGAGGCTCGTGGCTAAAGGCAATAAATACAGATTTAATTTCATAGTTAATACCCTGTCCAGGGTAAAATGCTCATTTTTAATATCGTTGCCTGCAATCTGACATTACCAACAAGATGTTGCAATACAGTATCTGAGTCATTGCACRGGAGATAATGGTATTTTCTTGAGTTCAATCTGGAGGAGAGTTGGCCCCATTAATCAGGCTTGAAAAAACGATGCCAGAGAGTCTGCCAGAGAGTCTGTCTGGCCTGCTCTGAGCACGAGTTACGTGACCCAAGACTGCAGAGAGAGGGGGGAGTGAGCATGAAAAACCTGAATATCACAAGAGGCTCCTCCCAGGAGGGCATCTCACATGTGTTGGCCTTCTAGGGTCGGCCAAGAGGYTCCCAAGTTTTGAACATGGGTGAGTGGCCATGTCCCTCCAGGCCTGTCTTTGCTTTTACACRGTCYKGAGGGAGCTRCTGTCCCAYMSTATGARCAGGGTGCTTCACCTYGTCCCCAGTGATAAAGTGACAGAGRCAATGATGTCCATTATGGAGAGGTCAATATGGGCTCCCGGATGAGGGCATGGGGAAGAAAAACCACAAAGCAGCTCATGGAAGATATCCTGCCCTTCAGAGAGTGCAAGTCTTGTWGGTCTCCTTGGGGGTGGAAGCAGAAGAAGAGAAAAATGGAGAATAAGTGAGAAGACTGGTGGGGCTGCCTTGGACTCCGAAAATACTAAAGGAGTTCTGAAGGTCTGGAGAAAACCAGGAGCCCTCCTCTGAATAACAAGCTTTGTTTTGTCCAGGCAAGCAAGAGCGGCTCCAGCTATCCAGCAACACCAATGTGGGAGGGAGATCTCTCCTGGCAGAGTGCTCTTTATTCTGGCAGACAAATACAGGATCCACGCAAAAAATATGCAATGCACTTTTAACACTGAGCACTATCAGYCCATTGGACCAACTTGTGTAGGGACAGAAGAAATCTGCTTTCAGGAAGAAGACTTTAATACAAGAYTGGGTGTCTTGTCATGAAATAAATGCTATTTCTTGATCAGAAAATGCAGACAGGAGACAAGAATTGATGTATGAAAGTCCCCGGCCTGCCATGCAGGAAGTGAGAGAAGACGATTCCTTTTGCCCTTGAGAACCTGTAAACGGCTCTGTAGAAACATAAGGTGTGAATGAAAAAGTGACTCATGAAAACAAGCCAGGTTAACTCCTGTAACTCTACCTCCAGGGGTAGTGCAYCGTATCTAGGGAAGGCAGGGACTGCAAGCCAAGTTCAGACTACCCTGAGATCCAAGTCAGAGAAGGATGACGGAAACCACCGTGTTTGTGAGCAAGAGGGTGCATGGCCAGATACCCCTCTTCACCTGGTCAACATTTTAGGAGTCAGCCATAAGTCAACAGAGCCAAAACCCTACGGCATGATTGACCAGCTACAAATTACAGACAGTTACTGTAAGTATTGGAAATGTGAGCAGGTGGGAGGACCAAAGCCATCAGCTGGATGCTGGACACATTTCAGTAACAGTTAAGAGGCTGAGGATGGATTTGCAGATAGTCCCAAAGGGCACACAGTCCCTCATGGGGCAGTGGCCAAAGAGCAACCAGACGTGGGGCACCATCTCACTGCGGACTTTTCTCCTTCCCACGTGCACTGCTTGATACACAAAGTGGCAGCAATGACTTCTGCAAAGATGCAGAGAGAGGACTGACCTTGTCATCCAGACTTCACCATTTCCCATGGGAATGGGGCAGCAACTCTGAGCCCTCTACTGTGCACAGAGCGAGGTGGCTGCTATTCCAGCACAGACCATCCAGCAGCATCTCCCTGTCCCTTCTTGTCATCTTCTGGACCATTAATCTGCAATGAGAGTGGAAGTCCTGCCACAAGGTAGGGCAACTCATAAGAGACCTTCTGGTTCTAGGCATCCTCTGCAAAATTAGCCACAAATGCTATTTCAGTTGTTTTGTCACAGAAATGTGGCATTGTGGACCTCAACTTTGCAATTTAAAAAGGAGATGTACATTTCTACAAAAAGAGAAATTGGGTTTCCACTGAAGTCTGAACGTCTTCAAAGTGATTGAAGAGTTTCTGAATTTGCTTGCCAAATCCAAAATGTTGGGGAAATTTTGAGAATTGAAAAGTTTTGGATGAAATGTCTTTATCTTCAGTTGCCAAAAGACGAACGATGTCATGTTCATGGTTCTGGATTTTAGACAAGCCCATTTATTCAAATKAAATATATTTTGACAAAAAGCTTTTCATGAAAACATCTTTTCTCAGGAACAAATCCCATTTCCCAATTTTGTGACCCTAAAATGCATGCCAAATGTCTCTAAGACTCGATGTTTTATTTAACTGAAAATCAAAATGACAATAAAATGAATATTTAAAGTGAAGCTCTGTTCTGAAAATACATCTACTTAATGTTAAAAYGATTCAGTTTCACAGAGCTGAAAACAATTATGAAGCGAATCAATTGGGAGAAGGAATTTAATCAAAAAAATGTGAATGCTAACTAGGAATTGTTGAAAAACATTTTACGCGTTGCCCCAAAACCACAATCCCACAATTGAGAAAGAAGACAACGCTGGTTAAGAAAAAAGAAAAAAAAGAGGAGAAAAAAAGAAAAAAACAGACCCTGGCTTGTGAGGGAAGTGAAGACAACTGTAAAAAACTTAGAAAACCATATGTAACTTAAGAAAGTGGAAACTGATAATAATGAATGAGAAGTGAGAAACCGTAGAAGAGTGACAGGGAAAGCCAAGAGTTGAGGACAACACAYGGGCTGTGAACCTGAAGCTACCACAAACCAATTTGTCTTTACATACAAGGAGCAAGGGCAGCTCTTCTGATCTGGCTGGCTGTATYAAGTCCTGTCTAGATGGATGTGGTAGATCAGTCAGTGGCGATGGACGACAGCTAATGTTTGCCAATATGTACAGAGGTATTTGGCTCAACCAGATATTGGTAAGCCTGTCAGYTGGCATCAGTTTTGGGTAGTCATGTCCAAAGGCATGCAAGGGACAGAGATTTAAATGAAAGAAATATAGTAAAGGCTAATGAACATAGGTTTATGGAGAACAGAACATGTCAAACTAATATTCATCTTTTTCATGAAATTACAAGTTTTATTGATAAAAATAATATTGGTGGTGTAATACACTTAGACTTCTGCAAGGCAATTGACTTGGTGCTGTATGACATTTTGATTARGAAACTAGAACAATACACAATCAACATGGCACACATTAAATGGATTAAAAGCTGGCTGGGTGACGGGTCTCAGATGCGATTGTAAATGGGAACTCCTCACCCAGCAGGGGCAGATTTAGTGGAGTTCCCCAGGGGTCGGTTCTTGGCCTTATGCTAGTCAACATTTTTATCAATGATCTGAAAAACTATTAAATCATTTGTGGCAAAGTTTGCTGATGACACAGAGATTGTGAGAGTGGCAAATAATAAAGAATCCAGATCACTCCTACAGAACGGCCTGAGTTGCTGGTTAAACTGGGCACAAGCAGATAGTTAATATAGCCAAATATAGTCACAGAACCAGGAACGAAGAACACAGACTATCAGTATGTGAACAAGGCAGGATCCTTTGCCCTGGGGACAATGAGGCCTTTGGGAGTCTGGTGGAGCTTTTGCTGATCATAACCTCTTGTATGTGAATGTGGACACACAYGTTCTACTGCACTCCTTGGGGAATGTGGAGAGGAAGGCAAAGAAATCATACTGCTCTTTGAGTGTTTGCTATGGATTCTTCCACCCAGCACCTGGTTCTGAGGCTTCCTGGTCACCAGAATGTTGATGGACTGGGAGAAGAGCCATGAAAAGTGATTGAAGAGAACCAAGCTTTCCATGAGAGACCTTCAGAACTCTGTTTGCCAAAGAAACAGGCTCTGCTCCACCTGGACCACATGCATTTCCTTACAGAAGACTTTCCAGCCTAGCATGACCCAATATTTAGAAGCTGAAGCTCACAACACTTCCTGGCATGCCAGCAARGGTAATTAACTGGAACAATCTACCAGGGCAATGCTGAAATCTCTATCAGTTCCTAATGTTATATCATGCTTAGTTGCTTTGCTAAAGGATGGCCCCCCACTGAAACAGGAATAAATACACAACAGCCTTGCAGCACTGAYTATACCTGGTAACCAGATGGGATAATCACAAAAGTATTTGCAGGACTCATACTCCAAAGAGCAATGAAAAGGAACTCYGAATGTGGTTTCCTCACTCCTCTTGCTCACCCTGGTTGTACTCACAGGCAGGGGATGAGTCCCACAATTCTCTTTGACTCATCCATCATCACCAGCAAAAGCTTCAACATGAGCATTTTTCCTAGTGATATGTGTGACAGAAAGAAGAGGAAGAGGTCCATTCCTCAGACCYACAGGGACTTCCTAGAGCCAAAAAAGGTGAATCATCAGAGCAGTTTAATGAAATCATCAAGTGCAGCAGAAGTGACCTTGACATTCCTTCTCCCCAGAGCTGCTCCTAGGACATCCTCAGCCTGGGAACCTGGCATCCATTGGCATTCCCAACTTGGTGCAAAAGCGTCGTCCCCTGTGGGACCTCGGGGGTATTCCAAAGAACAGTCAGACAGTGACACAGGCTGAACAGGCCTCCAACATGAAGGTTATGTTATGGCCATTTTTATATGGGAAAAACAGTTTGAAAAGTGACATTTCACGAGTTCCAGGAGGACAGACACCTGAGCAGGTGGCCCTTCTGCTAAGGATGAGGCAATTCTTACGGCTTCCTTTTCATCCAWTCTCTGCTTACTTGTCACACCAAGGCATTTGTGGCTTCCATCCTACCCCATCCTTTGTAGCTCTAATTGCTCTGGATTCCCTTTTTCTACCCTCTCCTAAATTAACTTTTTCCCAGTTACTTTTTGCAGGAATAAAGGTATTATCCTTGGCACTAGTTCTTTTCAAACTCTTAGGACTTTTTCCACAAGATTAGCTGAGAACTGGACTTTCTCTYAAAGCGTGGCTCTAGCTCTTGACTCCTACATGAGCTCTAACTAAAAGCTGATCTCCTCCTAACCCTACTTCTCARGCAATATTCTTTACTGCTTTCTTTACATGTCCAGGTAGGAACTCACCTGACTCACTGTGGCCCAAACCCAGTTATTAACTTGTCCTCCCAGCCACTTCCTCACTTCCCAGCTCCAGCACTGTCACCTTCACGGTTGCTCAGACTCTTACCACATGCCATCACATCCCAAGGACTGGCCCACGATGTCTCCAGGCTCAAAAGACTCGCTTGGGCCCACCTGCACAGGAAGAGCTTCCGCCAATATCCATTTTTCAGGACAACTGACAGGACAATTTGCATGACAATTACCGATTTTCAACAAAACCGTTTTTCATCAGGAAAGCTGACCTCACAAAATTGAGAAGAATGGGAGTAATTTGGTTAGGCTTCTTTTTCATTCTCCATACTTTGGTGAACAAGTATTGTTTTTATAGTCAGCGGTGTTTATGAAACAACTCATTATGTACTAAAAAGATGTCTAAAATAGTGATTCATTACYTAGAAATGCCAATTTTCATGCAGTGAGGCTGCCCATGACTCCTGGGTTCCCTGCCCAGTTCTGTCACTTAACTTTGAGATCCTGAAAAAGACTTATCTTCTTTGTGCTTTAGAACCAAGAGACCTATAACTGTGCCCAGAAACTGGAAATATCCCATTTCTGCTCAYAGTGCTGGAAATTTCAGGACACGTGCAAGGACTAAAGGCATAGCTCAACCCCACACCTGGTGCACATCAGGGCACAGAGATGATCACAGAAAGAAGCGTGACCACAGATTCCCTTTGGAGAGCTGAGGGTTTCTTCCCCCATTTCAGCATGCTTTTGTGAGTACTGTGTGTATTTTTGAAGTATTAGGTGAAGTTCTGGGCTCCTCAGTACAAGAGGGAAGTGGAGCTTCTAGAGAGGGTCCAGCATCGAGCMACAATGATCAAGGGACTAGAGCATCTATCGTATGAGGAAAGACTAAGTGAGCTGGGCCTATTTAGCCTGCAGAAGAGAAGACTGAGATCTGAAYAATATGTATAAATATCTGAGGGGRAAATGTAGGGAGGAGGGGGCCAAAGTCTTCTYGGTGGTGGCCAGTGACAGGACAAGGGGTAATGGSTGAAAGTTTCAACCCAGCTCCATGTGAGGAGGAACTTCTTTGCTRTGAGRGTGAYRGAGCCCTGGAACAGGCTGCCCAGAGAGGYTGTGGAGKCTCCTTCTCTGGAGATCTTCCAAACCCGCCTRGATRYCACCMTRTGCCYCRTGCTCTGGGTGTCCCTGCTGGAGCAGGGGGCTGGACTAGATGATCTCTAGAGGTCCCTTCCAACCTCAACCACTCTGWKATTCTGTGAATCCTCACAAGCTGTCCAGAACAGGCAGCGTGTAGAAAKGCCAGCTATCTTGTGGAGGGGCCATTATCTAAACTGTTGCAAATAGGCAGAGGATGAGGGTGAGAGAACCAGCTCCTGTGCCCTTAGCACAGCAGTTTGGTCCTTGTCCTCCTTGTAAGATCCCTCCTCTCCTCTGCCCACCTCCCTGTGCCCGCAGAGAAGAGGCAGGAAGGAAACCAGCGGGTCACTTCTTGTCTTAACAGGTCAGAGGCCAGCCTAACCTGCAGCTATGATTGCCATCATTCCTAAGAGGAAAGGGCAGCTTTGGTTTGCTCAGGCTGCCTGTGTGCCAACATCAAACATGTTTTACAACTGACCTGCAAAGAATGTGTGTCACTGAAGAGGATATGTAGCCCTGGGGAGCATAAAACGCAGCTGCGTTGTTTAATAGTATCTCATCCACCAGATCGGAATAACAGGCAAAGATGATCTAGGAGAGATAACTCTACTGAGTGTGTTAGGAGGAACGAGTCCGCTACCTTCGCCAGTGGAAGATTCTTATAAATTCACTCCTCCTGCCATCCTTTTGCAAGGGGTCAGAAGATGTACTGACAATAGCAGCATGCAAATATTTCAGAACTTGGCCACACGCTGAGCAAACACTCTGGATAGCTTCACAAGTAGATTAAAATGCCAGATCAGCGAGCAGTGGTGCACTTTAAATATGCTCACTAATTTATTAAGTTTATTCTTAGCGAGCTYGCAGACTTCAGAAAGTTAAATTTCTCCGTGACAAATAGCTGGGGAGCTGGGCAGCCCGGAGTGTGCGCGCTGCAGTCAGATGGCCCTGGAGAACGCAGTGCAGARGAGCAGATACTGCATGGGGGAAAGTCTCCTTCAGAAGAGCTCACACGGGTTTATAGTCAAGACCACTGTGCGGTTACAGAATGCAAAGCCAGGCTCTTCTGCAAAAAGCTGCTGACTCCCATCCTGAGCTGAGACATCCCTTATCTCTTTGTGTAGGCTTGGCTGCATGCTATGGATTAACTGCTACGAGCATTAGCCCTCAGGACACTCTTTATGTCCTCAATGCTCTCATTTTAGCAACAGCAGCACTATCGTTCCAACAGTGGGGATTCTTGCGCACCAGAAACCAAACTAAATGTACCTACCCTCCAAGACCACGATCTCTAATAGTCCTAAACATGCAGCCTGTCCCTYTWTGTCCCCAGGCCWTGGTAACCTGCCCATGCTATTTTCTCCASCTTGTCTGCATGGGAGCAGAGTCTGGAAGAGCTGAGAGGRAACAAGARGAATGAAGCGTCGTGCAGTCCCTCRGAAAATACAAATGCAGACAGCTGAGGAAGGGGCAAACGGATCAGGAAAGAGCTGGTTGTGTATCTGAGATATCCTGTAGTTTCAGAAACGGAGAAAGGCAAATGCTGACACAGAGGAGAGCAAAGGATGCCACGAGTAGGAAGTGAGGCTGCATCCGGAGCTGACAGAAGCAGACAGATGGGAGGCAGAGGCAGYATCTTGGCTGAAGGGCAGGAGACCTCTGTCAGAGAGATGTATGGAAGGAGGAATAAGCCTGGCAGTGTCTGTAGGGATACATATTGTTGGCACAGTCTGCATCCTGCTAGCTCTAAGTGAGCTAAGGAGTGTCTTTAGAAACCCTTCTGAAAGCCTGTGCGTCTGCCTTTCCTTATCRCCACACATCCCTGAAGATGAAATGTGACTACAGGATAAAGCTCTGGGAAAACGTGAAAGGTACCACTCACTAATGCTATCTGCCTCTGGGACGTAGAAGGAATGCAGTCCCACTGCACTGGGTGCCACACAAGACRTGGCACAAGCCCTGCTGGAAGGGATGGGAAATTTTTGCATGGCCCAGAGTAAAGGAATTATGCACCTACTTCACTTTTAATTTGGTTGCACTGCTAATCAGAGAAGGAGAATGTTTTGCTTCACAAAAGCACCATAATGGGATGAGGAAGCATGAAGCCCCAGGAATCTTGTTGCTGTGCAGGCCTTGCACTAAAAGGGCTGAACCCACCTTACTCAAAATCCTGGAGAAACAGTGGAAAAGTGGAGCAGAGCTGAWTAAGGAACGGCACAAAGCACTTGCCAAGCTCAAACACCGCTTCCAAAGCCATTCCTGCCATCTGAAGTCCATTTAGCAGCGAGGTTTGGGAGAGCAGCAGGGCCGGTTGTGCTGATGGTATTGCTGCATTTCAAGGAGCGCGTTGCAACCACCGCTGCCCTTCACCGGGTCAGCCACAGAAACCCAACGCAGGCGGGAAGGCCAAGGACACACACGYGTGTGCAGCGGAGAAAACACGGCCTCCGGGAGGGCGCAGTTTGTCAGCGCRGGGCCCGGGGACTCCGTACGGCATGCCAGGATGGCTCCTCGGGTAGTGATGACAGCCGCTGGTGGAGATGCCTACGTGCTGTTTGTTGAGCAGGAAAAAGACAYTGCGAGTTTTCCAGGGACAGAACACAGCAGGATTCTTTGAGCTGGAGCTCACAGCTCCGTGAGGCTGTTTCRCAGCATTTGCCACATCTCTCGGGGGATCTTCTTCACCGCCCCGCTTCAGAAAGGAGTCGAGCCTCTTCTTCTAACGCTGGGAGGGAAAAGACTTTCCCAGGAACATTTCCTGAGCTGAGAGCAAATCCCACATGGCACCACAACCCTCCGTCAACTACAAATGGATGTTATTGTTACTTGCACTGCAAAAGGAGCTGCTGGACCCAGGCAATACGTGCTGCTGCTGGTAGTTAAACAAACTCCATATGCCCCGTCCAGCAGCTGGCTGGCCGATGTCAAAGCCTGTGAAATGACCTGCTCTGACAGGCCTCCTCYGAGTGATCCGCTTTGATTTATTGTATTAGCCGGCGGTGCCGATAGGGAACATCACKCACAGACATGCACTGGATCTCATTCCACACCCTATTGTGTCCATGTGCTCTCTTCAGCTCTTTCATCCCCAGGTCCCTTTGCATTTCAGCAAGTCCTCGTAGGAAAGACTTGAAACTTGCTGAGCKTTCACTTCTGGTCTGGCTCCTATGGGGAAATGTTCAGCCTGATTTCCTGACCGTTTCCTCTATCTCAGCATAAATTTAGGTCTTACAAATGTGGGAAAGGTGCAAAATCCAGTCAATTTGGGAGTAACATGCTATGGGAAAGGAGACACCCTTTTGCTCACAAACTCATGTTAGGACCAGAAGTGCCCTTCTGATAAGGGGTTGCCATCCTGCATAGGCTGTAGTCACTCCTTTTTCTTCCCTGCCACTGACCACAGCAGTGTGTTGGATGGATTGGCCTTGGGAGGCCTGAAGGATGACATAAGAGTGAAACTGGCTCTGCAGCTAAGGGGRTTGGCAGGCTACAAGGACAGCAGGAGGTCCTGGGCTCCTGATGGGGACTGCAGTGGCCACAGAGGCTGGCTGTGAGCTGCAGCGCTTGGGTGASWGCTCTCCTGCAGAAYGGGCACAGCTGGGGGTGTTTTGCAGCTCCGTTACTGCCTGCATGATGCTCATGGCTGTCAYRCTCTGAAGATGTCAGAAGTCAGGAAGTTCCTGGGCCAYAGCTGATAAGTCCTGTGTGTCTGTTCCAACAATGTCCAGTTTTTATTTTTGGTTTGAGGTTGGGACATAAATCAGCATGAGTCAGAGAATGTATTGAAAGCAGATGTGCCTTCCCTGCCCTGGAGCTTTCTCCAGGAGGACACTGGAGACAGCACCAAGCTGGTGGCTCCTGGATGTCTGGGATGTGTGGCAGGATGGATGTAGGTAAGTCTCAGATGAGGTGGCCAAAGGAACATGAAGTGAAGGTCACTGCACTGAGTAAGTCACTCGACCGAGTATTCAGGCTTCAAGACCATTGGTTGGATATGGAAACAATCCTGAGAGCAGATCCCCATGTGCTCCAGGAATCCAAGGATTCATGCTGACCAGGAAGCCTCGTGCACCACACACAACACGGCCTGGAATAACCAGGCAGTATTACCCTGCCTGTAGTTCTCAGAAATTACCCTGTAGCTTTAATTAAACCATCAGCAGTARTGAGCAGCACCAGCCAGAAAAGTAGTGTCCTCTCCCAGCCTACATCCTTGATTGCATCTCTCCCCTACCRATAGTTTCAACTACTCACTGCAATTAAACCCAGCTCCACTGGCCTTTCTTTAGCCAACATAAGCCAGAGTTCATCAAACGACCACAGCAGAACCACTCCTGCCTTTGCCCCTCAGAAGCATCACGAGCACTTCTGAACTCTTTCCGTAACAGGASTACTCCTGCCACAACACAAACAACTCCTCTCTTGTCCATCTCTGTTTCTCTTGACACTTTACCAGCAGAGGAGCCAGAATCCCAATAGAGTTTAACTTGGACACATTCAGAATCAAGGGAACCAAAAGAAGGGACAAGGTCAYAGGAAGAGGGACACAGTGAAGCCCAAATGAAAATGAGTCCCCCTTGTGCCATTATGGCTTAGAAAGCAAATACAGCACAGGGAAAGGCATCCAGAATTAGGCACATCGTTACTGGTCGTTGTGCCTACACGACGGGAGGGATGCTGRAAAACTGGAACAGGTTCAGAAAAGAGCTACAATGATTTACAGAGTGGAGAATTATTGCATGGGTGAAGATATAAGAAACCTAATCTCTTTTACTTATGTTAGGCACAGCAAAATGAGACTTGGTCCCATTCAACAAATACCTGGTGGACAGCTCTGCAGTCCCAGGCAGAGCCGGGATACTTGTGAACCAGAAGGCAAGGTACGTGTTAGAGAGAGCTGCTTACTGAGCAAAACCACCTCCACCGTGCAAAGAGGAGCTTTCCCAGCTGGAATCTCCTGGATCTGCTCTGCCTGCTGGGTGCAGAGCCCAGACAAGGCACCACTGGAGGCAGTTTGGTTGTGTTACCCAAGGAGCAACCTGCCCAGCACAGCCCACCGTGAGCGTAACGGTTGGGATCGTTCGGCCGGGCAGCATCCTCGCTGCTGTCTTTACCATGCTTTAGCATTAATTACCCTTTATCACTAATTTCCGCCATCCTCCAGCTTTCCTGAGTGTGCCCGGGTGCAGTCTCCGATGGGGCAGCACGGCAGCCAGAGGGAAGGCACCGGGAAGCTGCAAGCAGAGGTTTTAATCGGAGATGGGGGCGAGGGCACATCATATTCCCCCCCACAGGGCCGGTGCCAGCCCAGTGAGGTCCCCGCTAGTTTCCTSTTGGCCGCCCGGCCTCCAGCCCTTCGCGACGGGCCGTGCCAGGCCTTAAACACACACACAGCGCTCGCACAGCGGGAGCGRGGCGGCTTGGCCGGCCTCCAGGCCCCGACTGCCATAAAACGGGAAACAGGGAAATTGGAGGGAGACCGCAGCGACCACCAAGCAGCTGCCAGCCCCGGCCCGAGCCGTGGAGCCCGAGCACCCTGGTCCTATGCACAAGGCAAGCCGTGAGCTCCGGCCTGGAGAGCGTGAGGAGGAAGAGGAGGAGGAGGAAGAAAAGCAGGAGAAGGAGGCGGCTTCTCCCTCTTGCCCTCCTCGGGTGCCCCCAGGGAGCGGGGCGGCCCCRAGCCCGAGGATGCTGTTGCAGAGCGCAGCCCCGCTCGCAGAGCAGTGTGAAGTTTTCTGCTAGTTACATGTTTTATGAAAAGTTGTTGGCAAAAATGTGAATTTCTTTTGGCTGCGTTTTGCATGAATCTGGCAAAAACCGTAGCATTAGTGTCTCCCCTTGAGAGAAGTTTATTGAGTGGAACAAAGTCAGATATTTTTAGCTACCCATTGTTAGCTGAAGAACAAAGCCATAACTAAGATATTTTGTCTCTTACACTGAAATGGGACTATCAGACAAATCCATGTACAGTCATATGCGGCTGCCCATTCAGATGGAGCATGAGGGGGAGCCTATTTTTAGCCTGCCTACACCACACAGCAACCACATTACCCTTCCTCTGCGAACCGGACCACCAAAACACACGGACAGAGCACTAGAGATAGGGATGTGTGGTCCCTAGACCCCAAATGCTTTTGCCTGCCCTGACAAGTGGCGTTTACAGGAGAACCCAGGTTGTTCAGTTCYAAATAAAATTACTTCCATTTTCCTGTTTGTTTTGTTCTTCTTTTTTGGCTGGGAGCTGAAATGATGCGTTTTTTATCAACAGGCAGCAGGGAAAGCTGACCAGGTCCCAGACGGATTTTGGGAAAGCAGCAGTTACAGTGCACACTATCCCAAGCCAARGCTTCACCCCTTTTCCCAGGTGCAYGGAGCTGCCCTGAGGACYGTGCGGATGCCCGGAGAGAGGACGGGCGCAGGGCCGGCTTGTGCAGCCCACGAGGAGAGTCAGCAAAGCCCCGTCCTGGCAGCGCACCCGCATCCCAGCCCCTCTCCCTGCACAGTTTCACTGTCCTGGAAATGCAACCATTTCACTGCTGCCAAGGCAGGAAACATTAACCCTGGAACGCCAGGAGCCACAGGGCAAGGGAGGCGAAGGCTCCTCCGAGAGCTCGGCAAATGAGATCAGGAGCTTATGTGGGGCAGCATTTTGCAAAGCATTTGCTTAAAAGAAACAAAGTGGTCCGTAAATGCCCTGGATTGCTGAGCATGAGCGATGCTGGGAGCTTTTCTAAACAGTTTTGGTGGGATGCGTTGGTGAGTCACGGGGAAACTGCACTAAACGGCGGAGTGTTCTGCGTAATGGGAGCGACCCTCCACAGTTAACAGAGCCGTGACACTCTTCTCCTAGCAAACCGGGAACAAACGGGACACAAGCAGGATGCCATCACAYAGACTGACCCCTGGGGAGGAATAATGTCTAGGGGAAGTGGGATTAGAGTAGCCAACAGAGCAGGAGCCCAGCCTTTGGGGCCCTTCACCATCATCTTGCCTTTGCAAAGCCAAAGCTACCAAATCTTTCCATGTTTCYCTGTCGGGAGCTCCAGGCGGGCCAGCTCCTGGCTTGCAAAATGCACCTTGCAYTCTGCCTCCCACAAGCAGGACGATCCATGTCGGTCTGCACCTACTCCAGGACTTTCCAGGTGCACTGGCCACCCAAGTGCTCGCCAACAACCCAAGAGCAAGCAGCAGATAAGCGTAATTGCTGAGCACACTCCATCTCCCTAGAGAACTGCGTGCCACCTATGCGAGTGCCATGTGTCTATATAGCTGAAGACGCCTGTGAGAAAGCAGCTACAAGAACAGAAAGACGTTAAGTAGGAAATGGAAATTACCTGTGAACTTTGCAGCTGATCTAGAGTTTCCCGGAGGAGATGCGGCTTTTGTGACTCCTTGCTTTCTCCGAGGATTAGGGCTGCTTTTATCAGGGAGCAATGATTGTTTTTATAAACTTGAAGCACAGTAAGAACTGGTTTAAAATAGAGTGAAAGGAGCTGGTGCGGATGGAATTAGACAAACTCTGAGAGCTGCTTTTCCAAAAATAAATTAACTTCTTGCAGCCCGCGTTGCAGAGGGAGGAAGGCCRGGGGCTTGCCCGCCATGCGCTCTTGGCTACGGTGGCAGGGGGCTGGCGGGGTGACTTTCACCTTGCTGAGTTCTGGCCMGAGGTGAGGGGTGGGGAGAGCATGGAGGCGCGCGAGGAGCGGGCAGAGCCAGGGAGCGGGTTGGGGAGGGCGGGCGCCCACCTTGCGGCCCCGTCGGCAGTGCGGGGCGACGGGCCCCAGCAGCTCGCGCCCCTGGGGCTCCCCTGCGTGAAGCTCTCCCCCTACCCAGTGCCCCGTGGCCCTGGTGGCCCCGAGCAGCAGCCCAGGACCACAGGCTGCGCTCCCTGACTCTGCAAGAGTTAAGGAAAAGGAGGAGCCTCCTCTGCCAGGGCTCAGATAACAGCAGTAGCTGCAGCCTTCCCTTCAGATGTGTGCGTCCCTCCAGAGCAGGCGCTCTGCTCCGCCTTGTGCTGCTGCCTCCTTCACCTGCCTTCTAATCCTCCATTTGACATCCCAAGGGGKCTCTTTCTTGGCCTGGAAGCAGAAAAGCTCCTGAGGTCRCCGTTCACCCATTTAGAAAGYGCCACCTGAACTCAGTGGTGAAACRCGAAAGGCTCTGGGGCTGCACGGGATGCTCTTAGAGCAGCTCCCTGTTCTCATCCACTGCAAACTTACTGGTTTTCTCCTGTGAAATTCCCTAGCTATTCCCGGAGGGTTTGGCCTCAATGCATGCAGTGCAGAGCCCGAAACACCCCACACGTCTGCAACCTGCTAGAAGGCAGCCTGCAGCACAGCACACACTTGCACGCGGTGCCTTGATTTTGCTGTGCTTTCCCCTCCTGCTGCCAGAACCACAACCTTCCCTCGTGAATACGTTAGTATTTGTGTGTGGAAGCACGTGCAGTTGGAAAAGGCCTATCCTGCCTAATGAGACACTGGGTAGGGATTCCACCTGGTGAGTAACAGATGGATTTGTGTGTCCTGGCTTAGACATAYAGAACTTCCAGGCCTTGGTGCACCCCCATTTGCAAAAGGAAAGCCAGCCTGGCCGAGCAGAGAAACCAATCTCCTTTTCATGGCAAACTGCACAGGTTTTGATGAGCTGGGATTTGCTGTTGGAAAATCTGCAGCTCTTGTCCTAAGTCACAGTACCTGGCCATTCTGAGACACCTACCTACCTACCTACCTACCTACCTACCTACCTACCTACCTACGTACCTACCTACCTACCTACCTACCTACCTACCTACCTACCTACCTATCCATCCATCCTGTTGGAAAGCAGAGCAATAGGGAGGTTTATGAGTGCAGCCTGGCATTCCCTGAGTGAGGTGTTTGTGCTCCTGTGAAAGGTGCAGTCAGAGCAATGAGAACTCTGCTTGGAGCCTGATGACCAAGCAGGCATGCCACATATTCACTGTAAAACCTTGGGCACAGGTTCATGGCAGAGAGGGATGACTGTGCATCAAGAACTCTCTTGACAAGAGGGGTCTTGCACTCTGAACAGGTCAGGGTTGGTCCCTCTTTACCTTCTTTTGGGGTGTATCCATCATTGCCCTTGACACCATATGACATCTCTCACACTCAGAAGCAACCAGCTGGTCAGGGGGGTACAAAAGGCAGCTTTGGGGAGCTCCACTGGGCCAGGAAGGGAGGGGAAGGGGGTGCATGTGAACCTGTCCCCCTGTGTCGCAGRGTCACACACTCACCTTGCGAATAGAGCTGCTCTCTAGCATGTTCACAGTGTCGTCCTCAGCACAGCAGGTCCCAAGGGACTTGATTTCTCCTGCCTTAGTCGCWGATCTTCAGGAGTAAAGAATGAAGCACTGCTGAATGTCTCTGACTTCATCTACGCTTCAGTGCCCAAGTTGTGCCACTTTATTGACCCATACAACTCCTTTTCTGGGTCTGTGCTAGCCAAAGGCCACTTTGTGCAAATCTAGGCCAACATATAGAATGTTTTAATGTCCCTTGCAGAAATGCTTCCTCCTTTGATCTCAGCCTTTGGCTGAAGTCTGGACATTTGCAGCTCATCGATGTTAGGAAGAGAATCTAGTTGGAGAGAGGGTCTTCTCAGGTGCAATCCTTGTTTTGTGTGTGTGTTTTTGTGGGTAAAAGTGGGTTTTCTGAACAGAGGAGAAGTCAGACGGAGGGTGATGTCTTTGCTCAGACTTCAGCTCCTTTCCCTGTTAACACTGAGCCTCAAAGCTCTTACTGTCCGTGCTGCTAGTGCTTGTTCTGACCTGGCCTGCACTTCTGCCCTCGGCTCTTTCCTCCGGGAATGATGGTGGCTCCCGTTCCACCACCCAAACATTTAGGCTTTCAAAAGAGGCTTTCTGTCTTTTCTGGACCCCAGCAGGTGATTTCCTTGCAGAAAGCAAGCAACAYGGCCCTGTTTCTGTCGAGAAGAGAGCCCTCTTCTGACCAGCATCAAGCCTTGGGGCAGCCTTTCCGAGGCCGGCGGAATRCCGCTTCCCTGTGTGCGGAAAGTTCATTTCTCCTCTATTTATTTATATCCTGCTCGTTGTAAACTCACGGGGCTGCAGATCTGCTGCTCTTGGTAACAAACATGTCCCTTTAGTCTGTGCAGGAGCTGATGGCAGAGCAAACGCAGCAGCAAGATTCCTTGTTGCTCCCTGGCGACTCCAGCCCCTCTCCAGCTCTTCCATAAATCCTGGTCTCCCAATAGGAGCCTGTAAATGGAGCCCTTCATGCTCCTCAGCAAAGCAGTCCAGGTCTCCTGCTCTGGAGGGCACAAGAGGAGCTCCTGCYCTAGGAGGTACCTGTGCTGGAGGCCACATTGGGGCTACTACCACAGTAAGGTAGCTGCCATGATGGTCCCTGGGGAGGGTGATTTCCTATCACACCTCGTCACATCGCCTGGGGGAGATCTATCCGTGTTATATCAACACCTAGATCCCACTGTGGGAGCCAGCAAGGCCAGGCCAGAGCAGGGTGAGGGCCAAGCAGACGGCACCTTCCCGRGGCCGCGCTGCTCCCGCGCTGCCCGAGCACGGGAGGAGGCCCCAGCTCTGGAGGCAAACCCGTGTCGGCCGCCCCATGGCTGTGTCCCTGTGTGTGTCCCCAGCTTCGGTTGGGGTGGGGGAGAGGAGAAGCTACCAGGGGATGCCCACGGGCCTGACCATGGCGCTGGGGCCCCAACATCCAGGCAGGCGCTGAGCATGGAGCCGGTGCCGCGTATGTGGCCCAAGGCAGGAGGAGCTCCYGGTTTCCTAGTTCGGGATGGATTTTCATCCAGCTTCATCCTCACCGCACTGCACAGGCCACACGTTAAAACACTATTTTTGCCAATTTAACCCATAGCGGGGCTGGGGAAGGGGGCTCTGCAGCTGGAGACTGTCTGAATGTGGCAGGACGGGGACCGTAGAGCCCATGCCGGGCAGTGCAGGAGCTCTGCGGCCCCATGGGCAGACGGAGGCCAGGGAGGCTGGAGGCTCCGGGCCGGCCCGTGCCGGCGCCAGGGGGGCCGCGCGCGCGCTCGCCTCCAGCACGTGTGACACGCGTTCGGTGTCACCCGAGTGGGAGATCTGGGAGCCGGGTGAAATATGAGCTGCGGGTTCGCAGGCGCAGCTGGAGGAGTTCATCCCGGCGGGAGCCTGGCCCCGTTCCCTCCGTTTCCCCGGCAGGAGGGGCAGGTCAGCGGGAAGCGCCGGTGCGGATCGCGGCGGGGGGCTGCGCACGGCCGGGCCCAGGCCAGCAGCCTGTCCCCTCTAAACGTCCCCAGCGCCCCATGGCCGGCCGGGCTCGGCCCCAGCCCCGCTCYGTGCTGGGGGCTGCCTGGGGAAACGCTCCGGCTCTCTGGCACGTGCCGCGGCCGGCACTGCCGTGCTGCTCTGACAGCGACGGCCACTCCATCCACCAGCAGCCGTCCAGGGCACCTGGTTGTGCCAGCCCTCCAAACTCGGCCSCTTCTTAGGTACTCAAGGGATCAGGGAGGCCCAGGACGAGCCATTAGCCCACRCGTTGAGTCTGCTTCAAGCCCTGCCCTTGCTGCGACCCCACCAATATTTCCCCTGTTCAGGCAAATGTGCAATAACTAGGACGTTATTGATCACTTTGTGTTCGGAACGGGCCCTTTCCCGTCCGCAATCCAGCCTGGCCGCCGGGGGTGCCCGCAGGGGGCTGGAGATGCTGAAAAGGACTCGTGGCCCCCGGACCGTCGCGGCTGACGAAGCGCAGAGCCCGCCGGCGCTTCCGAGGAATTACCCGACGACCTTGCGGAGGAAGGAGCAGCCCTGGCGCGCTCGCCTCGGCGGCTTGAAAACAACGGAAAGGGCTGCGGGCCAAGGAGGGCAGCAACAGCCCCCGCTCCGCGCTGGGGATGGCCCCGTGGAAAMGACGCAGTGCCTCCTGACGGGCAGCTGAGATTCCCTGGCGGTCAGGAAGCGGGTATGAGAGCGAGATGGCCAGATAAGGCCTTAGGGTGCTTCGAGCATGGCACGGGCAGCCGCTCAGCAGAGGACGCAGGGCCGGTTTTGATGCATTTATTCGGGCCACGTGTGCAATTCCCTGTGAGCAAGGATGGGGTTCATAGCGGGCTGTGTCTGTGCGTGAGGACTGACGTGCACGGAATTCGGGCACATTTCAGCCGTGGGTGTGAGTGCACGGGCGGGTTTGCGTGTCTGTGTGTCCCTTGGAGTCCCCCCCGTGTGCCCCAGGAGAGGAAGGCAGCGTGTGCTCTGCAGCAGGACGTGCTCTCTGCGAGCAGCGGGCCAGGGCGCCAACCCACAGTCCTTGCTGTAACGTAAAGCACTCCGTGAGCATCACCCGAGACGGGAGGTCTGCACAGACCGTGCAGGTTGGCCATTCCCACCGAGCTGCTCTGGGAGAGCAGGCACATAGGGATGGATTCTTACAGCCAGCAACATGTGCCACCATGGAGTTCAAAACAAGAAAAATATAAAAAATATATAAGAAAGGAACAAATAACATTTCAGTGTCCAAGCAGCAGACAAGCCACTATCTGAGGAAAGGCAGGGGAGCTCTGGGTCCCATCCCAGGGCAGCCTGAGAAGCTTCAGCCACCACAAAACAAGGCCCAAGGGCCCTGATATCTGGGTGATAGATGGAGATGGAAACCCATGTCCRGGAATGATGGGAAGACCAGGAGCAAGAGTTGTGATCTAATCCCAGGTAAGTTTTTCACCAAGGTTCCCCATGTCCTGCCCTGTTCCYGAGGTGCGTAAATTCATTTCCCAGAGGTTTAGCCCTCATCCCAGCGCYGGGGGACACCGGGATGCTCTCCAGTGTCAGGATGCTCTCCCGGAAGGCCAACGCTCTCTTGCCCTTGACATCATCCTGCCTCCCTCCTGCCCCAACTCGGACCACGGCACAGGACACTGCTGGTACCCAGCAGCCAGCGCAGCCTCCTCTTGGAGGCAAAATAGGGACATTTGCTTGCAAGGGGACACTGCTCCTGTGCCGCCGTGCGCAGACTGCTCAGGGTCCAGTGTCTGGGGCGCGGGGCACCACGGATGCAGCCAGCGATACACTCCCCACGCTATTCTTAGGAAGGGTAAAGTTTATACAAGAAACTTAAGCTTTAAACCCAGGCACCATAAATAGTCTATTTTTCAAGGGCTCCAAGGCAGTTGTAGGCTCGGAGCCAGAGCCAAAATTTGGCAGCTGTCTTTGTTTAATGATTAATTAAAATGAGGTAACAAAACGAGACATATCTATTAACGAGGGTATTTGCAGCGTCAGTAGAGGATTCCAAATGGCTGGGTTTTTTTCCCCGCTTTTAATCTTCGAACTTCTTGTTAGGAAAACAAGCTTTTCCTCGGTGCGCAGCCGGGCTGGGCGGGAAGGGCYGTGCCACGGCCCCTTGCCCTGGTAGCGGGAGGCGAGCGCCTCTCCGGCACAGCTTTTATCTTTATGGTTCCCTTCCTTTAAACAAAGCGAACCCTCCGCACGAGGATTTTTCCAGATTCAAGATTTTATTAGATTTCTACGTGAAYGTCAATGGAGAGAGGGTTGGCTGTGAGAGAGGCCGGCGGGGCAGTCCAGCCCATGGCACCTACCTCTTGGTCAAGCCCCGACTTTCCAGCACTCGGGAATATCCGTCTAAGCAGAGGAGAGGGACGTGGGGAGCACAGGGACGGCTGCTGCTCGGTGCCCGTCAGCACGTGCTGCGTTTGGGGCGGCAAAGGGTGGATCTGGGCAAACGCCTCAGGAGAGGGAGGGTTGGGCTGCAGGGYGGCGGGTGCTGGACGCTGAGGGTCAGGGTGAGTGCTGGAGGCAAAGGTGCTTTTCCCATTTTGTGTGAATGGATATCCCAGACCCCAGAGAAACAGGTTGAAATTAATGTTGGTAACCTGCCCTGGGATAGTAGAATGTGGTTTCCTGAAGCTCTGCAAGGGCAAACGCCTTCACAAAAGTGAGGTCGGTGCACCGTGAGATGTGGCCAGATGGTGCAARAGGAGGGAGGCTTGTTCTCATCTATCACATTCCCAGCTCATCTCCTGACAYGGGATACATTTTCCATCTCAAAAAAAAAGCAACAAACCCAAAAAGCTGAAGCACAGAGGTGCCTCATGTGGGAGTAGTGCATGGACAGAAGAGGGTTAAAGAGGGTGGAAAGGTCCGRAGGCAGCTCTTGAAGGGTGTGCCAAACAGGTTCACCCTCCCCAAGGCTCCGAAGACTTAGCCACATGGGAAAGCACCCAAGTATGAGGAAAAGGGAAAAACATCCCAAAATAGTTTAGTCTTGTTTTCTACACTGAGACGCCCAGACAGGGTGGGAGTTCTGGTTGTGTCTGAGCTAAAAATTACAGTAAATAGAGAAGTGGCTGCAAAGCTCCATGTTCTGGATAAGAAGGACATGTACAAATGCCGTCCATCAGGGAAAAGACGTGCGGGAGGTGAAGGCCCATAAATAAATAAATGCAGCTGGGGGGGACTGAATTAAACAAGCACTGTGTCGAGGGGTGAACCACAAGCTGCCTGGTGAAATGTGTCTTTCCTGAGAGTTGCACAAAGGCAGATAGGATGACGGGGAATTAAGGATCTAGTATTCAAAGTAAGGCAGGAATGGGAGAGGCTGCTCTTGGAAGATTGATGTCTCTCTGCTAGACAAAGATAACTGTATCTGTTGGAACCTCACATCATCTTCATGGTGTTTACCTGCTTGAGGATCATCACATGCCAGCTTGGAGCCCTGTACTGGGTCCTGGGATGGCTGAGGAAATCCAGCAGCCACTCGGGTCCTCAGCCATCTGAGCTCACGGGGCCAAGGGGTGAGAGGGTGGGTTTGCCTTCCTTGTCCAGAAAGGGTCCCTGGCTCTGCTSGTGCTCCACGGGCTGCTGAACTGCAGCGTAAAGACCAGGCTGGAGAATTGCTGGTCTAGGGAAGGAGAGGGGGAAGGCAGAGGGGCCTTCCTGGTAAGGGGTGCTGGAGCAAACCAGCCATCATGCCATGGATGCACAGTGGTTGGTACCTGYTTTCCAGGCACCATCCCTTAGACCCTGTCTAGAGGGACAGAGATGTCTGTGGCATGAGCAATGCCCTGGCATTCCCTCACCTCCTGTCTGACTCCCATAACACCCTCTCCATCACTGTTCACACATTCCCTTCTCCCCATCCTCTCCCGCTGCCTGCTCTCTGGGACAGAAACCCCTCAGATCCACGCTTCCTAGCCTCGAAATCAAGGACGAAGGGTGGGTTAAAGAGACCGCGGATCCTGCGCAGAGTCTGTATGACCAGGTCTGCTGGGATGGGGTCACGGGGACATGTCATGAGGGTGCAGGCGACCTGCCGGAGGATGGCACCGAGAGGCAGCTTGGGGCTGCTGGGGGCAGTTTGGGGGCCCTCGTGCTGAAGGAGGATGGGAAGGGGCCTCCGTGATGTCCCAGGTGCCATCAGGGCTACGTTGAGGCTCCCACAACACAGCTGCAGTGGCAGCAGGGCTGCCCCTCTGCTGCCAGCGYCCCGAGCAGAGTAGCGTGTGCTTTGGCAGGGGCTCGTGGTTGCTGCTTGGCACCCGTGCAACAGGGTCACCGGCTTGGGAACAGTGCGAGCTGTCCGCAGGGTCCACAGGGGACAGGGGTCTCCGCCTGGGGCCAGGCCYGGAGCGGCTCCAGGAGTGGACAAGGTCTACAGAGGAGGAGAGCTGTCTGGTGCTGCGCAGGGCATGGGYCATGATCCAGGGGCATGAGGAGAGGATGCCAAGGATGCCGAGACGGGCTGGGGCAGCAACAGCGGCTGGGGACATGGCGGGGTTGTACAAGGGTGGCAGAGTCTGCTCAGCCCCRTCRGGCCAAGGTCYTCCCCAGCMCCCRTGRGAGGGCAACTGCTCCCAAGGCTGAYGGTGCCSCGTGCTCAGCCGTGCTGGCTGGTGTCCTGCTGCAGGKGGGGGCCAGCCTGAGGAGGAGAGACACCCTGATAGGGGGAAGAGGGACAACCAGGTGGGCACCAGCATGGGGAACAAGGGACACTCAGACAGGGACCTCCTGCGGAAGGAGGGACACCCAAGTGGGTACCTTGGGTGTCTGGGGAAGGAGGGCCACCCAGGCGAGCACTTCCTGCGGATGGAGGGACACCCAGGTGGGCACCTCTTGGGGAAGGAGGGACACCCAGACAGGGATCTCCCGCGGATGGAGGGACATCCAGGTGGGCACCTCCTGTGGATGGAGGGACACCCAGGTGGGCACCTCCTGCGGATAGAGGGACAGGCGGGTAGGGCTGGAGCCCGGCTCCGTGCRGGAATCCGCGGTGGAGGCTGCCACCTAGGGCCAAGCCCGGCCTCCTGCACGGCTCTGGAGCCGGGGTGTGGGACAAGCCCTCCTGCCCCAAGGTGCAGAGGCTCCACTCTGCTCCATCCTGGAACGGGCGAGGCAGGAGCAGGCCAAAGGACAAGCCATGGACAGGAGGGCCCTGTATCTGCCAAAGGTTGTAGGAATTAAGTCCTTAGTCTGCCAGGAACACGGAGGTAAGAGRAGGAGGGTCCCTGCGAGGCCGATGCTGCATGCCTGTGTGTTCTTGTGTTTCCAGGTGTTTGGCTTYCCTTAGCGTATACTGCAGAGTGAATTTTCTGTGTTTAATCTTATTTCTGATACCTGCCCCGCTATGGGCTTTTCACCCATATGCCACTAAACTGTGGTTTGGCCCTTAAAACCTGTGACAAATTCAGTTCAATGCTGCTGTCTGGGTTTTCCTGTGCCATGGAGAGCAGAAAGGAGAAATCAACACACAGGACCCTGCGCTGGTCCTGCTGAGATCTGCAGGAATTGATTTAATTTATACTTTGACTGTTGGGATTGAAAATAACCAACAGTCCCTGCAGGTACGTGCTGGAGGGTTGCTTTATTGCACTGGAAATGCTAAAGTAACACCCCAAGAGGCAGATGAGTGGAAGACAGAGACTTTCCTATGCAGAGGTCAGGTGTGTCCATACCTCCACTCCTCTGGCAATGGCAGGATTAGGGCATTCTTGATGAGATTTAAGGATAAGAAATGTAAACTCTCTTTCAATAGAGCTCCATATATTATACCTTGCTGTTAGCCTTTGCTTCCTGAAATCCTTCTAAATTCATGCAAATCTGTGGTCCAAGAATTTGGTCTTGCTTTCCCCACYAGCTGCTTATGTCTATTCATTTTGTTTGCCTTGAAAGGTTTCATGTGCTAAGGCAACCCCTGCAGTTGCCCCTGGAGCTGCAGTTGTCCCCCGTTAGAATCTCCCCTGCCCCAAATCAAGCACGCTCATTTTCATTTGTCAGCCAGAAATAAGCCTTCTTCAGCTAGATGTCTCTGATCTGAGGGATAAACCTCCTGGAAATTCATGTCCTGAGGTGATTTCATCAATTATTTCAGCTCAGATACCGTTTTCACAGCAGAATGGCTATTGTCAAACTGCACTGGTTTCTCCTCCTGGATTCTCCTGCTTTCTGCCAAGCATTCCTGCAGTACCGTGTCAGGCAGAAATACAAGGTGTGGCGGTCACATCCACAGCCTCTGCACCGTCGACCAGCTTTGCAGAATATTTGTGCAGTCCTTTAAGCTCTAAGCTGCAGGTCGGGATAGGCTGAGTAGAGCYGRGAGCGCATCCATCAGCAGCCACGGCCGGTCCRGGGGTTTGCATTCCTGGACGGGTCYGCTCCARCTGCTTGGATCCCTGCGAGAYGRAGCGGTTTGGCACCGAGAATAAGGGCAGGCAGCGTTTRCCGGGGAACGACCTGGGGAAGATCCCGCTTTACCTTTGGACGCGCGGAGGGAAAGGGCTACGGGTGATTCGCACTGTTTATGCGGGCAGCTCTGGTTACCGCAACACTCCAGCCCCGACGCTGCCCCATTCCCAGCGCAGGGGCAGCCCGGAGGCCCCTGGGCCCTGCCCGGTGGTGCCGCCTCCTCCGGCGGCCGCGGCGCGCAGGCCCCGCCGGGCCCGGCACGAGGCCGCATCCGCCCCACCCCGGTTGCTARGCAGCCTCGCGTCCCCGCGTCCCCATTGGACACAACTGCCCCACGTGACGGTAAACGTCACCCCACACCCACAATCCCACTCGCTCGCAGATCCTCACTCACGCGGTCGAGGCGCTTCTCATTGGCTCGCTTTYTCACGGAGCGCGCTTCTCATTGGCTTGAAACATCATATGACGAGGGAGGCGGGCAGCGCCGCATCTCTATTGGCGGCGGGCGGCCGCGGGGGCGGGTCTAGTGGGTGGGTGGGATGTGGGCGCGGGGCGCGGGGCTCGTGCGGGGCCGCGTCATGGCCGAGGCGGCGGCGCGGCCGGCACGGCGGCCCAAGGATGTTCCCCGGCACTTGTGGGCGCGCGAGCGGCGGCGCAGCGCGGGCACCGGCCTGGCGGGGCCCAACACCGTCTACGCGCAGGTGGTGGCGGCCGGCAGCCGCGAYGCGGGCGCCGCCGTCTACGTGTTCTCCGAGTTCAACCGGTGAGCGCGGAGCCGGGGCCGGGGCGACAGGGCGGCCCCCTTCCCCCGAGCCTGACCTCACCTTCCGTTTCCCGCAGGTACCTCTTCAACTGCGGCGAGGGCACCCAGCGYGCCATGCAGGAGCACAAGTGAGTGYRGGGTACYGGGGCCCYCACCCCYATCTGCGACCYGCTTCMTCCCRCGTTAMCMACYTYCCTCTTCCTCCTCAGGCTCAAGATCTCGCACTTGGACAGCATCTTCCTCAGCCGCGTGGCCTGGGCCAACGTCGGAGGATTGCCRGGTGAGTTGAGGGGGCTGCCCAGGAGCCCTGGGACGACCAACTGAGCCCAGCTTGTCAGAGCTGTTTGTGCCCAGGCCAGAGAGGCTGCCGTGGTCCTTGGGTCCCTWATCATAGAGTCATAGGATCCTTAAGATTGGAAGGGGCCTTTGGAGATCATCTAGTCCAACTCCCCTGCGCATGGAGGGTTACCTAGAGCACGTGGCACAGGACTGTGTCCAAGCTGGTTTTGAAGACCTCCAGGGAAGGAGACTCCACAACTTCTCATGGGCAGCCTGTTCCAGGGCTTCATCATCCTCACTGTTAAGAAATTTTTGCTTAAGTTCTTGTGGAACTTTTGATGCTTCAGTTTGTGGCTGTTTCCTCTAGTCCTGTTGCTGGCCACCACTGAGAAGAGGCCGGCCCCAACCTCCTCGCTTCCTCTCCTGAGGTACTTATAAACACTGATCAGGTCCCCTCTCAGCCTTCTCTTCCTCAGGCTGAACAGGCCCGGCTCTCTCAGTCTTTCCTCATAGGGCGGATGTTCCAGGACCCTTTTGTGGAGATGTAGAGAGGAGCAGCCTATGAGATTGGCAGGGTGGTGCATGAGGCTCTGCAGGGCGGTGCATGAGGCTCTGCAGGGCAGGGGCTATGCTGTGGTGGCACATGCAGCTCATGGGGTGGTGGGAGAGGTGCTGCCTTGCCAGGACATGTGGCTTAATCTCCCTGCTCAGGGACTCCAGAGCAGCAGGAGCGCTATTCCCACTTTGATCCCTTAGAGCCTGTTAGGAGTCAGGATAATTCATTGCAAAGGCACCTCCAGAGGTGTCTGGCTGAACTTTGTGTTTGCACCAAGAAACAAGGTGGAAAAGAGGCCGGGGCAACAGGTTTCCAGTTCTGGCTATGAAGATATGTGGAGATAACTGGCTTGTTGAAATTGCCACAAAGCCAAGGCAAGTTTGGATTCAGATCTGAGTTTAGGTCTRATCTCCACAGAGAGGCAAGTCACCCCTTGGCAGAGGCAGGGATCTTTCCTGAGGCATCTGAGCCACCAAAGGCCTGTGGGACTGTGATAAAACTGTTTCTCTGCTTTGCTTTGTTTTAGGCATGATTCTCACRTTAAAGGCCTTGGGGCTTCAGAGATGTGTTTTCTTAGGGCCACCAAAGCTGGTAAGTAGTGAAGCTTGAAGAAGCTGGAGGGAACCTTTCAAGCATCAGAACTTACTTTGCATTTTGGGAGGTAGTGTCAAGGCAGTGAATCATCTTGCATGTATAAGGTGCTTGTTTGAGTTAGTCCTGRCCTGCTTGGTTCTTCCTGAAGGATTGGCTTTAAAATTTAATTCTATTTAATTAAAAAGAGCAGTGTCACACTTCTCTTTGAAACTGTCTTGTCAGCTAAATTCCTAGTAASTAATTTTCTAGAAAGAAGGACATTTTTTTTCCTCCTCTCTGCTTTCCCCAAACACAATTTCTTTTAATAGAAATGTGATAACTGGTTTTCTGCTTAAGGCAGTGCTTGCCAGCCTAGTGCCATGTCTAGGTGAAGAGCTTCTAATCCTCAGAATTGTTTTATTACATTGTGATGTCTGCTGGGTATGTACCCTGAAACAAGAGGAGGCTTTGAGGTGGCTGAGGGGTGGATTTTCCACCTTCATTTTGCTGTTCCTATTGCAGATGGGTAGTGAGTAGTGTAAGACACCAGCCCAACTGCTTTCTAACTGCATAGTGTCCAAACTTCTCTTGACTAAGAGTTCAATATTTGTAACTTCACCCTTGAAAGCAATGCTTGCATTTTACTGTGCTTTGGAGAGTGACCTCCCAAAATACTGTCTCTTTTTCCAGCAAAGCTACTTGAAAGCCTTTCGACTATTTCCTGGACCTTTAAAGAGAATGGACTTAGGTATGTATATCAGTGGTTTATAACTAARTATGAATTTTTAATAAAATTGGGTTGAGCTGAAGTAATTTCAGAAAAAATGGTTCTGGTTTAGATCCTTTTGAAGAAAGTTTTGATCCCATTTGACATTGAAATCCGTAGCAAGAACTTCCTGCAAGAAAAAAAAACCATACATCAGTGTTTCCAGCACTATTTCTGGGAGGTTGCTGTCAGTCTGACTGRCCAGTAAGCAGAATTCATCTTTAAAAGCAAAAATTCCTGTGTGAACTGCCAATGAAACTTCTCACTGTGATTTGTAGGCTGTGTGTTATGGATGATGGACTTCTAAGAGCTTCATTTATTCTTTTCAGTTATGGATGTCTCCAGCAGTTTTCCTCTGAGGGAGGAAAAATGTCTTCCGACTTCTTGATTTCTTGTAGAGTTGAATCTCTTGTTACCTTGTTGATGCCTACTTTTTTTTATATCTTTCAAGCTGTACAGTTGCACACRGAGCCCGAGTATAAGGATGAAACAATGACAGTCCACCAAATACCTCTTATAGGTGAGTGCGCTAAGCTGGAATCGGAGAGAAGTGCGGTTTAAAAATCATGTTTTAAGGTGGTTATTGGATTGACTTCTGYTTRSAAGTCTGAGGAGGGAGAGGTTTATRAATTTGTTTGTTCTCAGCAGGTGAGTCTTGTTCAAGAAACAAGATTTGTTAAGCTGGGGCCTTACTTTGTGCCTTGTGATATGGACATTTAGAATAATATATGGAATGGGTCTTTTTTAGCCACTCAAGTTTTCTCACGATGGATGGATATTTCACTACAAGAGGTAGATATCATATGCAAGTCAGACTGCTAGAAGAATTCTTCATTCGAGGACACTTTAAGCATGACTGTTATGGAAGAAGGCATGCTCTAGTGCTTCTTTTGTCTTTGAATGAGTGATTTTGTCTGGTTTTCTTGGATTTGGGACAGGAAAGCCACTAGCTGCTGAAACGGTGTTGCCTCAGAGTCCTGGAATGTCAACCCAGGATGCAAATAGCCCCAAAAATGGTCCAAGGCCTGGTTCCCCAAAAACTRCACAGCAAAGTCCAAAGGGGAGCAAGGAAAAAGAAACCTCCAGGAAAACAGGTGAAAAAAAGAAAATGTTCTTGTTTCATTTATTTTAAAAAGAAAATTAAAGCATGTGTGTTTGTACTTCATTGTGGAAGTGAGATATGTAGATATTCTCAAGCTAAAGGATTTATGTGGGACAGAACAGGCTCTGGTAGTTTGGAAGCTGATRCAGAAGCCTAGAACAGGATGTGATTCCTGCTTGGAGTGTGGTTAATCTGTGTAGCTTTTTGCAGTTTATTTGCATGTAGACATTGAGGTTGAYTTATTTTTCAGTCTTAAGCTTTAATTTGGTTTATCATAGCTGAAACTCTGAGCTCTTTAGCCTTACGTTCCATCCAGCCTGAGTTGGTTGGGTGATAGGAATGTTGCTGTTTCTGTAAATGCTTTAGCAAATATTGAAACACTTTGGCCTTCAGGAAGTGAATCTGCGATGATCCTGAGTAATCTTGCTTTCTTTTACAGGTGACACAGAGAGGAGTGGGGGCCGGCATCCTGATATGGTGATGGCTTTCCTCTGTAAAGTAAGATTGACCACAGTGGTCTCTAAATCAATTTTGTCATGCTGAATACATTTAATTGGAGATGGSCTTTTCAAGGAGAACTTCATACTGTTCTTACATGTAAAGGCTGGAGAAGAGGAAATAGGAATAGGAACCTGYAGAGACTAAAACTTCTAGCAAATTCTCTTTATGAATTAGCCAGTTAAGAACAGACAGGTTCAATTCATGCCTGCTGCTGCTAGAAAAGTCTATATTACTTTGCTTGATTAAAAGAAAGGAGCAAGAGGCAGAAGTATGATTTGAGAAACCAAAGGGACTGTTGAAAACTTTTTGGTAGTAAAGTTGACTACTGGCTGTTGAATAGTAGAAAAAGTGGAAAATAATAGAAAACTAGTTTGCCCTTCTTGTCTAGAAGAACAAGGGTTGTTGAAGATTTACTGTGTATSCTCTATGATTGTGGATTTATCCAGAGATTCTCCAGGTCAGTTAAATAGTAGGAGAAGACTTGGTGTACATGATGTCTGATGTTGAAGGGAAAGGGAAAAAAGTGCCCTGAGCTTGTAGYGCAGTGTATGGATTTACTGATCATGCTTAAGATTTTTTTTTTTCCTGCTTGTTTCAGATTCACCCAAAGAAGGGAAAATTCATCGTAACTAAAGCRCAGGAGCTAGGCCTGCCAGTGTAAGTACAGGGACCCAGTCTGGGGGATGAGAGCTCCAGTCATGTTGATATTGTTAGGCTAAATATTTCAATGACTTTATTTTCAGGGGAACTCCGGCTATTTTACCCATAATCACAGCTCTAAAAAACGGAGAGCGTGTCACTTTTGAAGGCAAAGAGGTAAGATCCATCTGTGTCGTCTGCTGTGGGTTTGCATCAACTTGGGGACCCTGTGAAGGCGGAAGGATAGAAATTGCCTTGTGCAGAAGACTGTGGGTACTAAGGCCCGGGCTGTAACTAAAAGTGACTCCCATGGGGTGTCATCTGACTGGAGCTGTTGCAGAGGATAATTAGGAAAGCACACTCTGAAATGAGGTGATGTGTGCTAATGACCCTGTATATCTGCAATTTGTATGTGCTTCCTCCTCTACCCTTCCAAGACCCTCAAAATTAATTCAGATTTAGGAATGAACTAGTAGAGTTGATTCCTGCGTGTTTTAGATTTGGAGTCTAGTTGCTTGTGTAACCATTGCTGCTTCCTTATTCTTTTCTGCACTACTCATACCGAGTATGAGAAAATTAAACGATTCCTCTGTGAAGGAGAAACAAACCTTAATTTCAGACTCTAGACTGAGGCTAAAGGCACTGCCAACACTGGCTATTCCCAGTCCTGTCCTGTCTCATGCTAACGTGAGAAATAGAACTGACTTCTTGCTGTACCACAGGTCTTTCACAGAGCTGCTCTTCTCAAACAAGCTGTTACTGGTATTCAGGTCTCCTAGAGGGACCGAGAAGCTGCTTAAATTCATTTCCTGCTTAGTTGTGCSTTCTAAAACCTGCCAGGTTTGGTATTTGCTGGCTCTAGTGACACAGCAGAATGCAAACTTGTGTAATGGGAGGGCAGAATGGGAACAGGAACTGCACTGGTTGGATTTGCTGAGCATCAAAYGAGCTTGCTCTGAGCCAGTTCTGCAAGTCCCAGCAGCCTGCTGAGGRTTTGCTGACAGAACAGCTGCTAAGTCTGATCCAAAGTTGCAAGAAGGGCTCTGTATGTGACCTGAACKTGAGGTGACTTGTGCATCTGTCTGCAGCTCTTACCTGAAGAACTGTGTACCCCCACTGATCCTGGCCCRGTGTTCATTGTGCTGGAGTGTCCCCACGAGGGATTTGTGGATGCTGTCTGTGAAAACGAAACCTTCCGAAGGTAGGGAGCTGACTGATGGGGAAGGGCTGGGTGATGCCAGGCTTCACCAATGGGGAATTCTGGTCCTAGTTGAGATGTGTCYGTTTCCATAGCTGAAGTTTGAGGTGTGTGACACTGGTAAGGAGCTAGAGATGCAAAAAAGGACTGGTAATGCCTTTGGGGACCTTTTAAGAAAGGAAGAGTTAGGCAGGGCCTGGGATGGTCTGTAGCTGTGTCAGACCTATTGTCTGAAAGTCTTCAAGGTTGATAAGGTGCAGTGTGATGTATTGCTGAGGGGTGTCAGAGGGACTGCAGTACCCTTGTGTGRTGAACTTAGATGTCTAGATTGCATRAAGTGTCCCTGAGGGCTTATACAGATGTGTTAGGTTTCTGAAAGGCTCTGACCATGCTGGTGCTCTTGGAGAGGAGTTGCTCTAGGTGGGAGAGTGGGGGTGGCAAGAAATAGCTGCCTTGAGCCTCTTGCAAGTCAAGGTCCCCTATGAGATGAAACCTGGCACATCTGTGTTGTCCCCTGCCTGCTTCTGGCAGAAGTGAATCTTTTGGACTTGGCACTTCAGGGTGGGAGGGGACTGCCAGGGTGATAAAGGGGCAAAGCTTGTGTTTTCCTCACTGTATTTGAATGCCCTCTAGGTACCAGGAAGGACTTCCTGAAAACCAGGTAGCCTTAGTCATTCACATGACTCCAGAGTCAGTGCTTCAGGACAGCCGCTACCAGCAGTGGCTGGAAAGGTATGTGGTCTTCTGGTACTTGTTTCTCTCTTTGCTGAACAGYTGAGTGTTTTAGAGTAGGAAAGCTTTTTCCAGRTTAGGAATAGCTGTTGGGGGTAGCRGGGATCTGGTTCAAAGGTTAGTTATGGCTTTCAGTGTGAAGGCCATGTGGGACTGCAGCTCTTCAGCTTTTTGTTGTCTTCTCCTAGATTTGGACATGAAACTCAGCACTTGGTACTTAATGAAAACTCTGCTGCAGTGCATAACCCACGTAGCTACAAGATCCAAACCCAGCTGAACCTTATCCACCCGGAGATCTTCCCTCTACTCACCAGCTACCAGAGCAAGGTAAAGGAGGCCCTGCTTGCCTGTGCAACTCACACTCCTGCGYTCAGTGCATATATAGGCACAGTGCATATGAAGACCTGTATAACATCATTCCTTCCTCTATAGGAAGAGAATGCTGCCTGTAGTGTGCCCCTTGTCCGAGGAGAATGTCTCCTGAAGTACCACTTCAGACCCAAACAGGAGTGGCAGAGGTCAGTGGGAATGTTTYTGGCTTCCCAGCTTTGAGAGTTTGCTTGATTTCTGGATCTCTGCCAGAACAGGAGAACTGAGCCAGAGAGAGAGCCAGAGCTGCTCTGTTAGTAGTGTCTAGAGGCCTATAGCGATGTCTAGGGACACAATGCTCTGAAGCAGGACCAGGAGGCAGGACACTGTTCTGTGTGATATCCTGGAGCTCCTTCTGGTGGCTGTTTCTTTCAGGTTTGTTGCCTCCCATGCAGGGCCTTGCAGTGCCCTCTRGTGACCAGATACTCTCTGACCAGGTCACCTGCTGAACTCTGGTTTCCAGGAGCTGTCTTTGCATCACTGTTTTGGTGGAGTCAGCATTATTGTTGTGTGGCACCATTTGGCCAGGTTCTTCTGGACCACACCAAATACATGAGTACATCCCCTCAACCCTYAAAACAGAGCTGGGAAGGAGCATTTGATCTTTTGTTGTAAGACTATTTAGTTGTAATTTGGCATTTTGTCCTGCAAGATGCTGTCTCWTCAGTTTCCTACCCCATCCTGTGATGTGTGGTGTGTCCTTTCAGGGATGCTGTGACTGTCTGTGATCATGATGCATTTATAAGTGAAGCCCTAAATCTCCCTGACTTCCAGGATCGTGTGAAAGAGTGCAAAGAGAGCCTGCCTGCYGTCCCAGGTAAAGAATAGCAGCTTGTCCTGGTTAAGGATTAATGGGAAGTAAGAGATCTTGGTGACTGAGTCCTCTAGAAGTCAGGAAAAACTACAAATGTGAAATCTTCCTGCTGCTGCAGAGGTGCTCTTAACTTCTCTTGGAGCTGTGYGGATAAGGGGCTACCCATAGACTAGGATGGCTCTCTTCAGTTGAAGCGAATTCTGTGCTGCTGGTTTTTCAAAACTACTGAGAYTGGGGACTGAGCTCTACTGGGTGCTCTATATCTAAGCTGTCCCTGTATGCTGCTGGTGTGGTAAGCAGAGCCCTGCTGTGTTGAATGCTCTTTTAGCAGTTGCAGCAAGAATCTTCTATCTTTCCCTCATAAATCTTGCTGCTCTGGGAAAGCCAGAGGTTGGGGAAAGCAGTAATAGATGTGCCAGAAGTGTAGTCTCTGGAAATACTACACTATTGAACTGAAATGTCTGAATGGGCAGTGAGAAGGTAGCATTTCCCTGACAAATTGTCATTTTCTACTTTCTCTAGGAAATGTGGATGCTTACCCAGAAATTGTGTTCTTGGGAACAGGTTCTGCAATTCCAATGAAAATCCGAAATGTCAGTTCCACACTGGTAAATACTAGGTAAATCCTAATATGTTGTGTATTCTCCCCAAGGARGTGAAGTRTCTCCAGAGGGTCTGGGTCAAGGCMTGGTTAAATATTGTGGTGATGACACAGTGAGAATGYCCCTAGTTTGGAGTCTGCAGGGCTTCAGTTTCAGATACTTATCTCCCCRTAGGTGKGAAAAACTTGAGCTCCTTGTAGAAAACAAACATTTAATGTCTTCATTGATTTTTACTGTCTGTGCCAAGGGTACATTCAGCATCAAGACAGGACCAGAATGGGCAATGCAGATAACACTCACTCTAAAGCCTCTGCTAGTGGGACAGAAATGGCATTAGAAGTAGAGCACTGAGCTCTCTGCCCTCTTCTGCCAACCCAGGAAGTCTGTCTCCCTGAATGCACCTGGGTCAGGGCTCCTCCGGATGCCACCAGACATCTCTGTTGTTTGTCTTGACAGCTCTACCCGATCCGTGCTCTTGGACTGTGGGGAAGGAACRTTTGGACAGCTCTGTCGTCACTATGGAGAGCAAGTTGACCAAGTGCTGTGTAACTTAGCAGCTGTGTTTGTTTCTCACATGCACACTGATCATCACTCGGTAAGATGAGTGTGTTGGAAGGAGAAGGGGCTCTGCTCRTGGCCTGCTCTGTTGTTTGGGATTTAGATACAGCTGCAGCTGATAGGTGTAGGCTGCCCTGCTCTTAGGGCTRCAGCTCCCCTCTGCATTCCCCAGATACTGTCTTATCTTACTGTGCTTCTAATCWCTTCTTTCCTGCTGGTGGTCCCTGCATGTGTTCCATGGTCATCTGGAGGCATCRTTCTCCAGCAGTGTCCAGCCCAGCTCCCCATTAGTGCCTGTAATAAGTTGTCCCAGAGARCCCAGTTATTCTGGATTGGGCCTAACCAGGGCAGGCTGTGTGGTGGGCTGCTCTCTTGTGTCTGAGAACCAGATTGGGAAGTTGGATGAAGGTTCTCTTCACTCTTCTATAGGCAGCAGATGCATTAGCAGTGGGGAGGGCTGAGAGGTGTTCTGTCCACCGGCTTGAGGATAAACAGTGGCAGTGTCACAGCAGCTCAACAAAGTGTAATTATTGGCTCAAAATACCTGATTACAACTTACTAGTGTTTTTCTTCCCTCTTTACAGGGCTTATTGAACGTCCTGATGCAGAGACGGAGAGCTCTTGTAAGTAATATTGTTGTTTCACTGCTTCTAATTTTGCCTTGATATTAATAGAAAAGAGGGGCTTCTCCTGAGTGCGGTGATGAAGCACCATTTTTTTTCTCTAGGCATTCTCTCTCTCAGATTTAATGCACTCCCAGTACTGATTTCTTTCATCTTCACTTTTCCAGGCATCGCTTGGTCGGGTGTTTAGCCCTCTATTTCTGGTAGCACCTGAACAGATCATGCCTTGGCTACACGAGTACCACAACCACTGTGAAGAAATTCTTGGCGACATTAAGTGAGTTCTCTGTGKTGTGTTGGGAAATATCCTTGGTGGATCTGTATTCAAGACAAATTRCTGTCACCCATTGCCCTTGCCTCGTAGTTGAAGCATGCTGAGACTCTTTCCATTTTGTTTAGACCTGTGATGTGCAATTGGCAAAGGAGGACGTAGGAAGTTGCTCTATTTAGGACTTCTGTGGAAAAAGGATGTGGGCAAATAGAGAAAATTTCCTGGAGGAGAGTTTTTAACAGTGGAATAGTGGTTGACTGAGTTACTGGGGCRCTGCATAGTAAAAATAAGGGGAAAAATAAATGAATACCCAAATAGTTTTGTAAGGCAATKAACTGAGAAGACATGAATGACCATTTAGGTCATGGGTTCCCTGAGAAACAGACTGCTTACAGACAGGATCACATTAGGATCCCCTTTTATTTTTGTACAYGTCCTTAGTTTGTTCTTTTCCCCTCTCTCACAGAATGATTACTTCCCAGTCTCTTGTGAAGGGCTGTGAGAACATGAAAMCTAAAGCCAAGTTTGTCAGCTCTCTTTTGGAGAGCTATGACTTGGCTGAGGTAAGCTCACAAACAGGGCCAGGTGCTGCAAGAGGCAAAAGGGGAACTTGAGCTCTAACACTTGTATTCTTGTTCAGTTTCAGACTTGTGAAGTCCAGCACTGTAAAAATGCTTTTGCTTGTTCCATGGTCCACAAATCTGGCTGGAAAGTAGTCTATTCTGGAGACACAATGCCCTGCATGGCCTTAGTAAAAATGGGTAGGTGTTTGAAGAATCCTTTTGCAGAAAGCCTTTAACTGTTAGTAAGCGAAACACGTACATCTGAACCCTTGATACTGCTCTTACAATGGGTAGGGAGGGTGGGAATAGAGTTCCTTGCTTATTTAAGGAGGCTTACTCAGGCTCAAGTTGATACTACTGCTGTCTCTAGTGTATGTGCAAGTAACAACACCCATGTCTTCATGGTACAGAGAAGGTCTTTGGGTTTGCTATWTCCTGCCCCATGTTTTGTCCTTCACCACAAAGGCTGAATATRTGATTATTTATACAGGAAAAGATGCTACTCTCCTGATCCATGAAGCAACACTGGAGGATGGCATGGAAAAAGAAGCCATAGAGAAAACACACAGGTAGGTAGGGTGGTTTGGGCCRTTTCTCACCACTGGGAGGCAGAGATGGTCTTTGAGCTGATGGTGAGGGCCCAGTGCTGCTCCTTGCACTGTTTCTGTAACATACAACTCTTCTGAATGAACCCAAGGGGAAACTTAAAGCTGGTAAGTGCCCAGTTGCAACTCCATAAGTAGACTAGTCTAGAAGAGAGCCCACAGCTTGACTGCATTTTAGGACTAAGCACAGGAGGGGTAACTATGTTGGCATCCCTGAGAGCTGAGTGCACAGTCCAAAGCAAACACGAGCCCGTGTTACTGAGTGCTACCCCTAACAAAGGTGGGGGAGACCTGAGAGCAGCTTTTTGGAGTTACATGCAAGTCAYAGTATGTGTTAGACTAGCTGACACCCCTGACACAATAAATTCTGTTGATGTGCATGGTGTGAAGTTGGTTCTTTTGCAGCACAACCTCCCAGGCAATTCAGACGGGATTGAAGATGAATGCAGAATTCATCATGCTCAACCACTTCAGTCAGAGATATGCCAAGATCCCACTGTTCAGTGAAGACTTCAGTGAGAAAGTTGGAATTGCATTTGATCATATGAGAGTGAGTTGGGAGCTTTGATCAAGATTCTCTGTGGAAAGGTTTCAGTGCTGCCTGGGTATGAGGGCACACATGTGAATTTCTGCTTTTTTCGTGTTGTAACAGTACAGTGTCTCTTCCTGAGAGTAGTTTTTATGAAACAGCTGTTGTTTTTTTCCCAGCAGCAGACATCAACATAGAAGAGAATGGGTGGGACAGAGCAATTCACCACCCAGATGGGTGCTGATGGCTCTTGAGAACAGAATTTCACTCTTAACATGCTGGGTACTTGCCCAAAGTCACTTCTATTTTCTGCATGCTACTTCTAATTGAAAAGATAATTTTGCTTCTGTTGTTACTCCCTTCTTAATTGCTGTGTTCCATTAATGGCTTTCTGCAACATAGCAAGATATCCAGGAGCCAAAAAACTGGTAGTGCAGTGCGATCCTCGTACTGAGTAAGAAGTGCTAGTGATGATTGCTTACAAGTCAGGTAAAACTTATATCGTGTCCACACTTTTTTTTTGAGGTCTGTGAATTGGCTGCTGCACCACTGAGACTGTAAATGCACYCTGTAAATGCCTTGTGAACCCTTGCTGTGTACTGCACAGACCAAACTTAAGGTGCAGGTGTGTGCCGTGTTGKGCTGCATAGGTGCTATACAGGGGAAGAAGCAGTTTCTTGCCATCTGAACRGGCAAAAGACAAGGCAGGAGAGGGAGAAACACCAGCAATTCTCAAGCAGGTGCTTCTGTGCTTGATGTATTTCAGGTACGGTTTGGTGAYTTTCCAGTCATCCCAAAGCTGATCCCACCTCTGAAGGCTTTGTTTGCAGATGACATTGTAGAAATGGAGGARAGGAAGGAAAAACGGGAGCTGCGCCTTCTGAAGGAGGCCTCGATAGCCTTGGACAAACTGACTGATAGTGAGAATGAAGAAACGCCAAGCCAAAAAAGGAAACAAGCCAAGAACCACCAGGAAGTACCAAACAAGAARCTTAAAAGGGTGAACTGAAACAGTGTCGAGAACGCTCTATTCYCTAGGAAATGTCCCGGGCTCTCTGGGCCTCGGGAGCGTGCAGTGCCAAGGACTGCCYGTGAGCACGGTGGAAAAGGGCTGGCCTTGAAGTTCGGTGTCTGGGTTTGCTTGGTCATTGGTGGTTCTCATGGGCTGAATCTGCCAAGTATGCTGTAAGCAGCGCAAGTCCTCCTGGCAACAGTATCTTCCCCTGCAGTTCTTGGTTTTGGATCTTGCTAGTCCACATACCATTTTTTTTTTTTAGCCAAAATTACTTCTGAAATGTTTTATTTCTGTTTTTATGCTGGAAACTATTAATAATGTAACAGCAGTGGTTGTGACCTTTGAAGTTTGAAAAGATCAGGCTTGAGAAGCCCATGTGGTGCTGTGGATTCTCCAGAATCATGTGGACAGATCCCTGGGTATCTGTGGAATGCAACTAGGTATGAAACCCAGGTTATAGGAAGAAATGTCACAATAAAGTGGGACTCAGTTAATTGGCTTCAGAGCTTTAGATTAATATCAGGATCTTAATCCTGCTGTGTTCCCATTTTATTTTGATTTTCTCAATTTTCCAAAACCTGTCGTCAGAATCTGAATAAACTAGTCAACATCTTAAGGGTGTGTGTTTTGCCTAGCTTGCTAATTAGGATTCAGTTGAGAGCAAACGAACGATTGAATTATTCCCATTGGATATTCCTCTGTGTGTGATTAGGACACAAAGATCTTATCCTTGTGCTGCATCCTGATCTGGATCCAGCTTTTTTCAGCTGAATGTGATAACCAGTTGGGTGCTGCTGGGTGGCTCCAGGTTAGAGCACTCTGGTGCTCAGGCTGTTTTACCAGTAAGCACCAGTGCTCTTAAGGCTGCTCCTACCATGCAGGTTGGTATCTGTTCAGGCTAATTCCAGTGCTAGATAAAAGAGGTAAGAAGGCTCATTCAGGCAAGATACACAAGTAGAACTAGTGTCTTCAGGGTGCTCTGTGGGACTTGCCTCCTCTCTCAGCAGTGCTGTAATTGCAGATGCTTTTGTGAGCAGGTGGGGGAGCTTTGCTTACAGTTTCCATTAAGGAGTTCATTACAAGATGCAGCCTAAAGGCACGAGGCCCCAGGCGCTGCACAGAAATGATACCAGCACATATTAAAGACTTGGAACTTCAGGGTAAAAAGCAGTAGAAAATGAAGAGGCAAATGGCASCAAAGCATCTTTTGTGGATTAACTCGTGCTTTAATATTATGCTTGTCTAAAGAGGCCGTGGGGTTGTTGACACAGTGGGGTAGTGCCAAAAAAGGCTCTGCTTGACTTTTAGGAATGGCAGGGGACTGGGACCAGTGAATAAAGAGTAAGTGCTGGCTACTGTGCAAGTGCAAATAGGATCCTATTAAAGTGCCCAGAGGAGGCCATGGTTACTCCCTATGGGTGTGGGCTGCACAGAGTCTGCATCTGCCTTTCCAGAAAAGCAAAGAAAGGGYTTTTATAAGAGGGCAGAAATTAGAAAACAGTGCAAGGTTTAATAAAAGTAGACGTGGAAGCACTAGAGGAAAGAGCACATAAAGTTACATGGAGGTGCAGCTTGTAAGCAGGTGCTCACTGGAGCGGTGTGACCTGGAGTGCGTGGGCCTTGGATGCAGGGGGAGCATGCAGGTTAATGAGCTTGAAAGGCTAATTAATGAGCCCGACTGCTAATGAGCATGGTGTTTTAGGGTGTCAGGGAGCTGGCAGCTCTTTCTGCCGGAGCAGGAGAGCCCCAGAGCCCAGGTTGCAGCTACCAGCTCCAGTCATGGTGGTTGCTCCCAGGCCTGGATCATGGTTGTTGCCACCTGGATCATGGTTGTTCCCGGGAGCCCGAGCAGTCCTGTCCTGCAGGGAGGAGCCGGGCCTGGATGTCCCCGAGGCAACGGCAGCTCCTCCCCGCAAACACAGGCACCATGGAGGGCATGGAGGAGGAGGAGGAGGACGTGGCGGCGGCGCTGGCGCAGGACCCCCGCGTGCGGTGGCTGGGCGGCCGCGTGGCGCGGGGGCT
>PTEX01000253.1:343360-458552 GCA_003342815.1 Eudromia elegans
GCGTGGGCAGCGCCGCGGCCGCCCCGCTGCTGCGGGCCTTCGCCACGGGCACCACGGCGCCCGCGCTGCTCGCCTGGCGCGGCCCCGCGGGCGACGTGGCCCTGGGGACGCCGCCAACGCCGTCCGCCCGCACCAAGGCGCTCTACTTCGTGCGGCGGGACGGCGGGGACCCGCTCTGCGGAGACCTGCCCGCCGACCTCCTGCCCCACTTCGCGGCCCTCGTGGAGCAGGTGAGGGGACAAGCGGGACCCGTGGCTGCCGTCCCGTCCCCTCCGGTGCTGGCGCTGCCCTTCCCGGCCCTCCTGAGGAAGGGGGTGTTTGGAGTCCAGGTAGTCCCGCACACCTCGGCATGTCTTCACTCAGAGCCTGCTTAACGTGAGTTTCCACCCGCTCTGTTGAAGCTGGTGGGACGATTTGCTCACCATGGGCACTTCAAGAGCTGTAGGGGCTCTCCACTCCCTGTGTCTATTATTATTTATTATTATTAGCCTGAACTACACGGCACTGTCTGCATTTTCCTTCATGATGGCTGCCTCTCTCTGCAGTAAAGCCATAGCAGGAAAGCAGATGAGTTACTCGTGTCAAGAAGTTCAAGTCATCCTTTGCAGCCTTAAAATGCTGACCCACGGGTTCAGCTCCTCAGGGCACATGTCCAAACCAGCTCTCTTGATCTTGCGGGATAAAATGCTATTTACGTGGAGAATTTTTACACTTTGAGGCGTTTGATGAGCACCGTGAACCTGGTAAGTCAGTGCAGGCAGTGGCTTCCGTGCTCTGGTTTTGTTTGTCAATGGTGGCAGGTAGCATATGATATTCCCTGTAAACACCATCTGTTATCGAGAGATTTGGGGGGAGGAATATTTTAGAGGATCTGATTTGCTTTTGAATCTTCCTTGCTGTCTGTGCTSAGCAGCTTGGATGCAGGCTTCAATGACAGCGTGTTGCTGCAAGGTGTCCTCAATTTCCTGATGTTCCGGGGATACAACTTGCATTGTTCTGCCTGGTGTTTGGRCTGTTTTCTTACAAAGCATCTGTTTTTCACGAAACTCAAGACTTTCAGGGCAGCCTTAGAAGCCTTTGCTCAGAGAAAGAGTCTGCAACAAAGTTATCTTGAGCCATACAGAGGATTAGGAATAGATGAACAGAAAGTGTCTTGAGTCAGCCTGGAAGTGCAGCTGAACTGCATCAGCTGTGTTGGATGAGAGGTGACCCTTGCTACCTATCTCACTCAAAATCATGTTATTTTGGCCAAAGGGAATAGTACAACTTCTCTGTGGAGATGACAGTTTGATGTTAGTCCCATTTGTGTTTTAACAATCTCTCAAAAATAAATAACTATTACTAGACCTCTTGCTAGTGCTCACAGTGTAAATGATCTTAGTAATAGAGAAATATCTCGTTAATAAGTCACAGTCACTAGGGACTGGACCACGAAACTGGGTTAACCCAGGGGTGATAGTCAAAACTGTGGTTAAAACTACCTAAAAGCAGCTCAGCCCTGAGACTTCATGCTATTAAGTCAATATAAAGCCTGACATTGGTAGGAATGGCAAAATAATACTGAGTGGGCTACATGTTTTGAAAAATAACCTTAAATTACCTGTTCTCGAGATGTGCAGTTCAGATTGGATGGAGACTTTGGTGGCTATCGCCTACAGGAAGATCCTGTTGACATGCTGGGGTTAGGAATAGTACCATGTAGATAGCTCCAGTCATCACATACTGTGGCTCTCTTCACTTGGGAATATCATAGAGGTCCTTGCTTGGGAATATCATAGAGATTTCTGGGATTTTGTCTTCCCATTGCAACAAAGCAACCAGGCAGATGCACCTAAATGTTTTTGCTACTRGTGTTGTGGATGGTGTCTGGATGGGAGAGGAGCCTCCTGGACACAAAGAGTAAATGCCCCTGGTAAAGGGCAGCAAAGACCTCAGCTTTTCCTGATTTGTTTTGTACTGTGAGTGCTGAACCTCTTGCATCTTCTCAACATGCCCAAAAGAGGTGCAATGTGGATGAAGCTGGAAGATCCCATCACAACCCCAATCTCACCTGCAGTCAGTAAGTTTTATAGTCTGGTTTTAACTCTGGCAACCATCTCAATCACCAGCATAATGGACCTGTGCGGATGTCCATTCACCAAAATCTGCTCTTGTTTCACACAGGCAGGTGGCTGTTTGGCTCAGCAATGAATTTGAGTTTGATTTTTCCAGGCTTGGCCATGCAGAGACCTTGGAGTCTGGTGAACTACCAGTCTCATGCAGCAGTTTTTTCTTCRTTGCTCTTTTGTGACTCCTTATAGGTGATTGTGCCTATCCTCACAAACCAGAAGAACCATCAGGGGTGGCCACAAGTGGTGTCACAGGACATTTTGCGCCATGTCCACAACCTGAAAAGCGCTGTTTTTGTGCTTACTGGACAAATAAAAGGCAAAACCYTGCTGCCCCTTCCAGCTGGCTCAGAAAGATTTGAGTACATTGACCTGGCAGATGAGAAATCGTGAGTAAGATTTTGARTTTTCTCCTACTTACATGAGTATATCTTTGGGGGAACTTTCCACAAATCATGCTCACTTTTCCTGCTCACTGTCATCTGCTTCTTGCTCCACCTGGTGTGTTTTGCTCTACCTGCTACCTGCTTTACAGATTCTGTCCTTGGGGACTGTACGACAGTAATAGCTGGATGTAATTCCTATATCAAAACAGCAGCAAAATTATGTGGTTTTTTAATAACTTTGTGGTTTTGAAACTAGACTGTGACCTATAAAAGCTAGTTACCTATGTGGTCATTTGGAGAAGATATAGCTTGCCTAATAAACACCGAGTGGAAAACCAAGTTAACTCTGTATTCTTTTTTCYTCCAGTCTGGAGCTGATAGATAATTCTGTCGTTTATGCTGCTGAGTCMGCTATTATTGACTGGAGCAACCAGGTCCAAGAAGTGCTGAGGAGAGAGTCTTGGGAGCCTCTCCTGAAAGGCAGCAACCCCAACCCRAAGGTGGAACTCGAGTTCTGGAGAAACAGGTAGTGCTGGGCATCCCRGCTAAGACTTGGGGTTTGTTGACCTTGGTTTTGAGTGCAAGGGAAGTGTTAGTGGCAAGCAGAACTACTTCTGCAAGCTGAAAAGACCAAGRCTTGAGCTAAAGAAGATTGTTCCTGCCTATAAAATAGTGATCTGTAAAGTGTCTTGGAGAGCACTCTGCAGCTGGCTGTATTTTAACTTAGCCTTGGCCCAGGGGCTATGGCTCCTGTACGTATAGTTTGATAGGAAGCAACAATGTAAGAGCTGAAGGAAACCTCTCCTGAGCCTTTTCTTCTCTGCCCAAGTAAATTCCTTTTGAAGTCCAGAACATGTTCCATTTTCTGAAGAACAGGAATTGGTTCTCTGGCTTAGATGAGGTCCTTAGATGAGGTCCTTTCATTCATATTCAGTATTGGGGCTCAGGCTGGTTGTGACTGGAGTGGATCTTAGGCCAAAGGGGAAAAAAAAAGATAAAAACAGAAAGGATATGAAAGGAGATATAAAAGATATTTGAATGGCTGAATAGTCTCCCCCAGGCCTGGGAAGGCCCTGGAGCCAGCAGAGTTGGGATGTCCCGTAGTGGCTGGACTGGGAAATCCTGATTCAGACCCAGCAGGGAGGGAYGGTGTGTCTGGACAGCTGATGCTCCCTCGTGCAGGTTTGTAACTTGCTATGGTTGCTGTAGGTGTGATGACCTGGAGTGCATTCACAATCAGCTGAGAACGAAGAGGGTCAGGAATATGGCAAAAGTGCTAGAGAGAATCGAGAGCTGCTACTTCCTGGCCTTCGAGGAGTTGCTCACGGATGTCAAGGAAGGTGAGATGCTGGGATGGTTTCACCACATCTATATGGGATATCCTGACTTACAGCCTGCCCCTTCTGCATCCCATGTTGTTTTTTCTGGATTTGTTTTTTTCAGGGTTAGTTGTTCTTCTGGTCCACAGTCCCATGCAGTAACATCCTCTCAGGGCTGTGAGATCTGTCTAGATTGTGTTCATGTTGCCACTTTTTTGACGTTTTGCAGAAATCCATGTGTGGTGAATGTCCTCTAGAGGGTAGCATGGATCAACAGACCTRCTCTCTTTACTCCTTATTTTATTCTGCTGCATTTCAGCGAGACAGGAGAGTTCCTCATCTACACAGAAAAGTTAAAGAATCCTCTCTCCTCATTTTGAGAGTTAGATTTTTTCCTTTTTTTTTCCCCCCCCCCACTAATAAGGAAAGGTATGAGGAGGATTTTTTTTTTTAGTATTTGGCCTATTGGCAGAGCAAAACTCTACCTTAAAAACAGTCTTCTATTAAAAGTTATATCATCTTTTTGCAATGAGCTTTGCTTGGGGAAATTCAGACCAGCCAAAGGAAACACGGTAAATTCTCCCCTGCAGTGAGAAGCCCTGCTGTCCTGCTGTTCTTCCTTTATAGCCCAATAGAACAGTGCCCTTGAGTCCATTTTCTCCCCAGTTGTTCTCTGGCAAGRTAAACCAGGGAGGTTTTGTTAGCTGTAGTCATGCAGGTCACCTTTTTATGGGGAAACATATAATCTTGCAAGGATTCCTGTTACTTTACACACCGTGCATCGTATGTGAACTAGAGGCATATACTGTATAAATGGAGCCAGGGGATCACTGTCAGTCTAATGCTGTATAAGTCTAATGAAAACATAACAAATGGTTAGGTTTAGTTCATTAGAGCAATACTAACACTTATAGTTCAAATGACTCTATTTTTGTTAATTCTTATTAAAACACAATTCAAATTTGTGCGCACTGACTTTTCAGTATCTGGCCTTTTCCGTGGTGCTGTAGTCATCTGTCCCACGTGATGTTATAGCAGGTTGCTTGCATCCCCAGATCTTTGCTCGGGGATGGATATTCATGGTGAGAGTTTCTTCTTCCTCAGTCTTGGCTGTGTTTCAGCTTGTTTTTGTGTGGGTTCAGACACTCACTGACACTTGTCTACTTTCTGGTCCAAAAGTTAAATTGTGAAATGATCACTTTATTTTATTTTCAATAGGCAATGTAATTTCTTAAAGATGAAACCACACAGCTGTACAAAACTGAAGTACAGCTTTACACTAGTCTGACATAATTCACCTTACWTTGGGCAGCTGTGCTGTTAAAGCCAGGACAAGTGAGACCATGGTCATGTGTGCTTTGGGCAATGGGCTGGTTTAGCTAAACCAAGCTAAAATAAACTCAGGCCAAGACAAGTTGTACAAAKCCTTGATAGGTCCCTAAGCCTCTCTTGCTAAGTTAGTCCAAGGCCCCTAGCCTGCTAGTAGCGATGGCAGTGCTGTATTTACTCTGCTGCAGGGCACATCCAAGCACTGTTTAGCAGTTCTGGGCTCTGTGCAGATCCTGACAATAACCTGGCAAATCACAGCTCAGTGGATTTAAACCAGTTTTCTTGTTTTTTTAACACAGCTTTGACTGAAGCTAAGGACGTTAACCTGCACCTGATGCCTCTCCAGTGCCACTTGGCAAACATAGAGAGTGTTGAGTTCAGCGAGGTGAAGCCTCTCCTGGTTCCTCTGCTCCACGTGGTGTGTTTAATCTGGGTCACCTCCATGTACTATAACATACCTGAGCGGATCATTGTGCTGCTCCAGGAAATCTGCAACCTTCTTATTCAGCAGGTGTGTTCCGGTGTTGTCTACATTTGTCCACAAAAGCTCCTTAGAAGAAGTTCCTTTTCTCCTGCTTGTCCAATCCTTCCCCAGCAAAGTGGTGGGRAATTTGATTTGAATTGGTAGTGAATTTGACAAGCAGGTTAAAAGGTGTTCAGCATGAAAAGCCACTGTTTTGTGTGATGGTAGAAGATGGAGGTACCTTAGGTCTGATTTTGCTCCTCCAGGCCCTGGTGTATCTGAGCCCAGAGGACCTTCTGAAAGGGGATATGGAAGAAAGCTTGGGCAAAGTGCAGCTGGTGCTTGACATCCTGAATGAGTTCAAAGAGGCGTTTCAAGAGAGAAGGGAGACTCTTCACACATACTACAAACCAGGCCAAGAAGTGAAGGAGTGGGATTTCTACTCCGAGATGGTTTTTGCACGGTTGGACAGCTTCCTTGGGAGATTACAGATAGTAAAGGTGAGAATTCACTCATTGCAAACCTTTAAAAATGTTCTGCACCCACAATTGACTAGCTTTCATATCCCCCCCCACCCTGAATGTTTGACCAAAGCTGGGGGATGTGGCCTTTCTCTTTACTGTTAGGTTTCCTGTTGCCCCCCAGAAAGAGGTCCTGTGTGCTTTGGAGATACCAAAGTATGGATCAAGGCTTATAAATACTGGTTATATCTGTTTACTCTTATGTAGGTAATGCAAGTATTCATCCATGACGCCACACAAAGTGGATTTCTTTCTTTTATTGACATGTTCCTGGCATGTCAGATGACAAAATAACGAGCATATATCCTCTAGGCATTCACTTGTTTGAAGGAGCATCTAAGCTGTTTTGCTCCCTCTTTTCCACTGGGCTGTGGAACAGAAATKTTTACCGGTGGAAGCACACTGAGTATTTTTATGCGTTATTTAATTAACTATGTAGAAAACCATCATGACTGATGTCTGTTTTAAAGCTATTCRGAGCAATGGTTTGCAATAAGCACTGGTGTGCAGTAAACCAAATTATGCTGCCCGGTGTAGAGAGGAGTAAAAATAGACACACAAGTAACTGCAAGACATCGTGAGAAAAATGAGTGACAAAGTAATAATGCACTGTAACTGTAATGGCACTGTAACTGCGCAAACTCTGGGGCTGATCGCTCATTGCTTAGATATTATGAATAATAATAATAGTAAAATAGCCAGGCACAGATGTTTTCAGCTGCAAATAATATACTTTTTGGGCAATATGTACATCCTCCCGTGACTATCCCACACCTTCAGATACAGCGGAAGGCTGTAGTTTGTGCATTCAGAGTGAAGGCCTGGAGGGGGCTGTGGGCTGAGCTGTAAGTAATAACCAACAGCGCATGCCAGCCTATTAATGAGGAAAACTTCTGCCCTTCTCTTTTCCACCCCCTTCTTCTTTCTAAGCAACCCTACTAGGACAAAGAGGTAACTGTTATTTCTGTGTTGTTACTTTTACCTTTACAAAGTATTTGTTAAAAGGAACGTTTTCTTGTGCAAATGTGCAAAATAGCATATGCACATTCGTTTTCATTTTGAAAAGAAATTGCACCAAGGCTCTGCTTATGCATTTACACAAGTAGTCCATAAACATAGAGGGAGAGCAGAGTCTCTTTCCCTCAGTTTATCTCCCTATTTCAAGTTGCRAGTCTGCTATAAATCTGCTGTCTGGCGAGTCAGCTCCCTGGTAGCATCCTAACCTCATGGAAATGTGGGAGAGTTCTTACAGCAGCGATCATTTAGCTGCTAGAGCACTTGCAAGTGGTTGTTCACTTGGCTTTATAACCGTGTCTGGTGAGGCTAACCTTGGTGGGACYTTGGTGCCCTGCATCTTCACACGTGTCTGGAGCTTTCCAGGGTAGYGCTGAAGGCTAGGATGCTACCAAAGAACGTCTGAAAATGTGGGCAGGGGTTGTGTCCTGAGCTTTTCAAACAAGGAACCACCCTTCTTCTTGACAGCCTCTATGCTAGAGGTACCAACACTCCCAAAACACACCCTGTTTGGATGTAAAGCTCCCTATCTGCTTCATTCTGCTTTTTGGGTTGTCCTTTGAGTTATGAGCAGCCCATGACAGGCAGGATGTGGCTGCACTGTTCCTGCTCATGCCATTCAGCTCTGCTGTGGTTTTCCTTGAGCCCAGGGATGTCCTGCTGCATGTCCGTGCCCATCAGAGCAGCCAGCTTCATCTTGCAACTACTGTTGTCATCTTCTTTGGTCAACATCTTAACCTGTGTGTTTCTCAACTGACTTTGAAGGATCTGCTCACTACTGCCTTGGACCTGATGAAACTGGAGAAGATTGAGTTCAGTGGGATTAAAGGAAAAGCCCTGAGCCAGCAGGTCCTGAGCATGTATGAGGAATTCCAGGAGGCGTACAACGTGTTTGCGGAGCGAACCTATGACTGTCTTGACCTGACCAATACGGTAGGYTGGATTGCTCTGTGGAAATGCCAACATCATGTGCATGTTTTCAGAGCAGAGATTCCCAGTTCACTCGCTGTCCTGCTGATTAATTTATTATTTATTTTACCAGTCCCTCCCTCCTTTGCTATGTTCTGATCTGTCTCTGTAAGGAAAAGGGAACTGTTAGTCTTTCTGGCAGTGATTTGGGAGTTGTTGCAGGTCCATATCTATCATTTGTCTTGATAGTTCAGAATCCTAGAGCAGTGCATCTGGGAAACTTGGATTTCCATGCCTTTTGCCCAGGCTTTCACTGTGCCTGATGCTTGCTTGTGTGTGTGAGCTCCACCAACGTCTGTTCTCTTTGCTTTCCTGYTGCGAGTGCCTCGATTGCCTGATGACAGCTGGCTCGAGTAATCTCCAGGGGCTGTGTTTGCTCTTGCCTAGTTGCACATGGGACATCTGGTGCTCCTAGCATTCAGGGACTCTGTTTTTAAATGGTTTTTWAAATTATTATTAAAGGAATATTTCCAGTCCTCCATTCATAGCTCAGTGACCGTCAAGGTCCCTGATGCTTCAACCAGCATGTGTCATGCAGAGCATAGTGAATGAGCCCCTGGCTTTATGGTCTGTTTGGAAAATCCTAATCTGGGTTTTGACTCAAGCTGCTCAGCCTGAGAAGTCTGTGAAGGAAGGGTGGTAACTAATTCTAAAGGGATTTGTATCCCTTGTGCTTGTCTCATGATTTTTAGGAAAAAATAACTTAGGTTTTTTCCTTAAACTTCAAAGAGTTTATAACAACAGAGGCAAGAACAGTGCCACAAGACAGTGGGGATTGCCTTGTTATTGCCTCTTTATTTACAGTGACCTCATTTGGTTTSAAAGTGGATTGTATTTGTAGCTCAGAAGGAGCATCTGTGGGATTTCTGGATGATGGGTGTAGTGTTCAGACCGTGYTGGGAAAACCTTGAGGCCAAAGTTAATACTTTTTGTGCTGAGCAGAACCCATGGGACCAAAGGGAACAGCCCAWAGGAAAGCAAGAGGGCTGTATCGCATGGTGGCTAAAGATTGGCCAGGGAAGTGGTTCCTCCTCCACTGCGGAGAAGATCTGTGAGTGAAGAGGGCACTGGTGGTTATGTGCAGCCTCATGCCTTGCTGTTTGCCTCCCCATAGGAGTTTGAGCAAGATGCCTTTGATTTCCAGAAGAAAGTAGAAGATATGGACCGAAGGCTGGCGACTATTTTCACCCAGGCTTTTGATGATGCCTCAGATTTGGAGCACGCCTTCAAGGTTGGTATCTACTGCATCTCTTCCCTTTTGTAAAAGGGCAATCAGAGCAACTGCTTTGCTCTGCCATGATCATACCGAGAGGTCCAGCGTGGTGCTGTAGTGAGAGCCACACTGGCTGCCTGTGAACYGCTGGTGTTTGCTGACTGGGATGGATGGGTCAATGAGACCTGTAGTGTTTAGACTGCTCTTGATGAGTGATTTATGGGCTCGTGGACCCTCGTGCTCTATCAAGCCACTGAGCTGGCAGCAGGGTGTTTGCTGAAAGCATGGGGAGTTATTTCTGCTCTCCCTGTTAAGGTACAACATGGGTCCTTGTTCAGCTTTTAAAGTAAATAAATAATTGAGGAAATTACCCAAATAATGCTTGGAGCTACAAGGAGTTTCATTTATCTGTGAGTTGGAAAAAATCACCCTTTTTCCTAGGACTTTCTGGCTAGAAAAAAATGCTATAAAAATKATATAAAAAAGTCAAATTTTACTATTAATATCAAATGGACATAGTTCAATTTTGGAATCTCAGGTTTCTCCAAAAAAAAGACCTTTTTGTTTACTAGTAAATCTAGCTTGGGGAAAATAAGAAATTTTTAGAGTCTTTTCAGAAAAAAATATTCTTAGAAAATTTTCAACAAAGGCATTCGTAGAGAAGACTGAAGAAAATCRCAGCATTTATCTTTATTACTTTTTTGTAATAAAAAATTGTGAAGCATTTTTAAAATGACCATTGGGGTATGGTTCTCCTCCCAGAGAAAGCCTGAGAAAGTCCATGTTAAAGGGCAAGGCTTCCTTGAAAAAAAAGCAGAAAAAAAGAGGTATCTGCTTTCCCAATTACCCTCATTGCAGATAGTATCAAAACCTCTTCAGTTAGTGGGAAAAACTCTGGTGAGACGAGTTTCCTGGTGAAATTTGGGATTGTGATTTTGATTAATTTTTTTTCTTTCTTTTCCTGCTYGGTCCCTTCAGTTGCTGGACATGTTTGGAAGCCTTTTGGAGCGACCAGTAATAGCTGCAGACGCTGCTGACAAATATCCTCAACTCATCAGCATGTTTGACAAGGCCTTAGATGATGCTGGATTGATCTACTCCAGACATATCCAGGCAGAGCTGGAGCTGGGTAGGAAGGCACTTAGTGAGCAAATAGTTTTTGGAGCAAATTGAAGTTAGACGAATTTTTGGCAACATAATTTGCTATTTCRTGAGAATCCCAAACCTCCCAATTTGCAAACATTTTTAGCCACTGACAGATCCTAGTGGAAATGGAGATGACTGAGAAAACTCTCTGTTCTTAATAGTAGATCAAATAATCYGTTGGGAGAAAAAGTGCTTTTTTTGTGTGTCTGCATGTGAAGTAGCAGGGAATGAAGATACTTGCTGAGTTTTACCTCCAGCAAAACTGTGAAGGAAGGGTTTTCTTCACATTTTCATGCTGCTTTTAATAATCTAGGGGACTTGCAAACCCATTCACATGTTCCCAAAWGTGAATTGCTAGAGTTTTCTTAGTAATGATGTAAATACAAGATGTGTTAGTGGGAGATTGTAGTGAAGGATTGGCCTTTYCCAGACTTAGGATTTCCTATGAGCAGTGGTGTGGGAAGGAGGTAATGGATGGACTCTTACCATATGATGAAGATAATATGAGAACTGTAGCCCAGTCACCCACCTCAGACTGTGCTGGAATTGGAAAAGGGCCAGAAGAGGCAGCAGTGGTAGAACCAGTACAAGTCAAAAAACGGGGATGGAGAGAGTCAGGGAAGATGAGTCTCTCCTTGRCTATGATTCTGAGATGAGTTTTTTCTGTGGGTGTGATGCAAGATGGTCTGAACAAGCTTCTGATCCAGAAGTCCCTTATACAGTGTTTGTGGGAAGCAGGGAGTGTATCCTAGGCAAAGGATGCCTCTGTAACAGCCCCATTTCTAACATACACTGTGCTCTTCCTTTGAGCTCAACCTTGTCTCTCTTCTSAGGTCCAAAGGCACTAGGAAACTTGCCCTGGTTGCCGACCTCTAGCAAATGCCTGATTGCACAAAGGGAACTGGGGAATCACCACRGTTTTATGCCGATAACTTGGTGCATCTTGGGGTTGGGCGTGCAATGTTCAGTCAAATGCCTCAAATGCCTCAAATGCTGTTTCGATGTCCACAGGAGCCCCCCCTGTACACAGGAACATGCCCCTGGTAGCTGGAGCGCTGGGCTGGGCTCAGGAGCTGCAAGCACGAATCCAGGTGCCATTTGATCACCTCAGGCACATCCCACATCTGTGCGTGTCGACAGCTAAGTTGACTTCATGACACCCTTTGCTATCTTTTCCCTGATCAAGCTGATTTTCCTTGTTCTGACCATAATCCAGTGGTTAAATGCAAAGCAGTTCTCAGTGAAAGAGCTACAAAGTGATTGCATTTGCACCTTTCAGCTTCCTTGCAATCTTTTTTTTTTTTTTTTAAGAAACTCATTAATTATGTTTGTTTTAAAGTAATTAAGAAAGACAACAGGATAGACTGTGAATTATTCAGCTTTCAGATGTAGCTTTAGCTTGTGATTGGAAGAGGTTCTCTACCTTTTCCCACTCTGAGACTGTTCGTTTAGCATGTGGTGTAGGACCTGCTTGGGAGCAGCAGGGCTATAAGCCCTGATTCCAGCCTCATTCAAGCTCTGAAGGACCAAGATCTGCTGGGTTAGACTCGTCTAAGGTGGTGTGAGGGAGCTGAACAAGTTTCCAGGCATTTGAATAGATCAGACCTTGGCTGGTGCAGCAGGACATGACTCTGAGCAGCAAGCATAGGAGTGATCTGCACAGATCAGGGAAAGCCAAAAGGAATTTGGGGACTTTTATCACCTGGATGTTTGTTATTGTGGRTCATCTGAGAGAGGTACAGCCACGTATTTGCAGCTTCCCCATCTGATGGTGCCACAAATGGGCTTTTAGCATTCAGGAGACAGCCTGTAAGAGCCCTTAAAGCAAAGCAGTGTTGTAGTTAATGGGACAGCTGAAGACAGTCCAGGGACTGCACCTTGTAGCTTGCAGAAATAGCCTTAATTGTGCCAGAGGAGGTTACCAATAAATAGATTGTCATATATTTAATATCTCTGCTGAAATAATCCATCTCCATTGCTGTGCAATAGTTCTAGTCCTCTCTTACTATGTATTATTGTTATGTAAATGTCTTTAAGTATGCTGGTATTCGACAGCAATAAAGACATCTGTGCAATGAGACAGGCCCTTGGATTGTCCCCAACAGAGAGCCCAAGGTATCGTGTCCTGTTTGAATTTGAATAGCAAATTTTTAAATCATTGAGGACCCAGATCTGCATTTCACATTGATTTTCTTCCCTCTGCTTAGAGCAGTTAATAACCTACCCAGCAGCAGTGGTGACATGATGCTSTTTCGTACGTGCAGCTTGAAAGGGGAAGAGGATTAAAAAGGGAGAAAGAAGGTGTTTTTGTTGGGAATGGTATAAGAGCCTATTTATCTCCGGAGACTTTGATCAGAACTTGTTCTAAACCAACCATGTTACTCAGTGGTGATTGTGCAAGYGTTCCCTGTGCTTTCAGTTCAATTTTCAGTTAATGCAGAGGATCCTCTGTCAAGTGGGAATTTGCTAGGCTTTGCTTGTGTTAGTGAAGGATTTCATCAGAATATCTTACAAAATCAGGAACTATTTTCTGGGAAATCTGAGAAACTGTAGAAGAACTGGGAGAAAAATTGCCCTTGTGGCTAGCTGCCTCCTTGGGTGCAGACACAATTGTACAAGACTGTATGTCTGGGCCTCTCCATCTCMGAATGTGGGATGTCTTTGTTCTTCCCTGCTCCTACAGTTTGAGGGGAATGAATCCAGCACCACATGCTGCTTCCTTTTGAGCATTTCTTGAGCTTAGGAAGTACTGGCTGGTAAACAGAGATTGCCATATTCTGTGCAAATATACTGTGCAATTCGCAGCATTAGGCCTGTTAGAGGCCAGTATTCCTGCACTAGCAGGGCTCCCTCTTTCCYCCCAGTATTTAGTTCCTATTTGTGGGTTACTGTATGAACAGAGGAGAAAAGCYAGTTAAACCCAATACACTCTGTGCAGTGAAATGTTTTCCAGTGCAATGACAGAGGTAAGTGAAGTGCAAGGTCCTGACACAATTGATCTGTCCTATGGAATGGGGGATTATCTTGGGAAAGGATAAATAGAACCCACAGACCTAACCTCCCATTTCCACGTACTACAAAATGCTGAACTTGTCTGTTGTGCTACCAGCTGCCTGGACTCTGATGAAGGAAGAAAAGTGATGGAGAAGTATGAAGAAATGCTTCGGTTGCTCAAAAGGTAAATGTGGCAGGCAAGACTSTGTGAAATAATGTTCTCTTCCACTGAAGCATCTTCCAGCACATTTACCAGTCCAAAGCCTAGGAGTGTTTCTTTTCTAGGCTAGAAGGACTTTCCTGAGGGAGGAGTAGGAATTTTTTGCCATATGTCACAGTGGAACGAATGGATACCATAGAGCCTAGCAAGAACATGTATAGAAACTTCTGCTGAGTATTGAAGCTCTCATGTATTCTGGTAGCCTGTAGCACGGCAAAACCCGCCTTGGTTTCATGTGGAGGGTGAAAAACATTGCTCTAGCACTGACCTGCCTCTATGTCTAAGCTCCCAGCCTGCTTGTGTCCCTCCACAAAGTGTGTTTCCAGTGTCTGTAATGTGCATTTTCCATATTTTGGAGGAGTATTTGCTTTTTCCTGATGATTATTTTAAAGATTGATGTTAAATCTGAACTGGTTAACCTGAGCTTTCCTTGTTATCCTCGGGAAATGGAAACATCCTCAGGGAGGAAATATCCCATGTGCCTGTTCTCTGTTGGCAGCAAAGGGAGCTGATGCATCTGCTTGACTCCTGGATAGCACAGGGCAGGCACAGAAAAATCTGTTCTTATTTATCCCAAAAAGCTGAATACTTATGATGCAGATTTTCAAAAGGGAATGGTCAGGAACATATTAACAGTGGAAAGAATTATAGCAATAGCCAATWTGAGGTGGCAGCAGAGGTACAAGATGATTGCATAGGTGTTTTTTTGTGGATAACATTTCCAAAGTGCTCAGATGACAAAATGATTCAGAAGTGATTTTGTCATTTGAGTGGTAGGGACTCCTAATTGTCCACAACCTTTGAGATCTCAACACAGATTCAGACCTCTGAATTTTAGTCCCCAACAGTGTGATTGAGTCATCCCAGAGCTGAATTGCCCTCCAAAGCTGACTGTCCCTCTGCGTTGACTCTAAGAGAACCGAGGGCAATCTGCACTTCTGGCTCTAAAGCCCAGGCTCTCTACCTGAGGTTTATCTGGGTCCCATCCCTGTGACTTGTATGTATTTAGACACCTGACTTGCTTAGACACTTTAGAAATCCAAACTGGGTGCTTAGCTATTGCTTTAGGACAAATATTTTTGCAAGCTTTTTTTTTCTAAATCAGAGTCCTTTGCTAAAAATGGTGCTTGGGTGATCTTTGCATTCCTGACTTGATGCTGTCCCTGTTTTTAGCATGTTTGTCTGTTTTGTTATCTGTGGAAAAGGCATGGATATATTTTTAATATTCTTTCTTTCATGTTCCTCAGCTCTCAGAAATAGGCTTAATTTTTCATTTATTACATACACCTGTGTCTGCTGGCTCAGTCAGTGCATGATGGATGCCTTTCTTTTTTAATTTTGGTGGCAGGTATCAGGAAAAGCTCTATGCAGACTGGTCCCAGACAGTCTCTGAAAAATCACAGTACAACCTCACTCAACCCCTCATCCGACGAGATCCAGAGACAAAGCTGATAGCAGTGAACTTTGATCCCCAGGTAAACCCTCCTGCCAGTTACCCTACACAGACCTGAATGCAGGCTTCCTGAAAGCATGTTGYTGAAGACCTGTATTTATCTCATTTGCTCTCTTGCTCCCTCAGTCCCCTGGCTGCTTCTCCTCTCCTACCCATCCACTTTCACACACTTCTCCAGYGGTTCCTCTCCTTCCTTTGAAAGGAATTGTGTTTTCTGCAGACCCCAGCCAGTTCTCTTGGGTGTTAAATTTTGGCCAGCATCAGGCAGTGTGGTTCAGTTTCACAAGCACTTGTCTGTGCCTGGGGTCACCCAGCTCCTTGGAAGGACAGTGACAAAGGTGTCTGGCCATTCAGTCCCTGTGTATGTTGTWTCACCCAGTTTTCATGCTTGCAGCTTCCTCAGTTTCTTAGGCCAAATAGGAGCTGGGGACAGGGATCAGAGGGCATGAATGGGACAGGGTCATGGTGATTTCTTACCCAGATATTCCTAGGAAGAACTGATACAGTCTGCCAACTTGAAAGAAAGTTGATTTTCCTTGACCTGCATCCCAAACTCAGCTGCAGCCTGAGGGGATATTCACCCCTGCACTTTCCCACAGATCATACCATATTTTTATCAATCTATGGACATGTACAGTTCCAGGAGCACTTTAAATTAYTAGCCATTAAACTGAGCAAAGGCTTTTAGTCTCGGGKGTGGTATATCACATTGAAAGGACTCACTATTCCCCTTTGTTCAGGAACCCRGTTATATTAGTTTTATAATTTAACMGTGCACTCAATTCYRGTCTTATGACTCAGRTAYACACTGATTCTGAGTGGCTGTCTTTGGGCTTGGAGAGATCAAACAGAAGGCTCTGATAGAAGCTGAATTTGCTGAAACAAGAGGACTTGAGTCTTCTCAAGTTGGAGGCCATATTTTTTTTTTTTAATACCAATCAACACCAGCAAACCAACCAAACTGGAGCCTGATCTATCCTATCTTTTTATAGAAAACTGGTCACAAAGCTCTGCTTGTCAGCATCTCTGCAGGCTCCTTGATTACTCAGTATCTGTGATAGACTTTCCTTTCTGCTGGTGATGACGGTTGAAAGGGCCAGAGTCCACCTGCACACTGTCTGTCTTTAATCAGAAAGAAAACCAGAGGCCGAGATCAACTAAAGGCACTATGGACTCAGAGGTGCTGGGGTTTTTTCAGAGCATGTTGCTTTGAATAAAGCAGCAGACGATTATTGCTCTTGAAAACCCAAAACATCCAGAACTGGTTAGAGTGTCTRTCAGATAAAAGGGGAGGATTTGTCCCATGTTCAGCTCTTTGCTGTGTTTCTGCAGCTGGTTTCAGTGCTGAGGGAAGTGAGTTACCTCTCCAGCAGACAGATGGGAAGCATCCCACCAACAGCAGCAGCAATCTATTCCTCCAAAGAGCTGTACCGGCAGATGGTGGCAAACTTGGAGCTGATGGTGAACAGATACAACAAGATCMTGAAGATAGTCCTGGAGGTCGAATACCCTCTGATACAAAGGCAACTGCAGGATATTGACTTGAAGCTGAAAGAAGCAGAAGAAACACTGAACTGGCAGATGGAGGGTGAGTTAATACTGTGTTAGAGCAGAGGGGTGTTCATATAGGTCTTGTCAAATGCCTCTGGGTCCCAAACTTTTGGTGCCTCATTCCCAAGTGGGCAGATGCTTCTCAGATGGGCCAGTGACTTGTCAGCAGAGCCAACGCCAGAACGGTGAATGGAAACCTCAAACCTTCCTGCTTTTCCATTTCCTTCCTCTGCTGAAATTGTGGACAGGAGTCCTGCTCCCWTCAGGTTAAACCTGGATTTGTAGGGGAGGAGAGGTTGGCCTTGCAAGCAATGCAGCTGGTGAAAGTTGATTTTGCAAGAGCCAGCAAGGCTACAATTTGAAGCAAYTGCTCATGGCCTGTGTTGCCACCCTTTGCCCGTGTCCACAAGCCCACTGCTTGCTTGTCCAGTTGGGCTGGGAGTGCGAATCTCTGACCTCATCAACCACTTCAAGATCTTTTTCAGAGAATGAAATACTACAGGGGCAGTGGGTTTTATGCACTTTGAGTAGTGTTCCTGCTCCAACGGTTTCAACTGCAAAGCAGAGCAAAGACAGTTGATTTCCTCTTGGTAGAAGCAGACTGCTCACCGGTGGCATCTAAGTTTCTCTCATTGGTCTTGCAGCAGTACAGGAACAAAAGATTCCTCTTGGGAACTTGATAAAAACTCTGATGAAGGGATTTTCTTGCAGAGAAGTCCCAGGTTCCCTGAATCTAAGTGCAATCCTCATTCCTGCCTGGGACAGATGCAGCCCAGGCATTAGGACTGCATGTGCGGGTCCCCGTTCTAGTGACTGGGGCAGGGATGCCCAGACTGCTGTATTCATCTGCTCTGCTGTTTCCTCTCCTGTAGCAKAAAAAGGGAGATGAAGCCTGAGGAGAGGGGAGCAGGAGTGATCAGCCTGGTCTGAACATGTGCCCAGTGCTGGTGYTGGGGAAAGCAGAGGCTGTGACTGTCTGTGATATGACTTGTTGGGGTAGGAAGAAGCTAAAAGTGGCTCAGGACAGGAAGCTGCACTGTCAGTGGACATGAGTCTTTTGTGTTAGTGATGGCCAAGAAATACATGAGGCGAAAGAAGAAGTCAGAGGCTCATCCTGAAGGTGCACGGGAGCTTGGCCCAGCTGCTCTGAAAATATGTAGTCAATCATCTTGTTTCTTGACAGGTGTCTGGAATCGCATGTCCGTGGTGGTGGATGATGTCCACAGCCTCGAGCAGAGGATGCAGAAAGCCAAAGACAATGTCGAGGAGATTCAGACCATCATAAGATCATGGGTGTCACCTGTATTTGAGAGAAAAGATGGTAAAAAGGAAGCACTGTTGAGCCTAGAGGACTGTCAGGACCGCCTGGAAAAGCGTTACAGTCTCATCCGAGAGTCAGGGCTGAGGATTCATTCGCTGGTCAAGGTGAGGGGAACGTTTCCTAGGGGCAAACYGGCTCTTTGCAGACTCTGTGTCTCTTTCCAGTGTGGTGAAAACGTCCAGAGCTATTTCACCTKTAAATTAACATTGAACATCTCTGAAAAGTCAGAGTTAATTAACAATAGCTTTGTTGACTGACCTGCCATGACTGTGTGGTATGCTATTGCTGGCTCAGCACTTCTGCAGACTCGTTTCAGAACAGAAACACAAGCAGCTGTGGCCCAACAAAGAAGTTCAGATCCATACACAGCAGAGGGGCAGCTCTGGAGCCACTAGAGGGAAGCAGGACATCAGCCTCTGGGATCATGGTCGAAGGAAATCACCTTCCAAGATATGAATTGAAAATACACAGGCAGCTGGCTGGGGTTGACCTTTCTGCTTCAGACTGGTTGTCCCCCAGTGGGAGCAGGAGGTGATGCTAATACTCAGAARGGAGTGCTAAGTGATAGGGGAAGGCTATTTGAGCTGCTGTCTGGATTTTCCGTGCTTTCTGATGACATCATGAGAGCAGAGAGTCATCTTTGCAGTCCAGGAAAAATGCCCAAACTCCTTTCATGAGGAATGTGCTTTTTACGGCAGGATCAAGCACACGGGTCTGGAGGGAGATGAATTTTAGATCCAGTTCTCTCCTGATGGTAGCTACCTGGACTTCTTTTTTCTGAGGAGGATGTTGATCCTTGCTGTGACACCCTGCTCTTGCTGCTCTCCTYTCCTAGCTGAGCAATCAGCCTGAAGGCTTTAAGCCCCTTTCTTGGCACACCAAACTTGTGGCAAGTGTTTTGCAGGGCCTGAGTCCTCACCTTTCTCCCAGGCCTGATTTGAAGGATTTTTATGCAACTTGAATAGCATTCACCAGCCTGTTCAAAATRCAAAACTCCCATCATATTCAAGGCATTGGTAGCAGAGAGGAAGCATGAGGTGTAATAAAGTCACCAAGGACTGTGGTGGGCTAATCTTCTTCCTTGGAGGGTATGGTGCGTCCCAAGAAGCTTTTGGCCATTGTTCTGAGTCCAATAGTGTCATTTGTCACTGCCTTTGCTTAAAGCACCACCTTGCTTTTCTGCTACAGCAATAACAAGCTCAACTGCCTCCAGTTACTACCTGAGGTCCAGAGCATCTTCCAGCCTGGTTGAGAAGGATATGGGCTTGTGACCATGGAAGGAAGGTTGACCTCCTCAATGCATTGGTGGCAATGGTGGCATCCATCTGGAACCCTGTGTGTTTGCTGAAACCTCTCCCTAGATGTGACCAACTCCTCTCCTTTCAGGCAGACTCAGTTCTGCTGTAGTTGAAGTTGTCTTCTTTTTCTTCTAGGAAAATCAGAGCCTCTTTACTGCAGACACTGCATCTGACATCTGGAAGGCCTATGTGGATTATGTGGATGAAATAGTCSTGGATGGATTCTTTACTGCCATTGAGAGCTCGCTCAAGTATCTCCTGGAAAATACAGGTGAATGCTGGTTTCTCTCTGCTGGCCAAGGTGGTTGCCTTGCTCTCACCAGGGGGGGTTTCATGCTTTTCTTTTCCAACGGGACAGCAGTAGCCTGGGGCTTAGGTCAGCAGTTTCTGCTGGGGGGGGGGAAAGGGGGAGATAGTCCTTGTCTCTGACATCTACCATTGCTGACTTCTGTTTTGTGCTCACCCTCATGCCTAGGAGATGCTCTTTTCCTTCCGTGCTTTCTAGTCTACAGCATGTGTTGGGGGAGCCTTTGGTTAGAAAGAGGGGCCCCACTCCTGGTCACTGGAGCAAAACATTGCTCAGGAGACTCTGCACCRTTTGTAGGGACTGATGAACAGACTAAATTGAGGCATCATCCCAGGTCTGTGCTACAGYTTGGGTATCATCCAACCTCCTGTCCTCCCATGCACAAAGTGTCAGGTCAACTCCATCTTTCTTTGTGGAGAGTGTCAAGAGCGAGTTCTGGTGATTGAAGACATGAAAGAAAACAAACCAATCCCTAGGGCTTAGTCCCCTTTACCTGCACCAGGGATGAAGCATGGGATGATAGGTCCATAAATTACTCAGCCCAGACCTCCTGCCTAAGGCCGCTATGGAGTCCCACTCATTCTGCTAAGAGCAGTTTGTGTTCAGCTAAACTCCAGAAATGCTTCCCACTTAGCTGTGCAGACACACGTTGCTAGAGAATTCAGCATTTCACCCCACCTTGTCAAAAACAGGAACGTAATTTCCCATTTGAATATGATTTTGGCTTCCAATTGCTGTGTTTTTTTTCCACGTCTTTCTTCTCTAAAGAGCCTCTTGGTTCCTGGYATTTTTCTTTTTTCACAAGTACTTRTACAGTGTAATTGTTCAGCTCTCAGGCTCCCTTTTCATTAGCTAAAGAGCCTGATCTCTTTAAGGCTTCRCTCCAAAGCTGCCTTTTCAGTCCTTGAATCATTTTTGTCTCATCTGTTCTCCAGCATCTTTTGCAGGTACCAAACAGCAGCTAGTTTGGCAGCGTGTCCTCCATRTCATGTGCAGGCATAATGTCACTAGAGCCAGTGAGGGGATATCTGCTATCAGATCCACCTTTCGGTCTTTCCCAATGTCAACTGTATCTGTCAGGCAGAACCTGTATCTCTTGTGGTGGGTTGTTGCTTATGGGTCGAGAGAAGTTCTTTTCCCTTGATAGAGTTCCCAGCATCTCTATTCTTCCATACCAGATCCCAAGGCTGGACTCGCTCCTCTRTTTGAAGTGCAGCTGGATTTGGTGATTCCAGATTTGATATTTCGTCCTTCCCTGGACCCTGTCACAAACGATGGCTTCTACGACATGATGGAAAGTCTTCTCAACGCCATCTACAGAATCTCGTCACTGATGCCCAGGCTGGCTGAGCACAGCGGTTTCCCTCACTATCAGGTCTCTATGGTTGTGGAGCTCGCTTGTGTGGTGAGTTGCAGAGATATCTGTGTGGCTTTCAACTTGCCGTGCTTTCCTGTCCTCTCCTAGGCGGACATGGAGGACATGGCTGATCTAGCTGACATGCGTCGTGACCTGATGGARCGCGTGAAGAACGTCCTGGTGGCCTGTTGTGACTACCGCGATTCCTTTGACCACTACTCCTACCTCTACGGGGATGACAGGAAAGAGTTCATTCGCCAGTTCCTCCTATATGGCCATGTCCTCACGGCTGCAGAAGTGGAGACCCACACAGAGGATGGAGTCCCGGAGGCTCCTCCCACACTGCAGCAGTTCAGGGAACAGATCGACTCCTACGAGAAGATCTACGAGGAGGTGAACCGCATCGAGCCCACCAGTGTGTTCCACAGCTGGATGAGAGTTGATGCTCGGCCTTTTAAGGCGTCTTTGCTGAATGTAATTAAGARGTGGAGCCTGATGTTTAAACAGCATCTTATTGACCACGTCACRCACAGGTCAGAGCTGTTCCTGCCTCATCCCCTTACACTGAGCAGAGGGATGTTTCTTTTATTGGCTGGACTCTAGTGAAAAACTGAGCACCAATGCAGCAAAAGAGGAGCAAGGCATGGGGGTGCATACTCCATGCCAGCTCCATCACATCCTATTTACTGCTGGGAACTGGTGTGGTGGAGTGGGTAAAACCAAAAGAATTTTGTGGCACTAATACCTTTAACACCCCCACAAACAGATCTTCTTGAGACCTGGTTTTGGACGAGACATTGGATGGTCTGTTCATCCTGTTCTTCCTGACCTAACTAATCTGTACTAGGGTTTTATGTCATCTTTGTKGAACTTGATACGACCATCAGTAAAGCTTCGTTAATACTATGAGGTACTTGCTCTGTTTCTAAATGTGTTACTCTTTGAGTGCACTCTGTAAAAATGTGATTCAGGCCGGTTATTTGAGCAATCACAGGGAAAGTAGTTTCAAGGTTACAGAAAGGGAGGGATTTAGGAGAAAGTTTTGAATTAACATTTGCTCCGTGGTCTGATTACCTGCTCAMTTGCTTGCTTGGTGTGGGATTTCACATCAGGAGGTTTATTTGAGCAGTTGTGACTGAAGATATTACAGATTTTGGATGCTTGCATAGATATAATTGCAGGCAGTTGTGCTGGCAAAGACTGGAAAAGAGTAAAGATCACTAGCCCAGCTCTTCTATTTTGGACACTGCCCAATAGCAGGTGAGTTTAAGCACAGGGCAAACAGATAGGGAAGCTTTTCCTGAGATATATGCAGCTCGGAAACTTTGGGAACCCGGGGTCATATCTTTGTGTTTAACATTCTTCCCTCTCTCTTTTATTTTTCCTCCCAGGAATGTTCAGTTGCTTTTGAGAACCTCTAAGTATCACCTGCAACCTCCTATCATTCAGTGGTCAGGGGTTAACTAGGCCTTTTCCTTGCCTCTTGTCCGTGTCAGCCCTGCTGCCTGGAGACAGACTGATAACATGTTTAAATACGAACAGCCCTCATTGTGAATTTTCCTGCTTTGTATTGTGCAGCTTGGCTGACCTTGAAGAGTTCATAAAAATGGCTGATAAAGGCTTGAGCAAAAAGGTTGAAAAAGGAGATTATGATGGTTTGGTGGAGATTATGGGTCACCTGATGGCTGTTAAAGAAAGGCAGAGTGCCACTGATGAGATGTTTGAGCCCCTAAAGCAAACCATCGAGCTACTGAAGATATATGAGCAACAGCTGCCAGAGGAAGTCCATAAGCAACTAGAGGTGGGTGGAAATCTGTTATGTTACTAYTCTCCAAGTAGTAGCTGTCAAAGGGAATGCAAGCTGAAYGAATAGCAARAATTTCTAGGACCTCTTTCCCAGTCRTTAGAGGGCCTCAGTGAATAGTATTTTGGTATTGTAGGATGTGCCTTAATAGCTCTAAATTTTTGAGTTATACTGRGATTTTCTTTTAAAGCAGAGATTAAGCCTTTTGTTATGTATGAAAAACATAGATTTGCCTGCTCCAACTCCCAGCGGTTATTCTTGAAAAAATTAATGCATTTTCAAATACATCTGTTAATTAGCTTGAATTATAATTATTTTTAAATAAGCCAGTTCTTGGCAACTGTGGAGATGAGGAAGATTAGGAAGCTTCTCYATTGCCAACATTATAGGACTTCAGTCCTCCCTGTGAGGACTGTGACATCAAACCTACTTGACCCAGAGGACGTCATGGGGAGCAGGTTACAAAAATATTTTGGCATCTTGGCACGTCTGGCTGTGAATAAATGTGTTTCCTTTATGGAAGTCCTTTTGCTTCTGGGAGAGGGTCTGTAAGCTGAAGGTTAGAAAAGACTGTGAGGTGCTCAGGCTGCATGGGTGAGAAGCACAGGGAACAGGCAAACACCCAAATACTTACCCAAGTAATATGACCTTGGTGATAYCTAATACCCTATAGCTATTAGGTGCTGTGGGCAAGGGGGCCTGTGCAGGATATGAGGCAGTTTGAAGGTCCCTGGGGCATGTTTCTGCCTATATCACATGTGACCGAGGCTTCAGCTACAAGGTTGGGTGGGTCCTTTGTGGGCTTAGCAGTCCCCTACCTTTTTGCTGAAGCAGTCGTGGTACGTGTGTGGCTGGATGACCAAATCTGAAGAAGAAATGAGTGTCCTAGAGATATGTAAGTTCCTAGAGACTTCCTAAAAACCAAGGGAGCCTCATTATATGGCTTGTGCTATGGAGAAAGAGAATCCATGAGGCAGAAGAGCATCCTGACTGTGGACATCCTGACTGCTGGAAGAGGCCAGCCATGAAGAGTGYTGTAGGGAACCAAATTTTGATAGTATATCTRCCTGAGAGCTACTTATCTGGTGCCYGTTTGTGCCAGTACATTAAAACAACCAATTTATATTCRGATAGAAGAGATGAGAGCTGCAGGTGAGCCTTTCAGCTATAGTAAATAATAAGAAGTTTTGTTCTTTCTGGCAAGCATCAGCTGTATCAGTAGTTGAATGGTTSATTCACATCCTGCATATTGTGGTGAAAACAGAAACAAGTTCCTCCAAGTCCTGCTCTCTATCACCTGGCTCCATCATGGCCACAACGATGGACATGCAGAAGATGAAGATCTGGATGAGGACAGGGAAGTGACTTCCTGTGAGCCCTGTGACAACTCATAGGGATCATGGATTGTGGTTTCTGTTGATGCTGAAATGCAAAGTGCCACAAAGAACCCCCTCAGTAGGGACTGACTCCTCTCTGACCATCTTGAGGACTTTTCAAGAGGAAAGCACCAGGGTCCAAGGACAGGAGAGCGCTCAGCTGGTGTCTCTGTGTGTGTGATGACTTTATGACCCAAGAACTTAGGTGAAAAGAAATAAAATGCCTTTCTAAAGAAAATGGGATGTGCAGTAAACTGATTATCAGAGGTACTGAACACCTGCAGATTGGATAGGGACCTGAAAAGTCCATTTCATTTAACAGTAGTATTAAATACGCCAGTTGGAGGGATTTGCCATCGAGATCTCTCCAGAAGTGGTTCTGATATAATATCCCTTAGTGTAAGAGCTGTCAGGAAGTATCCCAGGTTGTTTCTTCATTACCTTAGGGAAGTTGGTTGATGCAGTGAGTTGGTTTATGCAATCTCTTCTCATACCTTTAGTCTCTTCCATGGGGACAGTGGATCYAGTGAATCAGAACACACTTTTACAATAAGAGCACATACTTATAAAGCAGCGGTGGCTTCATCTTCAAAACTGYCAATTATCTTATCCTAAATTTTGTGTTTGGCCTTCATGTCATGGCAAAACCTCCTTACAAATTTAAACACAGAATCTTTTGCTTTTTCTTTATTTTGATTACCCATAAACAGATCAGCTATGTATTATGTCAAGTAGAAAACGCTGTCTACCAGCATTTACAATTTTCTTGCAGGAGCTGCCAGAAAAATGGAACAACATAAAGAAGCTGGCAATAGCTGTGAAACAGCATGTGGCTCCTTTGCAGGCAAATGAAATGACAGTACTTCGCAAGAGCTGTGCAGCGTTTGATGTTCAACAGCATAAATTCAGAGAGCAATTTCGGAAGGAAGCACCATTCAGGTAGGGGCAAATTAAAAATCACAGGAGCCTGGAGGAAGAAAAAGGGTCAGCTCTAGGTGTTCTGAGGACACATGCTCTAGTGCCTCTGTTCATTTCCTACCTTCTGCCAGCATTTTACCTGTAATATCTGGCATGTGATGCCACAGGAATACCATCCATAGTTAGCAAGCGATTGAGTTTGGATGCTGTGTGCAATATCGCTTTAAGGTGATGACAGGAATGCCCCATGAAAATACCATCAATGTGTAACTATTGATGTTTCTTCTCTGTTTTGTGTTTTCTTTAGATGCTGTTCTAGTATCACTTATGAAGGATAAACATTTCTTTCTAGGTTTGACACTGAGAAGCCTTATCAACTGCTGGATGCAAAGCACATTGAGATTAAACAAATGGAGTCAGCCATGACCTCGATTTATGAATCAGCTGGTCTGTTTGAAGTCATGGTTCCAGATTATAAGCAGCTGAAGCAGTGCAGAAAGGAAATCTGTCTCCTGAAGGAGCTCTGGGATATGATTTCCATTGTAAACTCTAGCCTTGGTGACTGGCAGAACACTAAATGGGTGGATATTAATGTAGAGAACATGGATCTTGAGTGTAAAAAGTTTGCAAGAGAGATTCGAAATTTAGATAAAGAAATGAGGGCATGGGATGCTTTTAGTGGGCTGGACAGCAAGGTAAAGAACATGCTGACAGCTCTGAGAGCAGTGGCAGAGCTTCAAAACCCTGCCATTAGAGAAAGGCACTGGAATCAGCTGATGCAGACGACGGGTGTAAAGTTTGTGATGGACTCGGACACCACCACGCTGGCTGACCTCCTGAAGCTCAATCTGCATARCTTTGAGGATGAGGTGCATGGAATTGTGGACAAAGCAGTGAAGGAAATGAGCATGGAGAAAGTCCTGAAGGAACTAAAAACAACCTGGACCAGCATGGCYTTTCAGTATGAGCCTCATCCTCGCACAAACATCCCGTTGCTGAAGTCAGATGAGGAACTCATTGAAACTTTGGAAGACAACCAGGTGCAGCTGCAGAATTTGATGACATCCAAGTATATCGCTTTCTTCTTGGAGGAAGTGTCTGCATGGCAGAAGAAGCTCTCCACTGCCGACTCTGTCATTTCTCTGTGGTTTGACGTGCAACGTACGTGGTCTCACTTGGAAAGCATATTCATAGGCTCGGAAGATATACGGATGCAGCTTCCTGAGGTAGGAAAACCTGGAGTCCTGTTTTCCCTGCTTGTAAGGGAAATGGGATTATCTATAACGCCCTGCTCCCCAAAGTGACATTTTTTTCCCTGTTTCCCTTTCTCTGGAGGCTCCTTTGGTGTTACAGTAGTTTCCCCAGCGCTGCCCCAGGATGTGTTTGTCCTGTAGGTTGTGCTTGAGCCACACCGAGAAGCTGATTTTTCTCCCCTCCACTTCTGCCTAGCAAACACAGGGTTACTGGCAGCTGCACGAGAGTGCAAGGCTGTAAGCTAGGTTCAGTGCTGGAGGCAGATTCCCGATTTCCTCAGGGACCAGGAAACAGGGATAATTGTGCAGACATTGCAAGTCATCGGAACAAGGCCGAGTGAGGCGGTTCTGGCTTCTTAGTGCTGGTGCAGCGGGAGAGCAGCTGTTCTCCCCACCGTGCTTTGGAGTCCAGCACAACGCTGTTATTGGGGACCTCTTTTGGGAGTCCAGCTTCCAACTCCACTCCAGATTCCYTTAATTACTAAGAAAATTCTCCAGGCTGATTCCTTGGCCACCCACCTCCCATGCCAAAGGATCTGCCTCTCATGTGAGCYRCGYGTTCCTGTCTTGCATGCAGGGACARGCATCGCCCCTTGGGCTAAGCAGGACCTGGCCTCCGTGACAGCACTGCTGTCAGCCCCAGCCCAGGGACAGGGGTGTGCACTGCACAGTGACATCCTGATTGCAGAGGCTGCTCTCTCCATCCCTTCGTCCTACTTTGGGGCTAGGACTGTTCCTTCTGCTGCTTTGGAAAATGCTCAGCATGCCTCAATTACCAGSCAATATAAATATGTCCTAATAACCAGCCCAGATCGCCAGTGGCCTCAAGACTATGCCGTRTGCCAGCAAGCTGTTAATACCCAACAGCAGTCTGACGGCGCGTGTGAAATCACTTTGTGATTTAAATCTGCATCCTACCAGGCAGCTGTTTGCATCTCAATACCAGCCTGGCAAGTGGCACGAAGCAGCAGCAACTTCTCTTGAGGACGAAGCTCTGGAGACTGAACCCCTTTGGGATGCACYTGGGGGCTAGGGGAGATGTGCCAGCAGAGCATGGGACATAGGTCTGCTGGCCACTGCATTCACTGTGTGCAGGGGGACTCCATCTCTAGCCAAGACCTTGCTGCCAGGGCTTGAACTCAGGTGGAAGTGGAACAGTTATTTAAAAAGTCTTGGGGCATTTTTATTCAGCATCCTGGATTGGGAGGCCTAACGTGGGAAGAAGGGAAGACCAGCAGCATTTTGARCATGGCTTTMTTTATTCTTCAGTGATTTGCTCTGKAAGTTCTTGGGCCCCTTAGCTGGTTAATGTTCTTATCAATGTGCTCTTCTGTTGACGATGGGCCATTTCCCATCCCAAGGAAGGGCTTTGCTCTCCTGGAGTGGTCRTCCTCTTTTCAAGAGGATGGAGATGGGGGGCTTCTGCTGTAGTGGAAGTRGAAAATCAGTCATCTTGCCCTTGTGAAGGAGCATCTACTGCTGCTGTGGGCTGGGAAACTTGGCATTTCCTCTAGATCCAGGAGAGGGAGAATTACAAGGAAACATTCCAAAGGGGATCCAGCCCCATGAAATAGGTTGGTCCTAGGGTTGGGCTTCTGAGTGTGTTATCCATGATCCCTTTGGGATACAGTGGCAAGGAGGTGAGTGCCCACCTGGGTATTGTTTCACAAGTTACACAGTGGAAGAGCCCTCTGAAACGCTGGAGGGACCCAAGGCAGAGGGTCACTATGGAGAATGTYCATCCTCACCCAAAGCCAGACAGTGGGATTGTTTAGCAGGCAATGGAGTGTTTTACCATGAGTTTATTCTCTGTGCTCGTATTTGCAGGATTCCAAATGCTTTGAAGGGATTGATGTCCATTTTAAAGAACTTGCCTATGAGGTGCAGAAAACACCAAATGTAATTGAAGCCACCAATAAACCAGGTCTGTCTGAACACCTGGAGGACATTCAGAGCAGGTAGGYAGAAATCCAGTCTTTTGCATATGCTGTGATCAAGGCTTTTAAGTTTATTTACCCTGTGCTTCATCCTTTTTGCGTAGACTCTGCTGGGTTGTTTGTATTCACAAGTCACACCATTTCTGATCTTTCCTGAGTCYTTTTTTTGGTGATCTATCACCGTAAAGCCCCCAAAGTGCAGTCTGGCTTTATGCATGTGCTAATTCTCATGCTGAATATTGATGAATATCGATTCAAGATGAGAATTTGTGCCCATGCAAATCTAGGCATTCTGAAGGTTTGAATACCACGTGGCCTCACTGCAACCCCAAATGCAATGTCTTAAATAGCYATTTAGCAGTCCAAGCAGGGGCATCTGCAGCAGATGCTTTTAATTTTACAAAGTTTTCACTTAATGTATGCCCCTGGTATATAGTATAACTAAACTCCATTAAAGGCCTTGCTGTCCTGAGATGGATACGCTTCATGTTGAATATATGAGCCTGTCTGCTTGGAACACATGAACTTAATATGAAATCTCTCCTGTCAGTAATAACTGTCTATTCAAATTAAAGCCTCTTTTTAATCAGATAAGGCCAATATTCCTCACAGAAGACTAACTGCATGTTATTTATGAACTTTGTAAGCTGAGCAATAGTTTAGCCTGCAAACACTGAAAGATTTATTTTCTAGTGCAGTAAGCAAGTTTTCTTTCATTCTGGCTTCTGAAACACAAAAGGTACCTAGATTTGAATCAGACTTTAAAGTAGAGCACTTTAGAATGAATGTCCCTATAGCTATAGGGACCTCCATCCCAGTGTAAAATCGCCTGTGAAAATTATGAGRCTGTCCAAAACAGGTCAGACTGCAAAACCCTTCCCAACCTCTTCTTCCTGCAGTGTTTTTATTTATTTTTTTGTTTGTTTTTTTTTTTAATGAAGCTTCTCTGGCTTGGAGCTCCTTTGACTTTGATTCTTGCAAGTAAGGAAGTCCAGGAGCAAAGGAGGCACCTGCTGGTTACTATGGTCTCTGATGCCCTATTCAGAAAATGCTGCAGAGGAGCAGTCCCCAGGCTAAACTCACACTTGGCATTCCCCTTGGTCAGGAAGAACCTGCTCAATAACCCTGAATGAAGAGTAAAATGTGAAGAAATAGRTATCTGCCTGTCCTGCACTGTTCATCTTTTCTCTTTCCCCAGATTGTCTCTTTGTGAGAAAGCTTTAGCTGAGTATTTGGATATGAAGAGGTTGGCCTTTCCCAGGTTTTACTTTGTTTCTTCTGCAGATCTACTGGATATTCTTTCCAACGGCACCAACCCTCAACTGGTAAGCCTTTCACTGGGTCACCTTTGAGTTTTCAAACCATCAGGGCCATCCATGGTGAAGGGCTTCTGTGTTGGGACTCTCCTGTAGCTTCTCCTTTCTACTCTGAGTACTTCTTCCAACACCCTTCATTTTATTAGCAGTTCCACCACGAGTGGCTTTCATCTTTCATCTCTGAAAGGCAGCACGTGCACTCTGTGTTCTTGTGGTTCTGAAAGCCCTTCGTACAGCAGAGCTTATCTTTGATTTTGGTGTTGCTTTACTGATAGAATATAATGAAGCTAGAGGAARTAATCTTTCTCAAATATCTCAGCCAAAACTTTTGGTCTCTTTGGATCCCCAACCTGGGATGCTATTGAGTGATATCGGGGAGACTTGAGCACTCGAGATGGATTTTGGGCACTCACATGTGGGGAATTTGGCCACTGCTAGCAACTTGAAGAGGTCCCTTTTTGATGCAGAAGAGATATTCACCATCCAGGCATTGCTTCCTTTGTCCAGTAGAAAGACCTTTGAGATCCCCTAGCTAGAGAAGAGCATACAGTGGAAGAGAGAAGACAGCCGGASACAGCTGCTGCTCAGATAGTGGCCATGACCCAAGCAAGCCAACAGATCTCTTGTGTTGCTTTCCCTGTGACCCTCAGGGACTGGACTGGATATGAGTCCTTCAGAACATGAAGACCTTGTTGCACTGAGGAAGTGCTCATGTGCATTTTGGAAATGCTGCTCTTTGCCACTAACCTATAATACTACTTACAAGTGTCTCTGCTTCTGGGTGATTTCAGCCCTCACAGYATCACAAGTGCATAGTTGGCTGATACTTAAAATAGAGAGGAAGAAAAATGCAGGCAGCAGATAGAAAAGATGCTGTGTCAAACTGCTCCACTGTATAAGAAGAAATTCCTAGAGTTTTCTCTGTTATTTTGAAGGTATTTACAATAAAATCAAAGTAAATGCCAAGTGGGMTCATACATGGATGCACTTTTAGCCTTTCCACTGTAGTCCCTATGTCTGCCTGGTCAGTCCTAAAGGAGGATGAAACACACAACAATGTTATCCTCTTGAACTTGATGTTGAACTTAGGCCAACTCAGGCATATTCCAGGATCTTGCTTTCTGTGGTAGTGTCCTGTAGGCATGGGAAAAATAGGCACAAAATGTGCTTGTCACATATATATGCTGATGTCCATGCTGCTTGTCCTGTCACAGTCCCTTTTTCATACAATTCCTTTTTCAGGTGCAACGTCATCTTTCCAAACTCTTTGACAACTTGGCCAAGATAAAATTCCAGCTGGACCCTGAGCAAAAGCCAACCAAGATTGGCTTGGGGATGTACAGCAAAGAGGAAGAGTATGTCAACTTCAGTGAGCCCTGTGACTGTAATGGGCAGGTGAGTTGGAAACCATGACCTTGTCCATCAGTATTCTCTAGTGGAGTTTGCTCTTCTGTCCTTTGCCTGGACCTCCTACAGCTCTTCAAGAATACGTGAGAAAGGACAGATCAGGTAGTGTGTGACTTAATCCATCCTTGCACAGCAGCCTTTGCTCCACTGCTTGTCACTAAAGTGAGGCTTAGGTCTCCCAGCTGATAGTGGCAGCAATGGCTGTGTCCTTTTTCCCTTTAATTTAAAACCTTTTAATTAAGTTTTCTCATGGGTTCCAAAGTTGCTCTTGCTGCTTGTACAGATATCCTGAATAGAGGGGRAGGGATACAGATGGAAAATAGACCAAACTATTCTGTAGTACCTCCGCGTAGGCATCTTTTGCAACAGAACATTTTATTCTTGTTTTCAAATCCTCCTTCTTTCTTAGGAAGAGTCAAACTGTGAAAGGCAAAAATCAAACTGCTACTCAACTTATGCGTCCTTGTAGTCACACCGTTCTCTGTGGAATATATAGGAAGCTAAAATACGGAGTATTGGCCACTGTGCTGTGTGCAGTGATGGAGCTTGCTGCTTTTAAACTATCTGCTCAGTAAGGATTTTGCCTGTGAAATATTAGKTTCAGCAGGAATCTCTTGTTCCCAAATTTGGCACCAGCTTTTGCCTGCTGCTGGCAGATTGTGCTTGACTCCCATGTGTGATTCTTCTTACGGCCTGGAGGTGGAATAGATTGAAGCAAATTACTCATCAGTGGAATTCATTTTGGTTTCCGGTGTTGCTGGAGTTCAAGCAAGCCTACCTTGCGTTGCTGGTGTCTGTAAGAGCCTGCGAATCGTGCTAATCCTGAAATAGCAGAATCAGCCAAATCTGCTGAGTCTAAGGTCTCTGAGTCATGTTTAACATGAGTGCTAAGGTGCTTATCCCACCCTATATCTTACTTGTTACCAAAAGTGTTTAAGGAAAGCAAGTATTTTGTTGAATTTAACATCTTGCATTTAATATTTTCTTCAGGTTGAAACCTGGCTGAATCATGTGCTAGATAGCATGAGGGCTACTGTGAGAGATGAGATGACAGAAGCAGTCACTGCTTATGAGGAGAAGCCCMGGGAGCAGTGGCTCTTTGACTATCCTGCCCAGGTATCTGCCTGTCTTGCTCGTCTCCTCTTTGACTGGCACGCTGGAAAAGGCCGTCCTGGCTTTTCCTTCTGCCTTTGTCATCTCCTCCAGCTGCTCATGGAATTGGCTCTGGCTTCCACTGTGAGGGAGGAAGGGGTGAATTGCCCTTGATGGCGGGAACCCCATGCATGGAGTTTCCAAGCTGAGACRTGGTCTGCTTGGAGCTCTAGGTGGGATGTCACCCACCTATATGCTGCAGGTGGGGTGACACCCCTCATGATGCTGGGCAGTACCCTGTGTTCCCTGGTGGRCYGTGAAGAARTTTATAYACTCAGGGTTGGGGAAAAAGGGCTRTTAAGAGAGAGTCCCTCAGATTCACTTTTGATGGCTTGTGGTCATTCTTGTTCTGCTGTCTCCTCTGCCTTATCTGACTAATTTAATTAAAAATTTAAAAATCTGGAAAATTAAAAGATGCCAACTTACTACTAAGTAGTTGCTAAATATGATTGTATCGCTGATGGGATATATGAAACAACTGTCATTGGGCAGCCCCTGTTGTCATGCCTGTGAACATTGTATCCTAAATGCTTATTTTCTTGTCCTGTGTTCTTGGTTTGGGATATCCCTGTGAATCAGACACTCTTAAACATGGATATCCCTGGAGTTTTTCCTCATTCTGAGCAAGCCTTTTTCCCTAGGTGGCTCTTTCCTGCACCCAGATTTGGTGGACGACTGAGGTTGGGATTGCATTTGCCAGAATAGAGGAAGGCTACGAGAACGCGATGAAGGAATATCACAAGAAGCAAGTGGCCCAGCTGAATACCCTTGTTACCATGTTGATTGGGCAGCTCTCCAAGGGTGACAGGCAGAAAATCATGACCATTTGCACCATTGACGTGCACGCTCGGGATGTGGTGGCAAAGATGATAGCTCAGAAGGTTTGTGTTCATAGCTCAGCACCATTCTGTGTTGGACAGGAGGGTTCATGGGGTGCTAGGGCAGCCAAGACTTTTCCACTGCTGGATGCATTCGGATCACTGCYTGCTTCAGTGGGAAATGGATGATTTAACTCATACAAAGTTGTAAGGAGGCAAAAAGTACCCCCTAAGTCTGCAGTACTGCTGTGCGTCATGGCCCTGCAATAGTGAAGGACCTGGGGTACTTGACATGGTTCATGCTGGGAATGAAAGCATGGCTTTGTGTCATGTTACCAAAGCATCTGTTGGTGAGTCCAACAGCTTCCCAAGATATATCCAGGCTGAGTTAACGATCTAGAAAGTAAGAAAAAAGCATTTATCCTTTCCTTTTTGGAGCCTCCTTGGCCCACTGTGGGCTCTCTGACAGTGCTCCGTGGATACCTTTCAGGTGGACAACGCTCAGGCCTTCGTTTGGCTGTCGCAGCTCCGGCACAGATGGGTGGATGAGGAGCGGCACTGTTTTGCCAATATCTGCGATGCCCAGTTCCTGTATTCCTACGAATACCTTGGCAACACCCCTCGGCTTGTGATCACTCCATTGACTGACAGGTAGGAAGTCAGCAGACTTCTGCAAGATGATGGAAAACATGATGCCTTCTGTTGAGAACTTTGGGCAGCAAAGGGAAGACCCTTTTCTCTCGGAAAAATAGACTTCTCATGCTTTCTGGGACATGGGTCATGCGTAGTATCAGTCTAGTGTCAGTCTTTCAGCACATACATGCCCTTCACTCACGTATTGTTTTGCAAAATTGAGGCCGTGTTACCTCAGTCCCATTGCTCAAGACCCCATCAGGGACATGCTGGAAAAATCTCAATCTCTTTCCTGTTTTTCTTTATCTTTGCTGAAGATGTTACATTACCCTGACCCAGTCACTGCACCTAACCATGAGYGGAGCTCCTGCAGGTCCTGCAGGCACCGGCAAGACAGAGACTACYAAGGATTTGGGACGAGCCCTGGGCATCATGGTGTATGTGTTTAACTGCTCYGAGCAGATGGACTACAAGGTAGGGCTTCCTTTCCCCTTCTGGAACTATATGTAGCTCTTTGGGAGACAGACGCCCAAACTGTGCTCTCTCAGGAGCTCTGTTAGCTTTTTTGGAGCTAACTTTCTCAGTGAAATGCTTCAAAATGTTAGGTCTGCTCAGTCAAGAATGGGCCTGCACTGTTACTGTTGGCACTGTCTTTCCTTCCCACCATTCCTGCAGACCGATGCCTCTTGGCATGGGGAGATGAAGGTCAAAACCTGCTGAACCTCCAGTCGCTGCCATAACACTAGATCCTCAGATTGTGGCTTATTTCCTGCGTGTCTGGTGTGGTGTAGTGCTTCTGGTAGCTTCACACCAGAATTTATTCAGCTTATAGGYTCTCCCAGGAAGCGGGACTGTCAATAATTCAACACAGGTGACCTTTAAATGAAACTTATGCACAGATATATCGAGAAAGTGCAATTAGCAAATCAAGTGGCAAACTGTGCAGAGCTATAAATATTATAATTGAGTTGTGCCTGCTGTTTCCATGCACTTTTCTAAATACCCACAATAGACCGTAAATTTCTATAAATAAACAGGCTGAGAAATAAAATCCATCGTTTTTTTTTTTTTTTCCCTTCTGCATTGATTCCGTTGGTAATATCACGTTTGTGATTTTTTTTCCTTGCAGTCTTGTGGGAATATTTACAAAGGCCTTTCCCAAACGGGAGCCTGGGGCTGTTTCGATGAATTTAACAGAATCTCGGTCGAGGTGCTTTCTGTGGTGGCTGTWCAGGTAAGTGAGGGAACACTCATAAATAAATACAGGCAAGTGCATGTTGCTTGAGTCTAGTGTGCAGGCAGGTGAGGGATTATGTCCCCAAATTAATTGCATGAATATCACGGCACTGACCCAACAGGGCAGTCATGTGCTGCAAATGTTATTATCTTTTCTGTTTTTCCCTTCCATTTAGGGTGCTTGTGTTGGGACAGTTCTTTATAGCACCTTTTCCCAGGTCCCTATGCACCGTGACCCATGACTTTCTTAACACTTGCATGTGATCAAGACTCTTCTTTTTGCTTCTTTCTGCTTGCAYGTGGTTGTAGGTTTAATTTCAGTGTTCGTAACGAGATCTCTGTGAAAYGGCTGTAGAGGGGACATTACTAGCTGAGTGTGATGTTTTCTATAAGGGTAACATTTAACCCCCCAATTACAGAGCAGTGCTCAGAATATTCTGTAACCACCAAGTGACACTTAATAACTGGAACCTCCAACAGAACTACAGCCATTATTTATGTGCTTACCCATTATACACTGATAGTATGGAGTTAACATAGCAAAGAATTGTTTGAGTTGTGCCCCTCATGCATAGGCGTTTTCCCTATAGAATGATTTCTACTCTCCTGCTTACTCTAACTGCTGAGTGCATTTTACTGATGGGTTTCATGTACAGCACATCAGTAATCCTGGGGGAGGGACCAGACAGGAGCCTGTCCTCCCTGTCGTGACAGAGTCCTGCTTGCTTTTGCTCATATGCRTTCTGTCACTTGGCCTCCTCCTTCCCTTTTTCCAGCTGACCTAGGAGTAAATTTGGAATTATTTGATTCAGGGGGAAGGATTTYACTAGGAGAGGCTCTTGGCAGTCTTCTCCTGAGTGCCCAGTACGCAGTCAAGGAGCACTCTGTTAAGGGTCACTGCTGCAGATATGAATCCCCTCTGGCAGGGCCTGAGATATGGGTGTTATAATTTCTTGGCACCAGGATCAAAGCAGTCCTGCTGTTTCTCCTGGCCCTGGCTGAGAGCGCTGTGGCTGGATGTTGCCCAGTTTCTGAACCACATTGGCCTCCTCTGAAAACTCCATTTATGCCCTCGTGCAAGGTAGAGTTGGAGTCCCATGGATTCCAGCTACTCCTGGAGCTTGGGCATAGGATGGACACTCAACTGCATTGTCCAGACTGAATGTGCTGGATTTTGAGGCTTGAGGAACATTAGCCTAGAAAAGTGAGATTCCTGAGGAACTGGAATTCTGGACTCAAGCATCAACTGAGTGCAGGATTTTAGGATCCTGGTGTCTAGTTTTAGGTATTCCTTTTGGGGTCAGGAATCTAGAAAATAAGATCTAAACCCAGGAAGTTACTATATTCTTGTAGATCTTGCCGTAGAAGTTGTTGTTCTAAACCTCTGCATGGACTCCGTGCTCTTCTCATCCTCCATTCACTCATAACTGGTACCTCACGTGACATCCCAAAGAAGCCCCAGGCTGGTACATGAGTTTATACATCGTTCCCTCTCCATTTCTGTTCTGTCAGATTCCAGTTTAGAATTGTCATTGAAAAAAAGTCTTTGAGGATCTTAAAATAAAAGGGGAAGCTGAACAAAAGAAGCCCAGATATGACTCAACTGTTAATGATTCTCTTGCTCCTGGCTGGAGTGCTGCATCTGAATAAAGCAGCACGGCTGTCGTTCCTTCATCGTGTCTCCCGGCTGCTATTAGGAATGTAACCATGGCAATGTTTAATTGGCCATCTTAGTCATGCTCCTAATGTCGATATGCTTTCCTACAGAAGGAATTTGATTAATTGCTTACCTTTGAGATAGCAAACAGCGGTGAGGTTAGCATGGTGAAAATAGAGACAGTTCTCACTAAAGTGCTGTCTGGAAAAGGATGATTTAGCTCTAATAAGCTTGCTGTCCTTGGAAGGTGAGAAATGAGAACAAGGCTGCAATCACAAAAATGTAAAAGACAATACAACATCAGTGAGTAAACATGGCAGGGGAGTGTCTCACAGCTTCTGCCTTGTGTTGGAGTTTTATACAAATCATCTGATATCCCAAAATCTTAGGAAAAGATTAGTTGATGAGTGATTAGTTTGCACTTGAGCTGGGAGCAAGTTTATTGGGAAACACTGCTTCTTTTCAGGTTCTTGTGTTTTATTTAAGGAACAGAGCAGGCACGGCAGGGTTTGGAGATGCTATAAAGGGCAATAGAGAATCCGTGTGCAGGGAGATGTGAAGAAAATAGGAGGCCAGATTGTGTTGGACTCTTGGGCCTGCATTTGKCTACTGATTCTCTTCTAGGTGTGTGGACAGTCCTGCATCTTGTCTGTGTGTCTGGCCTAGTGCTTGATGAGGAACCAGGCAGGGGTGGGATGCTTGGTTCTTTGTCCAGTTCCTTAAACTCTTCTCTCTGCTTTGGYATGCTTTGTAATGAAAGGTAGATAYTGCTGCACAGATTTATTCCAAACATYGTACARAGCTTTCCAAAGTCACTAAAMCAGYGAAAAGTCRTGTTCATCATGGGGACAAATATAAAGAAGGCAACTCTGTGGTYTGATTTTTTTGTTTATTGGTTTTTCATAATTGAAGATTTGCAYTAAAAATACTCACTTGGCTCCTAGGTGAAGAGTGTGCAGGATGCTATACGGGAGAAAAAGAAAACCTTCAATTTCCTTGGAGAAGACATTAAYTTAGTGCCCTCAGTAGGTATTTTCATCACCATGAACCCTGGTTATGCAGGTCGAACTGAGCTACCTGAGAATTTAAAAGCTCTTTTCAGGTAAGTCTAGATCAGGTTTTCTGTCCTATGTGAGAGTAGCAGCAGTCACCTTTTGGGATATAACGGCTTGACTTTATTTCCGTGGGGAATTCACTTTCCTTGGTGATGCTCAGATAATTTCTGCATTGCACRAGAAGCCTGAGTCTGGGAATATACAGGCAGGGCCAATTGCAGTGATAAAGTCAGTTTGTGGACTGGCTTGGGAGTAGTAATGCAGATAAAGCTGCCAATCCACTGTCTTGTCATCTGCAAACGAGTTCCTGATTAGGAATAAGCGAAGGCTGTTGCTGCCTTTTGACTCATCTCTAGGTAGGGAGGTACTTTAMCAGAACAGCTACAGTCCAACGTCTGCCCAGTGAATAAATCCAGTGAAATCTAAGTAGTGAGCTCTTGTGTCTTTTGAGCTGGGTGGAACAGTGCACCCTGTTGTGTGTTCTCCGAATTCAAATCCAAGTTAGCCCTTACTAATAAAGAAYGGCAGCTTATTGTGCCTGTCCCCTGTTTGTAAGGCCTGTAGGTGAAAAATGCTCGTTCTGCAACATATTCTTTATGYTTTTAGGCCATGTGCAATGGTTGTGCCAGATTTTGAGCTGATCTGTGAAATTATGCTCGTGGCTGAGGGTTTCATCGAGGCCCGTGCTCTAGCAAGGAAGTTCATTACTCTGTACCAGCTCTGCAAAGAGCTCCTCTCCAAACAGGTGAGTCTCCTTTTGTGGCTGGATCATAGGATAGAGCTGATCACCAACCAACCAGTAGCACGATCTTATGTCACTTCCTATATCACATTTAGTCTGACYACTGGGAGAAGGTTTGTGATTGTCAGAGAAGTTTTCAGACTGTGCTTTCTTGGRGGATCTGCAGGGACAAAAGTTCTTTATCAGCTGCATTAACATGAAAGATTTTTTCCGTGCATTCAAACGACACCATGTTTGGGGGAAGTCTTCTGTGATCCTTGGTAGCTTGTGTAGATGCAGAGTACTAGGGATCCGTCTGACGTGGCTTTAGCTGTTTGTTGTTTTACATGGCCCAAATTGCTTAGGTCTCAAGAGTGCAAGTCCTAACCACAACCATCTCYGAGCTCGCCTGGTGGTGGGAAGAGCCGAGTTATTTGCCTCCTTAATACTGTCCTTGGCAGGAATCTCATCTACTGAACACCAGGTGTCTCAAGCTGGTATTGGACTCTGACTGTGATGTAATTAATAGATTTGGATGTATTTCCAGTGCTGACTTGCCTGGCAATTTGGAGTTGCTGGTTCCTCCTCCTGTGGGCCACCTAAGCATGATGACATCCCTCTCTTTTCTCCTGTGCAGGACCACTATGACTGGGGCTTACGTGCTATCAAGTCAGTGCTAGTTGTTGCTGGTTCCCTCAAACGAGGGGACCCGGAACGACCCGAAGACCAGGTGCTGATGCGCTCCCTTCGCGACTTCAACATCCCCAAGATTGTGACCGATGACGTGCCAGTGTTCATGGGGCTGATTGGAGATCTTTTCCCTGCACTGGACGTGCCTCGGAAGCGTGACCTGAATTTCGAGTCGTTTGTGAAGCAGGCMGTGTTGGACCTCCGGCTGCAGGCTGAAGACAACTTTGTGCTCAAAGTAAGACTAGGCAATCCTCTGGCCCTGCTGTGTCACCATCATTTCATTTGTATTTTCTCAACCATTGTTGCTCCTACAGAGAGGGCTCTGGGCAATAACCCACTTGCAGGCTGCTGTTGGTGGAGGTCCGAGTACGTGGAGCTGTTTSATAGATCTGAACTTCAGTTTGGTATTTTTGTCTGAAATTTGGGTGTATTTTCCTCAGGTGGTGCAGCTGGAGGAGCTGCTGACGGTCCGACACTCTGTCTTTGTGGTGGGTARTGCAGGCACAGGCAAATCTCAGGTGCTGAAATCCCTGAACAAGACTTACCAGATAATGAAGCGCCGTCCTGTGTGGGCAGACCTCAACCCCAAGGCAGTCACTAATGATGAGCTTTTTGGCATTATTAATCCTGCAACAAGGGAGTGGAAAGACGGTAAGTGYATTTTCACCCCCTGAACCTATAGATAAAGAAGGATCTTTTAGTGAATGTAAATGGATGGCTTTGGATGGGTGTCTCAAAGCTCAAAGATTTGCCTGTTGCTCATAGCCATGTGGGATTTTGTTGTTAAAAGGAAACATAGGAAGTTTTAGCTGTTTGATCTTCAAATGAGAAGCATATCATAAACCTTCTTTGACTTATTTGCCCTAAGAAAAAAAAAATCATGTCTCTCAATGCTGAGATATACCGATTTCTAGGTGGGACAGCAGCTCCTCAGAGGGAGCTGATGGAAGGGAGGTGGGTGCCGAATTCTGCTCTGTGGTGCACATATACCAACCCTAAGGCTTTCCCCTAACGCAGAACTGCAAGTACTGCTGCCCAGTCTTTCCTCAGCATACCACAATATCCCAGTTCATTGGTCGTGAGCACTCCTGAGGAAAAGGTGTGCCTGAAATCTGCTGAGAGATCCCAAGAAGCTGCAGGGGAAATATTTGATARTATCTCTTACGGAAAGGCACTTTTGATGGTATTTGTGGTTCATTTGGGAGATATGAGGGAGATATGGGGAGATATCATCATAAATCATCCCCAAATGGAATTTCTCCAGGAGATGAACTGCCCACCGGCCTCCCCTGTCCCCAGCTCTGGACCCTTCCTGACCACTCACTCTGCTTCTGTATCACGGTTAATTTCATTTTACTTGTGATCAGGGACTACTAAGTCAAAAGTGACAGAGGGGAAAAAGTGATGGATTATAGCTTGAATTCCTCTATACTGAGTTTTTGCAGACCAAGGACCTCTGGTATTACTTAGCAGCAAGAGCATTTTAAAGGTGACTGTCCAGTGCTTTCTTTACCTGTGACATTTCAGATGAGTTTGAAGTTTTAAGGCAAATATTTTCTGCGCTAACCATTCCTGAAAATTTTGGTTATTTTGGTCAAATATCAGCAAGGAGACTTTCCCTATGGTGCAATAAAAGGCAATGCATTCCCTCACATATTAGCCTTGCATATTGACTTTTCTTGCTGTTTTCATCCTATCACTGCTATCTTCATCATCAGGAGTTGAAGAGTTTGTGCATGTGAGATGGTAAAAGCTCCAAGAGAATCTTAAAAGTGTTCTTGGKAGAACCGAACTCTTCTTTAAATCCCCAAACCAGCTTCATGATGTAGACACCAAGGTTTAGAAGAGAAGCTCCTTTCTCTCCCCTGCTGCCATGSTGCATGTGAGGGGAGCACTGATGACCTGAGACAGTAACTGTTCCTGACAGTATCATTCTGGAGTAGTTTGAGACTGCTGTCAAGTCATGTCTCCRACACGTGAGAAACTGAGTTGAAACAATGAGGAAAGTGCTGTTATTTTTTTGACTTGACCTCCACGTCTGGGACCTATTGCGTTTGCACAAGCTTTTTCTTCAGTCCTATAATGCCACGAGCCATACCTGATACAGGTGTCACAAAAATACCCTGTCTGGGGGGGGTGTGTGTGTGCAAAAGTGCTTGTCACAATTCACCAGAAGACCCTTTTTTTTAAAAAAAAGCTTGCCCAATGTTTTGTCATGAAAAGTCTCTCTAGGTATCCTCACACGTAGAGTGGAGCAATAATTTTGTGGAGTTTTCATTTGCTCTGCAGTATTGCTGCTCTACTCCCAGCCTTCTTGCTCTTCTTAACATTCATTATTTACTCCCCTGGAGACACTGTATCCTCTCAGTCTCCTTGATTTTACTGACGTTTTGTTCTGTCATTCAATGTCATTCTGTGCTTGTTCTCCCCTCCATCTCACTAAAGCCATGACCCAGAGTTTAATGCATCCTGATTTCCCTCAAATACTTAGAGCCACAAAAACAGTTATAAGAAATTCCAAGACRTATTCAAATGGGTTTCTCTGTGCTGTGAAATTCATGCCCTCTTTTGCCTCTGAGTAGCTACTCTTCATTTTTCCTATCACTCATGGATCTCAGGGGAAGGACACTTGTGTGTAGGTCTGCAGTCATTTTCACTGGTGCTAACTAATAATGTAGTTTTTCTTCACAGGAGACCAGACTCCTATCATGGTATGGTAACATTTATTACATAAAACATGTATAGGTGCAGAGGTCTGAATGCTTAAGAGGAAAGCATTGAGTAGGATCATTTTTAATAAMTTCTTAGAGAAAGCTCGAGCAGGAGGCAAATTCAGTGTTCATCAAGTTATTCCTGTTGTTGTCCTAGGACTGTTTTCGTCGATCATGCGAGAGCTGGCCAACATAACCCATGATGGTCCCAAGTGGATGGTACTAGATGGAGATATTGATCCAATGTGGATTGAGTCTCTTAATACTGTGATGGATGATAATAAGGTAATGCATAAAGCTAAAGACACGAATATCCCTTGATTGCATGGCRAGATTCAGTCTCAGAGGAATACAGCTGCTGAAATGATACCTATGATACCTCYTGGAATAATACAATTGTGATGGTGTTTTGTTGAGAGAGGGTGAGATATACATGCCTATACATATRTRYRTATATATATATATTTGTGTGTATAAAAGAAAATGAGAACGATGCATGAATTAAGTCGCCTCAGGGAGTTTTCATAGGAACTTTCCTTTACTGGAGAGCTGGAATCATGAATAACCACAGATATCCAGGTCATAATTTCAGGCCCTTTAAAATGGAGATTGTAGTCGTATCTGCACCTTCTCCCTTACATAAGGAGGTGCTATTCGTTTGGGGCCGTGAAAGAGATTGGAGTCTTCTGTGTTAGAAATTAGCTGMTTTGCTTTGTGACACGGGGCTGACACCACCAAAGGGTTCTAGTACCAAGGAGTAAGGTCATTCCCTCCTTCTTGGAGAAGATGTTAACCCTGGGTTGCCTGCCACCCCGTGTGTGTCACATGCAGGTGCTGACTCTGGCAAGCAATGAGAGGATCCCTCTGAACCCAACGATGCGCCTGGTCTTTGAGATCAGCCACCTGCGCACGGCCACTCCAGCGACCGTGTCCAGAGCAGGTGGGTTTCAACGTAAGGATTTCATGCTTTCCCTGCAGGAAACGACTGGCCCAAGCTGCACTGTGGGGTTTTGCATAGACCAAGCAGGGTTTAGTACTATGAGCATAGTCTCTCACTGGCCAATTTGACCCCTGTTGGAAATTTCCCGCTTGGGGTCCCAACTGTCTTTTGTGAGAAGGGTAAGTTCTTGAAGCACATGGACAAAATCAGCATCTTGACCCCAAATCCAAACGTGGAGCTGTCACTTGGGAGCTGTACTCATATTTTTTGGCTGTTGATGAGTGACAACAGCTTTAGCACTGCCAAGAGCCAAGCTGTGCAGTGCTATACAGCAACTTGATAGAAGAGGGACAGTCTGTATCCCAAATAGCTCTTGATCTTCTGGAGAAGTGCATGAAGTGTGAAGAGGGGAGTGAAGGTGTCTCTGGTTTTACACATGGGGAAATGAGTCCCAGAGCAATAATATGATTCAAGCAAGACCATGTTATTAATTTGGGCTAACATCAGGAAAAGCTTCCTGATTGGAGTCTCTTGCTGTTTCACTCTCCCCTTYTCCATTTGTGATGGCATCCCTCTAAATCCATGTGCCTGACTGTGAGTGCAGGTATACAGGGAGCTGAGGTACCCACTAACACAGCACCAGCAAATGACAGATCTGTTCAGTTCCTTAGCCCCTTTAAATTGCCAGCTCTCATCTCTGCATTTGGGAGGAACTCTTGGCTGTGGTTATAGCAGCCAAGTCTTTCTATGCATGTGAACATCACTTAACGCCTAGAAAGTCCTATTGGGTCTATGCCTAGAGCATCAGAGCCACGGCATGCAGCTTCTTGAGCTGGGACATAGCTCAGATCCCATGTGGATCTTGATAGAGGTGCCCCAGGGACTAGAGGCAGTGTAGAAAGCTGTGCAGTGCCAAGGGTTGGGAACAACTTCTGCAGTGGGTCAGAGAAAGGAGAAGGTACTGGGGTACCCAGGTGTGTTTGAGAATTAGTTGAATGAAAGGAGATGAGTCTTTCTGCTGGAGAAAAGGAATTGTCTCTGCTGTGTCCTTAACTTACATGTTCCCCTGTGTGTAAAGGGATCCTGYACATCAACCCCGCGGACCTAGGCTGGAATCCCCCAGTGAGCAGCTGGATTGACAGGCGAGAGATTCAGTCAGAAAGAGCTAACTTGACTATTTTATTTGACAAGTATCTGCCACGTTGCCTGGATACACTGAGAACAAGGTAAGGCATAAGAAGGTGAATATAACTGTTGGTAAGGACAGAGGCAGCACCCAGAGCCTTCCAGACAGCCCTGCGCTCTGCTTGGGCTGAGCTGCACGTAGGTGGGTACTTTCTTTCCTGACCAAAAGAGCCCTGGCCATCATTATCTTAACCATATAGAGATGTATATGGGTGGTAACAGAGTGGATGCTAATGCTCCTTCCCATCATTTGCTGGCCAGATCTGGTTTCATTTGGTTTTCGTTTGATTGTTTGTCTACTCCTTGTGTCAGTTCTGCGTTTCTGAGAGCGCAAATGCAGTAGATCCTAAAGAGAAACAATTTTGRCTCTCCTAACATGTCAGGCTGCACCTGAGTCCACTCCACAAGTCATTTTTCAGTGGAGTGGAGTAATTTCAAACCATTGCTTAAAGAATATTTTCAACCAACAGTGTGAAAAATGGGGAGAACAGATTCTCTTTTTCTCCTTCCCACTTCTTTCTCCTACCCTTAGTTATCACAAGAAAATTGGTGTTTTTGAGAGAGGTTAGGATTGCTTTCCTGGCAATTGCTTCAGTAACAACTTTTCTTGGTACATTTGAACAAAGCCAAATAAATCTCTCTGAATCCCCAGCCTGGGTGGGTTTCACGTCTGGATACCTGTCAAATGAATAAGAATAACCTTTTTTGGAAGATTTCTGGAAAAGCTCTGGTGTAGTTTGGGGTCATTTTCAGCCTAGCAGCAATAAACAGGAGTGAGGGCTTACGTTAGCTTCCAAATGCCACCCACATAGGAGTGCTCTGGAATGGTTCTTGCTCATCATCACGGGACAACAGCTCAATCATGARATGACAAGGACTGGCCACAGTAGAGTCCCAAAAGCCTTGAACAGGAAAGCTTCTCCCATCCTCTTGATTGCTTCCCACACTAGAACCTCAGTTAAACAAACAACGACTACAAGACAGAACAACAACCCCAAATCAAGTGTGGGGGCTGTCAACCACAGCAGTGACGTACCAGAATGGGATGAGTTGGTGAAGGCAGAAGATTTTGGAAGTAGGAGGTTGGCAACGTAATGGAGAGGCTGCTTTCTAGGGGGACCAAGATGATTATAGCCATTGGCAGCACAGTCCATCGGACGTTTCCTACCTGCTTGCTGAACGCTGTGTCAGGCTGTGAAACCCACAGGTTTAGCTGCAGGCAGTCCTGAGCTGGGTATTTTGGTAGCTAGCTTAATTCAGAAATTGTAGAACCAACCCTTTCAAATAGCTATAATTACTTTATGGAGGACTTCAGTGCTGCTACAATATTAGTTTGGAATTCTGTAAGTGTAGCTTAAATGAATGTAAAATGGCAAGATGAAAGGGTTTATTTTATTACTCCTGTTTGACTGCTTTTGAACTTGTCGTGTTCTCAGGAAATCATTCCCTTTAGCAAGTCTTCCATTTGACTTCTTTCTAGAGGATCAAAGTTTTAAAATGTTTGAAACTTCTGATTACTATTATTACTTGTATATGTGCCGGTGCCAGCAGGTCTAGGGGAAAGAATGGATATTTTCTYCCTTTCTTGCTGTACCAATGGTTAAGATGCACGCTGCAGGAACACAAAGTATTAATATTCCAAAAAAGGATTTAAAATCCAGTCTTTCTGGACTGTGAGCAATTGCCTTGCTGGATTCAGTTGTATTTCATATACTGTCCMTTTCCATCCTTTAGATTTAAGAAGATTATTCCCATTGCAGAGCAGAGTATGGTTCAGATGTTGTGCTACCTCTTGGAATGTCTCCTGACGGAGGAGAACACACCTCCTGACTGTCCCAAAGAGCTCTATGAACTTTACTTTGTGTTTGCTGCCATCTGGGCYTTTGGTGGATCAATGTTTCAAGACCAGGTAAGAAGGAAATTACAACTTCAGCATCTTCTATGCAGACTCTTTTTTTCTACTTGAGTGAATATAGCATTCTGTCAGTAATGCTTATTTCCTGGGGCTCCCATAGAGGTGATAATAAACTACAAACCCTAATGCTATAGTTCCTTTTCCTTTTATGAAAGACCTCTTTATCCAAAATGTAATCCCAAATGGAGAAGGAGTAAAGTGATAGATAGAAGGATGTTTGCTTAAGTGCACCCCTTTCACTGGGAGAAACATTAGGTTAATTTTTAGGGGCCTGTGGATWTGCATAATGTGACCAAATTAAGACTGACTTGTCAGATGAATATATCACTGGAACAGTRTTTGAGCCATCCAACTGTGCAGGTATAAATTATATTGTATAACACAAACCAGGCAATGCTTTGTCAGCCCTTTGATTTAAGATAGGCAGATGTGAGGTATCAGCCCTCCTGATTTTCTAATAAAAGTATTTGAGAGAAGTGACAAGCTGAGCAGAATGGGCTTTGGGGACTGCTTGCTTCTGTGTMAGTGGAAGTATCTAGTGATCCTGTTCTTCAAAGTACTTACTGTTTTCTGGGAGCATGCTGTTGAGGCCTCAGGGCTATTGGAGACACTCACAAGCTTCAGGGTCTTTGGATACGGAAGCCTTCTGGAAGTCTGACCAGAAGTAGCTGAGATGGAGCCTCTGGCTTCTGAAAGTCTAGGAAAATTTTGACCTATGAGATGTGAAAGGGTCCTCCTTTAGAACTTGTGGGTTTGAGAGTCARGTCAAAGCTTTTTGGATCTCTTGTYCTTCAGGCTCCGTGTTATGCAGCAGCATAGCTGCGTGGCCAYTTTGCCAGCTGGTGGGGAGGTTGGGCTCTTCTGAGCTTGTAAAACCCAATTGGGAGTCAACTCTTGGCCATTCTCTGGCCAAGCTGCTGGGGTTTTGGTGAGTTGCTGGATTTTTGGTGAGCTGCTGTCCACACCAAAGGTTGCATCACTGCAGGGCACAATTAGAGACCAAAATATCCTGGGGCCATGAAGACTAATTGGACTATGTATCACTAGTGGTGTCCCTAACATTCAAAATATACTAATGTCTGAGAGGGAGGGGAAGACTAGGCGCTATTCTCCATCCTGCTTCCCACAAAACATCTATCCTGAGGATTAATTGCAGCTGTCAGCCTCTCAATCTATCAGCTTGCATTAGACGAGGTGGGCGTGATTTCTTGCACGGTGATTTTATTGTAAGACTGAGTTCCCTCAAGGTCAGCATTGGATTTTGTTTGCTTTTAGACCCCTCTTCAGGTCTCAGTGTTCAAAATGTGCGAGAAGAGCAGGGTTTCCCAGTCGAGCTGAAACTYAGGCACTTTGTTAGAAGCTTTACCGTGGATATAACAGGAATCTCTGACGGATCTTCTCCAGATTTGCCATGGAAAATATCAAGCTTGGGTTGCTGTCTCTGGCCCCTGTTGTGCTGCCCTCATGCCCACGTCATGTTTTCCCTCTCTCCCTTGAGACGTACGTGCAGGTGAGGGGGACAGGCATGTCCTTTCACTCCAGCTCCTTGTTCTGCCCCATTTCTCGCCTGCACGGCTTACCGTGACACAGCAGSGCTGTCTCTTGAATTCCAAGTAATTGTAAAAGCTGCTGCTGTTTTATGACTTCCCACTGTTAACAGCAATAGTAGACAAGAAGATCATGCCTTGTTTGTCAGAGCCCTGCCATGAAGCTGCTGCCACTGGGGCCRTCCACAGCTGTGTTCCATAATCATGTTCCACAATTATGTTCCTGTGCTTGTAGGTTGACAGTCCATCCCACGGAGTGTTGCTTTCTCCAAATGGAYCCCTAGGCAAGCTGGAGAATTCTCCAGAGGGATTTAAAAGCATGTGTTGCATTTGGAGCCCTCAGCTTTGAGTGCTTAGGTTGTCAGCAAGTGGCACAGTGAGCAGTGGGACTACCTGGTAAAGCCTATGGCTGGAGCTGTGTTSAAAACTCACCACAATGAGTGCCACGAGCCCTAGAAACATTCCTGAGGGAGGATTTTGCTTCTCCCTGTGAAGTCGGAATGCTCTCCGCATGGAGCTGCCAGTGCTTTGGGTTTCAAAGCTGTGCTTGGGCAAAGGTCTTGGGGCAGCAGAGAGGGTGTTCGGAGAGAGTTGGGTTTCTGCTACAGAACTGTTCTCCATGAACCTGCTGRGAGTTCAGAGACTGACATCTGCTCTTTAATGGGCTTCTGCCAAGCCCTGTGCTGCTAGTGATCTGTGTGAGGGCTGTCTGACACCATGTCTCCTTCCTCAGCTTGGGCAGGGGTGATGCTGCTCTCAAGRGTCTCCTGAGTGCACTCAGGTCTCTTCGCTTCCTTTTCATTTGCCTCTCCCCTCACTGGAAGCGTATCCAGGGCTGTTCACATTTTCTTCATGCCAAGCAGTAGCTGCTTTGGGATGTGATGAAAAATTGTCAGCACAGCTCAGGCAAGACTTTGGTACTCACATGGAGTTGTCACTGCCTAGTCATCGTGGAATGACCTTTGAGAGACCAGCTGCTCTTGGTCCTCATGGAGGGTTTAATCCTCCTTTTCCTGTGTGCCASATAGGAAGCAATCAGCCCTTGCATAGTCAATGCAGGATGTTTTTTTAAAAAAAGCCTTGGCAAAGCACTGCTTTTCTTTGCTTCAGGAGCACAAAATTACAATTCTCATTACAAGACGTTGTAGCTCCTCAAGCAAGTCAGCTTGAGGTTGGTTGGTGTGGCTGCAGGACAGATGGACATTGCTCACGCCTGTARCTTTCCTCCACATCTGAGAGAGTCCTTGGTATCGCTTTATGGTCCTCTGCAACCAGTGGGCTTTTCTGCCTGGCTCTTAGGGGAATGGTGGGCCCTAAACCATCCCGGTSTTGCTGGGGCTCTGTGCAAGTTGCGGGAGGCGTGCGTGGGCACGGCGTCCCTCTGGAAGKCTTTGCTTTGAGGCTGGACTCTGCGTTGCTGCTTTTGATGCTCTGTAAATGTCAGAGCTGAGAATAGGAGGATACAGCGGTCCGAGYGAGAGCGACTGCAAGCCTGATGAAAAATGATCCAATATAAAAATCTGTTTATTGCTCTCCATTGAAGGTGCCCTTTGTGCTGACCTTTTGCTGCTGAAATGTCAGGATAAACAGTCTGGAAGGCTTCCCGCTATTCGGCGCTTGTTGGTGGGTAGTGTGGCCCCCTGTATAAAAACAGATGACAGATTTGCCATTTCAAGGCTCTGAAATTAGCAGGAATCCATATGGGGGTTTTATTAAGGAAGCGCTTTGAGTTCAGCACCGTTCTGGCAGTGTCACTGGGGATGGAGGGGCTCCCCTTCACCGCTCTGCTAGGGAGGGTGGGCAGCACATCCCAGGGCAGCTGCAGGCACCTGGGCTGGGCAGGGGTAAGGACATCCTTGTGAGAAAGCTTTTACCAGGGCTGCACATCCCTTGGCACTGCTGTGCTGCCTGTGCTGAGAAGTTATAACAAGGGGAGAAGGGAGAATTCCAGTTATTCTAACACTCTGAATAGCACGAGACAGCAAAAGYGTGGATACAATTAATGTGTTTTTAAAATCTTCTGGTCTGCTGATGGGTGATGGCTCAGGAGATTTTATAGTCCTSTCAGTTGGGCTCAGCTTAAAATCCCTGTTTCCTGGTGGAGGTTTAGTGGTTATGTGAAATGCATTGGTGGTCCGGATAGGCTCCTGGGCAGGGAAAGAGTAGCAAAGGGCTGCGAGGAGGAGAGATCTGCAGGTGCTCCAGGAAAAATCCGTGATCAAGTTGACTTTAATTTACACCCAGGTGCCTTCTTAAAAACATTTTTCCCCTCCTGCCCCTGTCCTCTCTTCAGAGGGCAGAGTGGTGCTGTAATTCTTGTTATTTGGGTAGGAAGTCAGTCAAACTGAGCGACYTGCCCAGCGTCATCTTGGACGTGTGTGGCAGAGCATCTGAAAGCAAAATTATCACCTCAGATATCCTGAAATCTGTGTACACAGAAGGATGTAAAGGGGAAAGACAGCAGAATAGGTGCTTCCAGAACAGTAGGGCAGCACAAAAATGCAGCAGGGCCAAGGGGACACAGTCTTTGTTGCACTYGTGTCTGCAGTGCTCATCTCTCCACAGAATAATGTTGTGGTTTGAAAAGAAAGGCCAGAAGACGACAACTAAGTATTAATAGAATGCTGTGATTTATGGGGAAAGGCTTGAATATGCATGCTTTGACTAACCATGACCAAGGAGGTAGACAGATGTTGTGTCCTTGTCTGCAGGAAGAAGTAGGCACCAAGAATCCATCAAGTGGTCTCTTTAGTCACAGGCACGTATTTCTCGTTTTCAAGTTGATCCATCTMTCTCATCTCAGATGCACCAAAAATGATCAACACAGAGGATGAATTATTTACGTGAATAAATAGGAGTGATGAGATGGAATGAAGAAAATGAAAATCAGACTTAAYAATAGGAAAAAGGATAATTTCCATTATGCTGTGGAATATATTTTAAGGACCAGTCTCACTCTGCTGGCCTGGGTTAGAAAACAATTTCCATCATTAATGAATTTCTCTGGATTAACATATTTCCTTTCCCTTTTGTCTTGCAGCTTGTAGACTACAGAGTGGAATTCAGTAAGTGGTGGGTGACAGAATTCAGGACTATCAAGTTTCCTTCCCAGGGAACAGTCTTTGACTTTTACATTGATCCAGAAACGAAGAAGTTTGAGCCTTGGTCCAAACTTATTCCCCAGTTTGAGTTTGATCCAGAAATGCCATTGCAGGTATGTGAACTTTGTTAGGGTGTGCATGGGTGTTTCAGGGAAGTCTCATRAAGGGTTGGACGTTCCTTAGTAAGGATGGAATTCCTCATGAGATGCAGTTTCTTGTGTGCTGACTGTGACAACATTTCTCCAATTAATATTTGAAATGTGACAGATGTACATCAGGGACAGACTCAATCACTCAGTGATTACTGAGCAATCGAGGTRTTGATGGAAGTGGGCATCCAGAGTGAGGTGGAGTTTATCTGTGGAGCAGAAATGGGATGTGAGACGATGTAGTGACAAAGCCCATGAGATATCACATCATCATTCTGTGTCTGGCCAAAACTGGAGATGTTTTTGCCAGCCAGACTTTTCTTTCCATTTATGAAGGTGTGATTTTGAGAAGATGACCTGGAAAAAAATGTTGCCATTTTAGCAAAATGTATGTTTGCAATGACATCCAGCTGCTGCTCTCAGCATTCAGTTGTCAAAGTTTGCTTTCTGCAGACAGCTTGATAGATACTGGCAGCAGCATTGGTCTTTCCTCTTTGTGATTAATAAACTGGGGTCTCTTCACKCATTTCTGGGTGTCCCAGTTTATCCTCTCCCCAGATTATGGTATGGGAGTTTTGGTAGTGATGGGGGTCACTTATCTGCTCATTATTCCCTTCTCAGGCTTGTCTGGTGCCCACCACCGAGACGGTCCGTGTGCGGTACTTCATGGACAAGCTCCTGGAGCGCCGGCGGCCGGTGATGCTGGTGGGGAACGCGGGCACGGGGAAGTCTGTGCTGGTGGGAGACAAGCTCTCCTCCCTGGACACGGATGCCTATGTGGTGAAGAACGTTCCTTTTAACTATTACACCACCTCTGCCATGCTGCAAGGTAAGGCAGGAGCTGAGGGCTTTGGCTCGGTGGATTCCCACGGCATCTGGTGGGGTTCAGAGGCACTTGGAGGAAGACCCAGGGGCAGGATGCTCTCTATGACTGCTGCCTCGATGCCCGTAGACTCTCAGGATATTCCACAAGTTGGCAGCCTGCCCTGGGGTRTGGAAGGGTGGGATCTCACTAAAGCGCAGGCACACAGGAAAAATTCCAGGTCCCAAAAATATCACATGCCTCTGAGGGGAAAAAATAAGTTTCCCAACCCTAACGACAGCAAACTCTAGATTTTGGGCTATATTCTATGTTTCAAGAGGAAGATATGAATTCTTAACACCGAGAGTCTAGTTCTGAATTGTGTTGAATCACATGGTTAAATCTGCTCTTTTGTACAATATATAGGTGKGTATTTAATATGCTTGAATTTAAGCCTGTGCTGAATAGGGTGGGTTTCTTGGCTAGGATCCAAACTGTCCTGTTTGTGCACTGGCAGGAATTGCATCCAGATGGCACTGGAGATGGTGCTAAGCGATATGCAAAGACCCCCATCCAAGGYTGGCCACCTCCTGGTGCTGCCCTGGCTGTCCTGCTGCAGCTTGGCATGTCCCATGGAGCATGGCYGTGTGTCCCACCGCCGGGGACGGCGCTGCCAGGGGGGCACTAGGCTGCCAGAACCCCAAACCCTGGGGAATTGCAGGCCCTTGGGAAGGCTGCGAGAGTAACACTGGCAAGGATTGGGGCAAATCACTGAGAAAGGATGTTTGTGAGCAAAACTCTTAATATTTAGGTTGGTTTTACTGGATAATTTCTTGAGGTAAGAATAGAAAGAAGGGAATTCTTGAAAAGGGAGCTCATTTTCAATGGGAATTTTCACTAGGAATTGAGCTGGAGAGGTAAAATATTTTTTGACCTGTGTTCTCTATTGAATTGAGTGGCAGTAATGGGTCAGCATGAAACAAAATGCTGCTTTTACATCATCCATCTAAAACCTCATTTGATGTGATCGCACCGGCCTGAAATCCTTCTGGTCCCTCGGTCCTAAATGAGCGCTGTCCCTGGGGCATCATTGAAACAGAGGATTTAGCCTTCCCAGCCTGTGTTCCCGTTGACCAAGGATTTTAAATTGGGGACAAACCTGTGTTTTCTGTAAATCTGACTGGTCAGGACCCTGCCGCAGGGCTCCGGCCTTGCGTGAGTTAGAGTGTGTATGGAGCAATGAGGAGAAAGCGGCTCCATTTATTGGTATTATTCACCACTAGTAGAAAAATGGGGCTAATTGGGAGGCTGCTGAGGTCTAGACCCAGGTGACCTCTTTCTGCTAAAGAAGAGTACRAAAGGGTGATGGGACTTCCCTGCTTGCTCTGCTTTCCTGTTCAATGTGCTCCCAGCTTGCTTCACCGTGTCCCTGTGGCTAAGCATTTGCCACATCTTATTTCTCTCCGATTTTCCCCTGTGCATCCCACTGAGCAGCAGCAGGATGAGGGCAGGAGAAAACGTCTCGATGTGGGGAAAATCTCACCCTTGGGCCARTCTGCAGTTCGGAGTTGGGACCCTCTCCCCATTCCCATCCCAGACMCTCCTTTTGCCCGAGTGGGGTGCCAATAAAAGGCCCTTGCGGCAGGACACGGGCTGAGCTGCTGTCCAGCCCGGCTCGCCGTGCAGAGGAGCTGCGGCTCCCATTGGTCTCGCTGTGGATGCCGTGAACGCACGGAGATTTACACAGCCAGGCCTGGCAGCACTTCCATGTTTACCCTGACGGTGAGCTATGGTCCACAGCGGGGCTTTCTTCCTCGGTGCATACGAGCAGCCTGCACGCGAACCCCGGTGCGTGCGTGGAGACGTGGTGCCGGGAGGGGTGATTTATCCTGCTCGTCGGAGCTCCCCACTGCTCATTTTTTAGACTTAATTTGKTCCTTTCTTGTCTAGTTTGTCAGTTGAGTGTTTTTTTTTTCCTTTTTTTTTTTTTTAAGGCTCTTCTTTAGATTTATAAAACAGAGATACAAAGCAGTGATTTCGGTTTTTTTCACCTAAAAAGAGAAGTAGAAGTGAAAGCCAGTAATTTCTCCGACAAAGGTGTCTGCTGGTACACAGATTTATAAGGGATAAAGCGAGAGCCTTTTAGACACAGCGGATGTCATTTAACTCCTCCAGAGACCTATAGCTTACAAAACTGTCACGTGCGTGAGAGTGGAGCGGAGCTGGACATCCTCTCTACCCAACCTGGGGCCAGTTTGTTGGCTCTTCTTGGGTGTATTTTGCCTGTCATTCTCCACAGCTCTACTTGTGCCCATGGGGTTTTTTCCTCTCTCTTATCCCACCACCCTTGACTCCCAAGCGGCCGCTTTTTGGGCTCCGTCTCCTCTTTGACACCTGCTTCTCCTTGCTCCTTCCTGTGGTGCAGCCCCATCTTCCTCGTGCTTCTCCTCTCCCTCRGCTCCAGTGATTCAGCACTTTCCCCGCTAGTTTTTTACCTCGAGAAAATTGCAAATTTGCAAAATTCCTCCGTCAGCAGCCACGAGGCAAGAAGAATTACGGTGACTACGTTTCATTTCCTGGGACTGTTTCTTTCGGGCACCGATTTGAGTACGTCAGGACTTCAGAGGCAGATACGTGTGCCCTTTATTTATTGTTATTTTTGTGCGATACYGCTTTAAATGAAAATGCAGCTTTCACAAGCGTGTCACTCGATCTCCAGTAATTGCATTTCAGTATGATGAATCTCCTGCATACTTGTTTAACCTCAAAAATGGCTGATTTTATATGTTAATTAAGGACTAATTAAATTTAAATTAAATGCTTATTTGAAACACTTAATTTAACTTGCTACCAGAAATCTCAAATATTATGGTTTTATTGAAGGGAGAGAGATCCTCCACAGAGGAAAGATTCATCATTTTTTTAGCACGGTATGTTCCTTTGTGCAGCAAATGATCTATGACAAGAAATAAGCTGAATTTTGAGAAGCGAGGAAGAAAAGCTGTCCGAAATGCACTGAAGCAATGGGGGAAAAAAAGGCATTTTTAAAGATATAAATATATAATTAGTGGGCTGAAGGCAAACAGAATATAAATCTTATAAATCTCCCTTAATTGCTTGAACACTTTGTAATGCATGGATTAAATGTACACTCTAGCAAGCAGTTTTGTAAAAATTCACAGTCCTGTTTGTGGTTACCAGTATTCTCTAATTAGAAAGAATTACTATTTACCATGCTGCTGATATGACACATAATAAGTCTGACCAAAAACTGTATAAAYGAACCAAATCCTGCCTATAGCTCTCAAAAAAAGGCAGTGAGCCCCCCGAGACCAACGATGTTCTCAAATTAAGCACAGGGCAGAAAATCCTTCACAAGATCYAGGCAGAGGATAAGGTTTTCTGTTTGTTTTTCCACTTACTGAGTTGGTAAAGGTTATTTGGGCAGGAATCAGAGGAATTGATAACCTATAGAATGTTATCTGCAGTAATGTGGAGTGATTATATTAAATATCAACCTAGGGCTGTAAGTATTCCCAGTGTTTTACAAGCCAAAGCTGCTCACAGCCTCAGCCTTCTGCTAGAACAAATGAAGACCTTCCAAAACTTTTGGAGAAATAAAAAAAAAGAAACTTTTCTAGTGTTTTGGATGATTATGGGGGTGTCTGCTGTACTTGTATGAAAAGCATCTGCGTTCTTTTTTTTTTCCCCAGGAATGTACAGAAATTTACTCCCAAATAATCGATGTTTTTTGTTTAGGAGAGGAATAAAAAACCCCTCTCTGTTCCACGGAGGAGAATAACCTTGACAAAGAGGTTTTTGCCTCCTGTTCTGTGGCTACTGGCAAAGCCAGTATCCTGGTCCCCTCAGGGGAACCTCTCCTGCCATGAGAGGAACTGGAGGGTTTTGGAGGCTCTTTTATCTCATTAATGTGGTTTGTACCCCTTCTGCTCCTGAAGCGGTTCAGCTTGGGATCTCTGCTTCCTTACAGCTGTGCTTGAGAAGCCTCTGGATAAAAAGGCTGGTAGAAACTACGGCCCTCCTGGCACCAAGAAGCTCATCTACTTCATCGATGATATGAATATGCCAGAAGTGGACRCCTATGGGACTGTGCAGCCCCACACGCTGATCAGGCAGCACCTGGACTACGGCCACTGGTAGGAGATGATTTGTGCTCTATCATCCTAGACCTTTTTATTCTTACCCCATTTTAAGATGGGGGTTCAGGATGAAGTCAGAGAGATGTCCCTCCTTCCTTGCCTATGTTTGCTGCTTGCMTCCTCACTTACAGCCTTTTTGAGAGGCGTTTGCTGTGTTCTTGGCTCGTTTGGGGTCTGTGGCCTCAATTTTTATCCCGCAAGCTGAGTGTGACGCTTTACATGCAAGGCTGAGACCAGAGATAGGCGATGGATTTGGTCTCTGCTGGGAGAAACATCCCTGCTGGGTTCTCRCTGTGGGAACCTGATGATGTGTTCGGTCAAGGACTGAAAACAAGCGTTTTCGAGGCAGAGGTAATTTGAAGAAAAAGCAGTGATAGTGCTTTGGAAGGAGATGGGCACTTTGGATGTAGCAAGCAGCTCTGTGAGAGGCAGAAATATTTCTAGCTCTTCTCTGCCATGAGTGAGCGGGTGGAAGTCGTTGCGATTTCCAGCTTCCTCTACCAGGCAAGGCCCTAAGGGGGGCAGAAAGTGTTTGGGCTGGTTTTGAGGAAGGTGAGATGTGCCAATGTGGGGCTATGGATGTGCAGGAAGAGGATCAGAAGGGGCGAGTGGGGATTGGGCAGAAGGGGAAGGACAGTTCTGCTGCTTTTACAGATTGCTTTTCTTCGTGTGCAAATGGCACAATCATAAGCTTTGAGCCATGGAAGTGCTAGTTACACAACTAGAACGGTTGTTGCATCCAAAAGGCTTGCATGTGTGCAAACACAGACAAGCCTGGATTCTGCCTCAGTGAGGCAGAATTTGATCCCAGACTTGTGTGCAGCGCTCAAGATGGCACGAGGATGGACATCGGGAAGATGTCCCGAGCACGCAGGGAGAAACGCAGCAGCTCTTGCTCCTGTGTGCTTGCTGTGATGCTGCTCTTGTTCTGCTCAAAGGTACGACAGGACCAAGCTGTCGCTGAAGGAGATCRTGAACGTGCAGTACGTGTCGTGCATGAACCCCACTGCAGGGAGCTTCACCATCAATCCACGTTTGCAGGTAAAGCTCTGCACACTAGCAGACCTAGACATTGTTTTATCATTCATTTTAGAAATGACTTGAATCCACAGAGAACCATAATTCATGGTGGTGAACTGTCAGACTGCTCCTTCCTTCCTTTCCCTTGTGTTTTCCTCATATCCTGCTGGCAAAGGTGGAGGCAAAGTTGCCAGCCAAMTTGATACCTACTTTCAGGATAGTGTTCTGGTTAGCAGAAACAGTTTTTGCCTTCATTTAGCTAAATATTTACAACTGGAATGCATTTCATATTTTTTTTTTTTAATTTTCTGGTAGAGCTGGTAATGAATTCACAAGATGGATAAAAAATAAAGGAATGCAGTCTTGATGGTAACTCAGGTATAAACTTTGTAAGAGATCTTAAGCCTTAGGGCTTGCTTTGGGGAAGTCATCTCAACCTTCAGAYCTAGAGCTGATTATTGTCAACTCTTGAGGTCGTTTATCTCTTCCTTAAGTCATGAGGTGACAGTGGCTCTCATGACAGGAGGGTAGAGCCTGTTTTGGAGGCAATTGGCTATTACACATCTGTGCAAATCATAGCCCTGGCCCCTTTTAAGCTGCAATGTGTTAAAATGAGATGTCCCTCAGCTGGAAATGTGCATCTCTTGGTCTTTATAACCCTCAGCCAAGGGGATGGTGGGGATCTTTGGGGAGATGGTTCCATTCAGGGGCTCTTCCCAACAGGCAGCATGGCCATGGCCCTCCCATCCTGGGAGGAAGAGAGGTTCAGATGGGGGTGAGCCAAGCTCTGCCGTAGCCTCCAAGTCGGAGCACAGGCCACAGGCTGCTGTATTTCATAGTACAGATGAAACCCTGGAAATTAGGATTCTGTGAAATGAGCTCRGCATGAGGAAACCAATCCAAAATTGTTGCTAGTTCAAATCACGGTTACTGTAACTCAAGTTCAGGTCAAGTACACTGAATATGAGGCATTGAAATTGCCTCATATTGAAAAGAGATGAGATAGAGGCTCATCTCTGTCGGGGGTCAGTGAGTCTTTCAGAAGCCCTTTTGTTCTTAAACAGACTGAATTCTGGATGYAGCAGTTGTGAAATGTGTTTGAAAATCCCTTATTTAGAAACTATAAAAATGTCACTKGCAAATTTCCTTCTGCTGGAAAATCACAACTGGGAAATGGATYTCACAGAACCCCGGAATGGCTGAGGTTGGAAGGGATCTCTAGAGATCATCCAGTCCAACCCCCTGCTCCAGCAGGGTCACCCAGAGCACAGGGTGATATCCAGGTRGGTTTTGAAGKTCTCCAGGGAAGGAGACTCCACTTCTTCCATATTTACTGCAAATCTCCAAGGACATTTTGCTGCAGAATTGGTTGCCCACTTCTCTGATCTTTTCATGCATTTCTTCTTCTTCCCCAGCGTCACTTCTGTGTCTTCGCCCTCTCCATCCCTGGGCAGGATGCCTTGTCCAGTATCTACAGCACCATCCTCAGGCAGCACCTGGCAAATGGGAATTTCCCAGGGGCCGTGCAAACATCAACTCAGCAGTTGATCAACYTGGCCCTGGGCCTGCATCAGAAAGTGGCTGCTACCTTCCTGCCGACGGCCATCAAATTCCATTACGTTTTTAATCTGAGAGACTTCTCCAATATCTTCCAAGTAAGTACGGTTGCTATTCCTTGGTGGTGTCTGCAGCCTGGCCCAGAGCAGTGTGAGGAGGTTGTGGATGGGTTCTGCTGACCCAACTCATCTTGGCATTTAAAGAATTGATAAATTACTTGAATCAAAGGCATCTTGGACTAAATTTACTGAAATRGAATTACTACCAGCCCAGGTTCCCTACAAGGGAGAGGTTTCCAACCTCAGTTTTGAAGCACCAGAAGTATTTTCCTATAACAATGGCAGAGATATTTTTCCTTAGAAGATTCATAACTTAAAACAGTAGATATTGCTGTGCAAGGAGCTTTTGAGCAGAGGTTAATCCTTTCTGAATTTGATTAAAAAAAGCTTGAGAAAGTTCACAGCAGTCAAATATATGAGGTTTGAAATGACCCAATCCATTATAAAGCTCGGTTTATAATTCCTTGCTATCATTATCATTAACAGCTATTTTATAAAGTAGACAGAGAAGGTTCAATGCCTTGTTGTTTGGTACATCAGATAGGAGTAAAAGTAATGTTAGGCGATGGAAAATCCACAAATAGGGTTGTGAAATAGCTAATCCTCCATTGTGTCCAGGAGGTATAAACCTGTCATTCATGCATGGCTAAACATCATGGGTCTTTTGCCTTTGGACTTGGGTCATTTTAAATCCTGGCTTCTAGGTAATCTGTGCTTTGAGAGGCTGAGAAGGGAGGAAAGAAGCATATCTGAGGGAAACTTTGATATTTAACTGTGGTCTGCTTGAAAAGTGCTCAGGCTTGGGGCTATTAGRAATCACGCTGTCAGATCTGGGTGCTGGGCCAGAGGGCAGGTGTGGTGACAGCAGCTCAGATGGCYTTTAGCTTGGCACATGGCTACGGGAGGAGAGGAATAGTTGGCTTTTGGGGTTGGTTATATTGATTTAAACTTCTATTCCTTTTGCTATRCTTTTTGATAGTTATATGCAATATATATTCCAGGGTTTTTTGAGATGTTCTGATTTGCTATTTAGTTCTGCTTTTGTGAGAGATTGCTGGAACACAAATTTCTTCTTGCATTTRAGGGTGGAAGAAGCCTTGGACTCCGAGAATGCATTTCCATGTGTTGCATTGAAGATTTTTTTTGTAGATTCCTAGAATAGTTTAGCTCAGAAAAGGCATTTGGAGGTCTCTGATGCAAACCCCACATTGTGATCATATTAGATCTTAATTCTGTATCTAAACATTTGTGCAGTGCCCTACAAGCTTCACTTGATTCTTTTTGTCCAAACTGCCTCGACAACTCCTATTGCGAGGAACCCTGTGCTAATCGTCTCATTAGAGAAGAATTGCCCCCAAGAACCTCTATCTTAATTGCTCCAGATAATGAAGAATAAAGAATTTGAACCTATCTGGGCTTGTGAGTGTAGCAGAAACAAAAGAAAGATCCCAAAATGAACAGCCAGCAGACAGACCCATGAATATTTCCCTTTTGTGTTTGCCTGTCTRTACCCATAACTATTACCCCCCAGCTAATGTCTGTCTTGCTCAGTGTGAGGAGTGGTACAAGTCTTGCTCCAGGATGCACCTGAGTGTGAAACTAAAAGGCATTCCCTCCAAAATGACTGCGAAATGCACTAGGCACAGCCCATAGATTTGACCAGGCAACTAAAATATTGGTGAAACTGAAGGGAGCCCATGAACTTAGGGACTGAAGGTGCTACTAGGATGGTGATGCTCATGTTTGCTCTGCCTAGGCTGGAAGGACCATCTCTTGGCACCAGAGCCTTTGGGCTGGGAATACTCTTTGGCTTATTGCTCTCAGGAGAGGAAAAGGACATTTCTGTGTGCTGTTTAACTCATCCTAAAGTGTAAGCAGGTAGAACTGCCCGGAGGAAACGTGTTTCTGAAGCAACCCCTTTCAGTAGTGATAAAAGGTGTCCAAGGCCACAGTGATACCAAGTGGGTCTAAGGTGGGGCTTTCCTCTAGGCTTGGGCTGTTGAATGCAGGTACCCAGGTCCCTCATATGCTGTGGAGCAGAGGGCTTTGCTTGTTTGCTGAAGCTTGGCTGKCTGGTGTCACTCCATCAGGACATCCCGCTTGCCCTCAAGCTGCTCTAGCAGGGTGCAGGTGACATCTTGTGTCCTGCCCTCTGTCCTGAGTGAGCTGCTTGAGCTCCACCACACCGTGGGGTTGGAGTAGGTATTCCTGGGCTGAAGTCTCACCTGCTGTGCATGCAGACACCTGCACTGAGGTTTAGGTGTCTTAGTCTTAAACTGAAACCRGCCTGGAAATCTGCCAAGATAAACCATCCTCCTGTGCTTGGCCTGAGAAAGTCACGTGAAATCCCACATGTTCCTGCTCCCTGATGATTTTTCTCTGCTGTTCTCAATTGAATTTTGTTTGTGGACTTTTAGCTGGAGAACCCAGCACTTTACTCAGTGGTGTGCAGACACGAAGCAGGCGCCTGCTGTACCTTGGAGCTTTGGGTCAAGTCCTCTTAGAGAAATGAGCCCGTGTCCCCCAGCGTGACACTATGCGGTGATGTTTGTACTGCCCACCGTGACATGGGGACTGGCTCTCGGGAAGGGAATGCAAATCACTCGGAGTGGGACCTGGTGGATGGATGAGGAGAGTGCCCACCTGGGACAGCAAAGCCAGCACAGGGGAACAGTGTCTTTGATAAAGATACCAACAAATTCCCGGTCACCGGTGACTCAGAGACTTGTTGTGATCTGGCTTGAGGGATGCTCCATTGCGGTTTTGAGGAAAAAATAACGAGGTTGAATAAATGACCTCTGTCAACTCTTTGACCTGGAGGACTGGCTTTAAAAAGTCACAGAAGGCTGAGCAAGTGCTACGAAGCCTGCCCATCACCAGCTGCCTTAAATTTTGCTATCATGGGAACTTCCCATTCAGCTGGAAACATTCAGGAACTGGACAAGTCAAAACCTGCTGTCCAGGGTGACAGGCAAGTAGGAGCTGGAGCAGAATGAGAGGAGATTTTGCAGAAAGGATAACCCTGGCTCCTTGTCCTCCTCCTATATCACTCACTGTTGCTTCCGTTGTTATTCCCAGGGGAAGGTCACCCTTCAGTCCTTCATATTCTGATGAGCCTTTGGCTGCCCTAGAGCAGGTTAGCTGCTGCTTTCCCTCCACAGAAGGTCCCATCTGTGATTAAAGTTTGACGCGGCGCTGCCTTGCGTTTCTGCGGCACCTTCTCATTCCTCTGGGTGCCAGCGAGCGCTGCAGAGTTAAATTGATTGGTACGCTCCAGGCAATTTACCCTTGATTAAGGAAGACAGGGCTCAGCAGYGAGAGACTTGTGGATTATGCTTTTCAAAAATGTATTCCCTGCTGGCTCCCACCACAGAAAGCCCTGTCGCTGTCTGTCTTTCAATCCGAAAGGGTTACCATGGTATTATGCTCTAAATTGTATCTGTCATCTCTGTAAAATAATAATCATAGACTCAGCAGGGTGGTATTTTGCTTTTTATTCTCGTTTCTAACAAGATTTTCAACCAGCATGTCACATTAGGATCCGTGGCTTTTCAGAAGGAACGGCATCGCTTGCTTCTTGACAGCGAGATGATAAGAGCGACTCCATCACGCCTCCCTTCAGCCTCCTTCAGAGCCTGGGTTCGAGTGTGCTCCAGGGGCAGCACACCACGCGCTTCCTTGCACGATGGTGTTCCTCCATGGACACCAGCTAGCTAAAGAACCATAGCACAAAGTTTGGGCTCATCAAAACACACCATGGGCATCGTCTGCACCCATGTGCGTGCACAGTTGCAGAGAAGGCTGCCAAACTGTTGCAGGATCAGAAGCGTTTTCGTTTGCTCTCTTGACCTGTTGCAGTCCTCCGATGTCACTTAGCCTTGGRCAGCAGGAATGGGAACAGGGGAAGYGACCAGAGTGCTTTGCCCAGTGACATGAAACAGCTAGAAAGCAGGAGTCATAACGCTGATGRGTTATTTTTATTTTAAAAGTTATTTGAACTATGATGGAAGAAAGTAATTATTTTCTTATGTTTTTATACCTGAGAGACTTTGTTTTGGCACTTCCTGATCACCCTTGTCCATGGCAGCACTTTAGCTGTTTCTCTTCACACTCACCCTTGCATCTTGCCATCTGCAATACTGCCCACCGTGGCCACCACCTCTCCTGGCAGCAGAGAATAGGCCACGTTCTCCATGCTTCACTCCAAGCTTTCAGATGCCCACAGCAGCACTAGCAGCAAATTCACCTGCTGGCAGGGAGCACTGCATGAAGGATGCAAGGCTTAAAAAGTGGAAATAATTAACAGCTTCGCAAGTCTGGCGTCCAGAATTCACTTTGTATTTCTTCTGGCCCCAGTTTCTGGAGGCCAGCTGTTACAGTTTTGCAGGTTTTGCAAGAATAACTTGAATATTTCTAGTGCAAAAGATTGCAGATGACTCCGCAATTCCCTGTATGAGGATTTGGGGTTTTTTTGATGCCTTAGATAGCAATATGCAAGCAGATTCTTTGACTATTCCGAGGCTGTCCTGCATGTGCAGGGACTTCTGCACATACAGGAGATGTATGTGTGTGTGTGTGTGTATATATATATATATGTGTGTGCGTGTGTATATATATATATATACACGCACACATAAATATAGGATATCCTATAGGATATAGATAGATTTAGGATAGATATAGGATATCCTGTATGTGCACATATAGGATATATATATATAAAATATATAGAATAAGAAAAGAAGCTTAAATATATAGCTGAAATACAACCTGAAGGCTCAACAGCCAGATGGAAAAAGCTTTAAATTGTCATAGCATTGGGCAAAGGATTAACTTTTAGTTATGTTTTGGAGCTGCACCCATTTTAAATATGACAGCKAATGCCCACAAATCCTCTATGCTGGCCCACCTGTAGGCACTGGGACATCTTAAAGCTCAGCCTGGCAAGCAGAACAACCTGGTTGCTGTTGGAGGATGTGACTAATKATTTCAGTGGGAGCAGCTGGCAGCACGGCTATGAATGAGCGGTGCCAAGGCMTTGGCTTGCATAGTGAGGAATGGAGGGACTGGAATTGAACCGAAGACTCTGAAGTGCGGATATTTTTCCACTCAAAAATAGCCATACATTTGCTTGGATCAAGAACATGTTATCTTTTGCATTGTGAGGTGCCTTTAGAGAGGTCAAGTGATTTATTTTGTTTTATACAGCAGCTAATATTTCCTGTGGGCAGAATATACCTAATTAAAATTATTATTTTTTTACAACCATCGCTTCTGAGATTTCCCAACTGATTTTTCCTCTTGAAAATGCACCCAGTATGGTGTGAATCAACAAGCCCTACTTCTGGGCTGACACCTGGTTCTCAACAGTCTTGACTGCTGAGAAGGAGACCAGAACCMCTGGCAAAATTGGGCTGTGTTTGTWGTGCTGGTGCAGACCTTCCTGCACACAAAACGAATACAATCAACTTTGCTGCTTTAAGAAATAAAGRTGAAGACACTTTTGCCATGGATGAGTGAGTAGAGCGTTATTCAGAAGCCCAACTATAGACTGATGAAATAACTCTGCATTTATAGTTCTTCCACCCAATTCATAATTCTTCAGCCCAATTCTGGCATGGTATCTTGGATGCTAAGAGTGTGGGGGTCCCTTGTAATAGAGATGGGCTACTCTGATTGTCTTTCTTCTCTTTAGGGCCTCCTCTTTTCTACCCCTGAAAGTCTGAAGCACCCCCAAGACCTTGTGAAGCTCTACCTGCAYGAGTCCAACCGGGTATACCGGGATAAGATGGTTGAAGAAAAAGATTGTGATATCTTTGATAAAATGCAGCTGGAGATGGTGAAGAAATTCTATGGTGTAAGTGTTGCAGTCCTATGACTCTAAATAACAAACCAAAATATTTCTTTGGGAAAAAAAGAGTTTGACTTGAGGTCTGCACGTGGCTCGTTTGTCTGGAGGCCAATGCTCTTCATGGGAGCACTGCCCTAGGAGCAAGTTTCTACCATCTATATTCTGGGCTGTCAATAGTGAAAATTTCTTTCAAATAAAAATACTAGACCAACCTTCCTTCAGGCCTGTCATCCCCCAGCAATGCTGCTTTATGAATTATACAGGTATCRTCCAAGTCAGCAGTGGTGCAGACAGCTAGTTTTCTTCCTGGGGTTGTCATGGTCCGTGCAACGACCTAATGTTATGGTTGTAGCTTTAGGCTTTTTCTTGTGGCCATGTTMTCTTATGGAAGTAAGTTGAGTTTTTTTAATGTTTTGCAAAAAGTTATGAAGTCAAAGTATAGGATCTTTCCATGCTTTTTCTTTTTTTTCCCTCTTGCCTACCTTGACATTCTTTTCCACCCACTGGAGCAACTATATGGCTATAAAAAGGCTAAAAAGACTTTTTGGGGGAATAACATGTTTTTCYTTGTCATTACATGCAATAACATGCATTTCCTTGTCAGGAGATGGAGGAAACTTTAGAACAGACCAAGCAGATGAACATATATTGTCATTTTGCAAAAGGCATTGGAGAACCCAGCTACAGGCCTGTTCCAAGCTGGGGAGAATTGAACCAAATCCTTGTGGAAGCCTTGGAGAACTACAACGAAGTCAATGCTGCCATGAACTTGGTGCTTTTTGAGGACGCCATGTGCCACGTGTAAGAGGATTTCCTGGCCTCGTTTTCTCATAGTAGTACTTGACTGCACAGATTGCTTGAATGAAKCGTCCTGGAAACTATAGATATCCGTGGTTGTGGCTGGTGTAAGAAAAACTGGAGGTGTTGTGGGGAATCTCACTCTGGGCATATTGAAGTAGACAGGCAAAAATAGAGATTGGAAGTCCTTTATTTAGTGTCCATCTTTTTTTTTTGACAAATTGAGGCTTCCACAGATTCTATGAAGCATCCTGCACAAATACTGAGATCCTTCTCACAATACTGAGATCCTTCCTTGTCACTTGGAAGGCACTTACATCTGTGAATGGGTCCTGGGCTATGAGACAGAGGAACTGCACACTAGTGGTTAGTTTAAAATCTGGATGCTGTTGTGGTATTTTACACTCTTGACACTGAACATATTGCACAGAGATTTATTGCATGTGGTGATGTACAAGTGCTTTATGGTGTATGTGGGTCCTCGCTTAGACAACTGTCTACAGAAATAGGTGTACTGAGATTTCCCTAAATGTCTTTATTATTTGGTGCCATCTCTGTTACAAAGGTTTGCCTTGAGACTTGATCTAGAGCCATATTTATGCAGGTTTTTAAGTGGGATTTTCCAATTTATCTAAAATGTTATCATGTGTGTTGTCTATTAGTTGAAATGGGTTGAGGCTTTGCTTTTGCAGCTCTGAGTCTTTGAAAATCCCCGTTGCATTTACAAGCCTGGAGCTCCAGGCAGAGTCTTTTTGAAAACTGGACATTTGGGAATATCTGAAAAATATCAAGCTTTAAATTCCCAATTYCAAATATATTTATATTATGTTATTTTTATTATATTTTATTATGTGTGTGAGGTACTTGCATTTTTCAAAATCCTTTAAACACTCTTTGAGAATCTCAGCGGAGATGGAACCACATCGCCAGGTGCTCACATGATTTTCATTGGGACTGGGTAAACTTAATTAATTTCATTTGGAAATTGCATTTTGATGAAATATGCAATTTATTCAATCTCAAACAGTGGGCAAATTTCAACTTGAATTTGCTRAAAGGTTTAGGAAGAAAAAACTAATTTTTAAGGGCTTAATTTCTGRAAGGAGGTGGGAAATACCTGTATTCCATATCCCAATCCAGGGCTGATTGCAGATTTCGCAGCGTGTACARCCCTGGAGAGCACAACAAGGACGAGGGGAGAATTAAAGTAGGAAGACTTGCTTTCTGCACAAATCTGATTGCTTTTCTGGGTATAATTTCACAATCAAATGAAGTCTGTGATCAAATTGCACGATACTTGAGTAAAGCAGCACGGTGCCCTGCAAAGTCTTATTTGAAAAATTGATTCAGATTAGGCTAGGAAAATACTCACTTAAGTGAGATAAATACAGATGGTGATGGGAAGAGGGCAATAGGGCTGGTGTTTAAGAGGGCAAGGAGGACTATCTATTTGGAGGCAGAATAATGTTTGTCCTCACTTGGAGTTTTAGGGAGTAGGGAGCATTGGCTATTGCCTTTAGGGAATAAATTAGCATTGGATAGCATTAATGGTGCCTCTCTTAAATGGAATAAGGGAACAAAYCTTGGAAATAATAATGAATTCTTTTGTTATGGAAGACACTCTGATAGGATCCGGAGTTTCTTCTCCTTGGGCTTTGTACCTCATGCCTCTGGTGCTTGCTTAACTTGTGAAGAAAGAGTTTAAGAATTTGGGTCCAAATGTGGAACTTTATGACTGGAATTCCAAAGAAAGGTGCTATGGAAAGAGTCAGCTCCCCTGTCCCAGACACTCCCTGTGTTAGCTCTTGGAATTGTCCATCCTTGCATGTGTGGAGTGAAACATGGGAATGAGAGTGACAGAATCATGCGTGGAAGCCGTTGGTTATTTGAATGAATAAGAAATAGGATAACTTTCTAGAAAGGATTTACGCTCTTCTAGATATAGGTTAAAAGAGTTTCATGTAAAGAAGGACTTCTCATGTGAACCCCAAACACCACACAGATTCGTCAGGTCCTTCAATTTTGCTGTCAAGTCCTACACATGAACATAGTGTGCTGCTTCACGTGTTCTCCTATAAAAGAGGCCAGGCCTTCCTATGTTTCTGGCCCACAGAACATGTCAGATGCAGTGGGAATTTGACACAGCCCGAATTGCCACGGAACTATTTTTTTAACAACTCTGTCCTTTATATAGGTCTCAGCAGAGATTGGGATTGATTGGTGACATGCTGCTCAGATTGCCATTTTTSATCCCATTTAGAGTACAATTTCCTAGTGAATAAAATATGTATTGAAAAGCACCAGGCAGGGAAAAAGAAAAATACTCTTGCTAATGAGAGATTTTGTATGCTTCAATTTAGGTGCCGCATCAACCGTATCCTGGAGTCCCCCAGAGGTAACGCTCTGCTGGTCGGGGTGGGTGGGAGCGGCAAGCAGAGCYTGACGAGACTCGCAGCATTCATTAGTGCTCTGGACGTCTTCCAGATCACTTTGAGAAAAGGTTACGGGATCTCTGACCTCAAGGTAGGTGATTTTTAYGACTTAGACAAGGAGAAAGAAACAAAAAGCAAAACTATCCCTGAAAACTTTGTGTGAATACTGAGCAGCAGTGAAAAAGTTCCAGTTAGAGTAGTTCGGACTGCAAAGTGGAAAAGTTTATCTCAAAATACCTTGATGAAATGTATTTACCTTAAGATGGTCCCTAAGGAGGTGCAGCACCTCAAAAGAGAAATAGTTTAATTTATGTATATGCAGTTTTTAAGGCAGAGATCTACAGCCTTGGGMTAGCAAGGACAGGCATATCCAGGCGCTGCTCCCTCTCCTAGGCTCTGTARTGCTTTGGCACCTTCTGCTTGTGACCAACATAGGATCCAGACCTTATGAAGGTCCTTGGCAGCCTCCACCTGCAGATAAGGGATTCTGCCATCCCTTTCCTGCTGAGCTTTGGTCTCATTGTGGATTGCATTGATAAGGCAGCAATTTCTCATCTTCAGCCACATGCATTAACCTCTAAGTCTTTCAATTGCAAGAGCTTCCCTGTGTTTAGTGGTGTTAGGCAGGATATTCTTCTTATTTTTGTTTTCTGCAGACCTGGGCACAATGTTGTCTTAATTAGTAATGTTACGATAGCAAGTCTTCCCTCATATACCTAGAAAGACTTGGYCATGAAGACGGAGAGGGTCTAAAGCAATTTCATTAATTGCAACTCCTTCATTCTCCATTAACAGGAAGATTCTGAACGTGAATCTGATTTTAGGTGTGATGTCCAGCTCACAGTTTGCAAAGGATAGGTACAACCTCATGGTCCTCTTCCTTTTCAACCTGTAGGCAGACCTGGCAAACCAGTACCTGAAAGCTGGCATGAARAACGTGGGCACCGTGTTCCTGATGACTGATGCACAGGTGGCTGATGAGAGGTTCTTGGTGCTGGTAAATGACTTATTAGCATCAGGTATGTCTCTTCTCACTTTAATTGCCCTAATTTTTCCATATTTTTGTGGTCCTGTGGTACTGCCTGTGGATGTTAAGTGGTGTGTCTATCATGCTATTGTAGCTGAGAAGAGACCTGAAGGAATGTGTTGATAGAGGATGACCTACGGATGCTGAGCATTCATACTCTAGTGGTCTGATAAATGTGATTGCTCCTGGCTGGAATATTTAATTGGAGTGGGTGCAAGTCTRTAGTATAAAGTCACAGACTGACACGTCTGTGAGTGTTATGTGATTTCTGATCTCATTGCAGTCCTTTAGCTACTTCACTCCTCCAGATATCTTTAAGTTGTTAAATTGTTGCCTGCCCAAACAATTGGAAAACAGTCTGTCCCCATGCAAATCCTTGGTCTTTGTGCAGAATACGGTGTGGTTGTGTGTGTGTGTAGCATGTGGTGCAACTACAGCGCCCGTGGGAGCGTGCAGCCGTGTTGCCATGCCCACGCAAAGCAACCCGGGAGCGCCAATTCCCAAGGCTCCCTGGGGAATCGCTGCGAGTGCCTGTGTGCCGATGGCTCCCTCATTTCTAGATCAGGAGTGGGAAGATACCAGCTGGCTCAGGTGGCCTCYGGATGGTGGGAGATGGAGAACCGAGAGCACAGGGGAGTGGTAGATTGTGAGTAACTCCACGGTTGATGCGTGTGGCTAAATTGACCATATGGTTCTGGGTAGTAAACAAAGCCTTCCTGTGACAGAGCAATAACCAGGAATAAGGACCTGGTTAGTTGTAGATGGTGGTATCTGCTACCACCTCCCTTGCACGCTGTAGGCCCAGTGAACGTGTTGTGACTTGCAATGAAATTCTGCATTGTCCTGAGCAAGGAACAAGCCCTACAGCACCTTGGAAACACTCTTTCCATCCCACTTGTMACCCCATGTGATCCAGTGGGTCTGTGCTGAGGCCAGGCAGGAGGTCCCTCATAGGAGACAACCCTACCGGCTGCTGCAGCTGAGCTGGGGATGCCATCGTTATCTGCCATTTTGGCCAAGAAGAAACAAGCTTTTTTGGCCTTTTCTAACTTTTTGAAACATGATTCTCTTATTGGGACAAGCTGCAGCTGGGCCCTGGTGATCAGTTTTCCATCTTGTCTAGGTTTAAAAACCCTTAAAAACCTTTTAAAAACCTTTATCTTTTGAAAAAAAAATTTAGTGATCTGGTTGTTCTTTGAATGTTGCTGGAAAGGGCATAGAGCTGCTGCAGAAAGCATGTGTGTAACAAATCTATTTACAAATCTAAAACGATTACATTGCTATGTAAACATAGCAGGGATTTGATATTTCATAAATCTGATTATCACTATGCATCAGAAAAATGTGACTTTATATATTTTGGGTTTTTATTTAATACTTGTTTCCTTTGAGCTCTGAGGAACTGTTGGGCAAAACCTCTATGCTTTCTGCTCCTGATGCTCCTGGATGTCCTGGGACTGGTTCTGGAAGGGCCTTTCCTGTGCTCTGATGAGGAAGGCAGACTTCACCTCCCTCAAATGGGTAACAAAACCGAGCCCAGCAAACCACAGTGTGTTCTTTTGTCCTAGGCGARATCCCCGATCTCTTCCCTGATGACGAAGTTGAGAACATCATCAATGGCGTGAGGAATGAAGTCAAGGGTCAGGGCTTGGTGGACTCCCGGGAAACCTGTTGGAAGTTCTTCATAGATCGTGTTCGGCGACAGCTGAAGGTGAGATGGTGGCAGGGCGAGCAGGGATCTTTGGCGCTGACTTTGGTCCAAGGACACCTTACTGGAAAGCCCTTGGGCTAACTTGACAAGCCACAGCCAAAAGATTTTATGTGACTTGCAGCGTCACATGTTGGGAACTGGCATGCTTGCAGGCTATCTGTCCTCAGCTCAGCTTTCCAGCCCTAGAAACACCTATAACTGCAGGTTAATATCCCAAAATGGTGTAAAGATTCTCCAGGCATGCCCACTACCTGGAGAAGATSCAGTGCAAGGAGTCAGACTTTTCCAGGATGTGATGGACCACGTAGGTGCCTCCATAGGTACACGCCTAAGGAAAGCCAGAACTCAAAACACTGGAGACTTTTGCCTGGACGTTTTATGTACATTTATAAAAATATTCCTTTAATTCAACTTTAAATACATATAATAAGTTGAAATAGTCAACTTTARTTACAATTTTAATATTTTTTTAWAAGCTAAAGGGGATTCATGGRCTGGTTTGGGGGACGTAAAGACCCTGTGTTTTGGTGGGAGGAGAAAGYGGACTCGTTAAAGACTGACTTTCACAGCTTCCAGAAAACAGATGGTGATGAAGGTGCTGACARCTTGGGGAGATGTTTGAGTTAATGCCAGCCTGCCCCATGACACTTGCAAGGATGTGCAGATACCTGCCAGGGTTGACAAGCAGGAGAGAGGTAATTCATGCAATGAGTTAYGCAGCTTCCCGTGCTGGTGCTGGCTCAGATATTTGCTACTTYATCGTATGGTGTAAACCTGCCTTGTGATCTAGGCAGCCCCATCTCAAAACTCAGGAGAATTTAGCTCCGTTGACGGTAACTCCTTGTTGCACCATTTGAAACCGAATCTCTGCTTCCACCCAGGTGAAAGCTTTGTGTCATTGCTACAGTTGTGAAGAAAGGGATTGCTTATATTTGATCCAGGCTGCAGCCTTGAAAGTTTGCCAGGGCTCTGCTTCGGACCGTACCAGAGCTTAACATACCTGCTTGCTTTGCTTGAAGGGGAAAAATGTATTTACTGCTAGATTATGCATTTTCCTGGCCTAAAGTGCAAGGGCTCCAAAGTCAGGGTTGCCTGCTGATGTGAGGATTTCCTTGGGAGCTGGGCTCTGTGCCTGGAGCCCAGCTATCTGCTCCCAGACGTGCRCTCTCCTCCGTTCCTTTGCCTCCTTAGGTCGCGCTGTGTTTCTCCCCGGTTGGTAACAAGCTGAGGGTCCGCAGCAGGAGGTTCCCTGCCATTGTGAACTGCACCGCGATCGACTGGTTCCATGAATGGCCTCAGGAGGCCCTCGAGTCTGTGAGCCTGCGCTTTCTGCAAGAAACGGAGAACATCGAGGTGAGCCCGCTGCTATGGCACACTCGGCACCGTGTCGCTGGTCCATCATCTAGACGTGTCCAAGCATTGCTTGGTTTTGAATTCCTCTGGAGGGTGCAACATCTGGCAYGGCCAAGCACAGCATTGTTGGCATCCAGCTGTGGCCCGAGTCAGCGCAAGCAAAGAATCAAAAATAATTTTATGAGAATGTAGCAATGGATTCCTGTCACCTTCTTACCCTCAGATGCTTATCCAGGGCATCGGGATCACGGTGCTTGGAGGGGAATTGCAGGCAGCTCCATATTATGTTAAACTGAATTGAACCAAACTCATGAAATATATAAGTTTTTCCTGGAGTAGCATAGATCTTAGCAAAAACAGAGCCATTGACACCACACTCATATATACTTATACACTGATAGCATAGTCAGTGAAAYTAGAGTTTTGCTACCAAAAAGGCAGCTAGCAAATCAGCACAGAAAATAACCTAACACTTGTAATCATTCAATGCAACATACACTTTCTCTCCCCATGCATATCTGAAAGTCTGTGATTCTCAAGGGCACAAGTGTGTCTGCCTCTCATTGATGACTACCAGCTACTAGACTAAAAGAGATTCAGTTCTGTTTACTTTTTCTGTACAGGATTTTGGAAGAATAAAGYCTGAAATGTTTCTTTATGAGTGTGCACTTCCCCACTTATATAGCAAAAAAAAAAAAAAAAGCCTAAATTTATACTTAAAAGGCTTTGTTTTATAGAGTTGAATGCTAGAAAAAAATTGCTTGGAAGAAGATAAAATAAGAGATTAAAAGATATAAAAAGAAGTATAAAGTACAAGAGCAGATGAAGTTATTTTAGAGATAACAAACAAAAAGGAATTGACTAAGATGCTTCATCCTGGATTTTGCTGCAGCGGAATAAAATGTTAATAGATTCCTTTATATAAGACAGAGGTCTATATATAGCAGTTTCTTTTTCCTTTTCCTTTTGCTTTTCCAAAAAATATTTGTCTTCTCATTTTAACTTCAGGTTTCAGTGAAAGAATCAATAAGCAAATTCATGGCCTATGTCCACACGAGTGTCAATGAGATATCCCGACTGTATCTGAGCAATGAGCGCCGATACAACTACACCACTCCCAAGTCATTCCTCGAGCAAATCAAACTCTATCAGAATTTGCTCTTGAAAAAGGGCAAGGATTTAACAGCTAAAATGGAGCGACTGGAGAATGGCCTGCAGAAACTCARTAGCACATCTACACAGGTGAGAGAAATGGTTGTTTGGGTCTAAAAGTGGATGTTTTGTTTGTGAGAGAAGACATCTCTGTAACCTGATTCTGAAAGAAAGGTGAGCTCCTGGATGAGCAATGGTTATATTCTGTATTGGAAAGGAGAAGGGAGAAGATGTATGTGTGTAAAATCTTTTTTTTGAGCCAAGTTAATCCCGATTTAAAGACAGCAGTAAACTGAGATATGGATCCAGTTGTACCTGCATGTATTTTAAGAGCTGTGTTTCAGCTGCAGTGATGTAAGAGCTTTTAAAACACAGAATTGTGCCTATTTAGGGGAAGATCAGTGATTTTTGTAGTTGCATGCAGGAAATCTGCAATAACTCTACTATTAATCTTTCAATTTGAATAGAACATCAGTCAAAACTAGGCTGAAGTTCACTACTCATGTTATGCTCTTCATTTTTAAGGCAAGCTAAGGCGTGCAAAGTCTAGACTGCTCCATCTAAAATCCCCCTTGTGAAGAGCCCTCCTGGCACACATTGGAAATAATGGGTAGCTCCATGGCTAAAAGAAAAGCAGAATTTGCTGCCAGTTGGAGTGAGGCCGGAGCAAGAAGCCTCTGTTTGTGAAGCTGATTAAGATGCAGAGCACTGAGGACAAATATGTCAAAACTGAATCTAAAATTAGCTTTGGGGTCCTAAAATTAAACACCTAAATTATCAGATGTGCGYAATAGCCAAAACTGCTGTTAATTTGACACCAGTGTGGATATTTAGCACTACTGGAAATCATACCACTTAGATCTCARATACCTATTTATATCTCTAAACTTCAGCATTCACCTGTACAAAAGGTCCATCRTGGTGCTGAGGAGGTGACGAGACCATTAAAGATTAGGAATTCTAGATGTCTGGCCAACTTGCTYTCCCTGCTTTTCCTTAGCTTACCTACCTATCCATCTTTCCCTAAAGGTAGTGCCTGTCCTACCCAAAAAATTGGGAGCCAGACTCCAGCTATTACAACCTAATAGACTGGGGAAAATCTATGGGATGAGTCATTTGTTTTTGAGAAGGCTGCTTGCTGGGAAGGGGTCAGCGTTCTCCTCCGAGCCTGCTGCTGAGTAATTTTTAGTATGGCTTTGGTTAATATTGCATCAGAGGATTCTGCATTCCAGTCTTGCTTGCTCTATCAATTAATTGCTGACCTTTGCGATGTGTTTTGTGTTCTTGAAACAAGACAGGGGCAATCAGATAAAATGAGTCTCCTGGGAGCCTGACCTCCAGGTTTTCTGCTCTTTAATAATTCTTCTTTTTCTGTTTTGATGTTAGGCAGCTAGTTCTTCCCAGTTGGAGTCACAGTACATTATCCTGGAACCTCTCATTTGCTTTGCTTTTCGCTTTGTACTTCACATTACTAATTGCTTATCAGATTATCCAGGACTGGCAAAGCTGCTCATGAGCATTTCGTAGTTCTTAGTGCAGCTGGAGCCTGAATGCTGAACTTTTTATGGCCAGTAATTTTMTTCTGTGTTTCGAGGCTGACTTTGGCTCTGCTAACACCTTGATCTGCTTGTYACACCGACGTTGCACGTGCAAAGGAGGGTAATGACGTTCTCTCCTCGCTGGGAGGTGACAGTCTGCTGTGATCCGCAGTCACTCTGAGTAGTGTTATTCTCCTGTAATTTTTGTTTTCATCTGCTTACCAACTACTTGTTACCTAAAAGACATCTTTTGCTTTCRCCTGTGTTGGCAGACACTGAGAAAGTCGGTGGTGTTTGTCTTGCTTTCCCTGGAGGTGGTAATGACCTTCCTGTGACATATCTGGATTATTATTTATARAGTACTTGTCTCTTGGTCGCTCCACGGCACAGCAGAGTCCAATGTGATGACTAGAACTTAGCAGGACGAGTCCCTGCAGGTCCAGGAACTACTGTTAGCTGTAAGACCTCGTGCATTTGAAGAGGTTTGAGTTATGTATCCTTGCTCAGGGTGTCAAATCTCTCCCTGCTTCTCCACATGGAGCTTCTTTTTGGCTTCATATTACTTTCCTGWGCTCCTGGTGGCCCAGCTGTGCGTTCCTGTGCCCATGTCAGGTATTCCTGCWGCTCTCTCTCTCTCTCCCCCCTGCTTTTTAGTGACACTCCAATCTTGTAGACTGATGGCTTTCTAGTTTTCCGTTTTCCCACTGCTCTGACTGTTCTCTGTTTCCTTTATAATGAGACAGTACAAATAGATGTTCCCAGCCTCTGTCTCCAGACTGGCTTATATTTTATGAGTTGTCACCTCTTTGTCTCCATCAGTCTTCATCCTCTCAATCTGAGCACAAGCCACTGTGTTCCAAGGAAGAGGTACCACGCAGCATGACAATATTGCCCGTGCTGTTTTCCTTTCATGTCACGGTGCTTTGTGGCTGATATTTTTACATCCATATGTTCTTTGTGATGCTTTTCTTAGCCCCGGGCAAGAGCTCTGCCCATGGGTCTGGCAAGCTGAGAATGAGCAGGACAGAGTAACGTGGAGGTTGTATCTCARGAATGATGGGTGCACTGCTAATCTGCCTACAAGACTTGGTTTTCCTTGGGGATACTGGAGGGATGGGGGTGCCAGTGCAAGGAGGGAGACTGTGCATGAGTAATGGAGAAGGCTGGAACCAAGAGAGGCTGCAAGATGGGGACTGCATTGTGAAGGCTTTCTGTACATCTGATAATATACACTAGTAATTAGCCAGTCTTGGTCACTTCTGGTGTTTGAACAAAACTTAATGTCTGGAAATTTGACCAGCATTTAGGTCTTCCAAAAAAATAAGGAGGGGAAAAAAGTGTGACATTGATGAACAGAGGAGGACTCGTCATGCCCTTGTCCCTGACTGTGCTCTCCCTGGGACTGCTCCAGCAGACGTTCGATGGGGAAGCTCCGTCCTACTTGCTTGCTTGAGGACGGCAGGGTCATGCCTAAGGTTCCTGCTGCGCCGTACGGCAGGTGGTGCAATGAGGTCTCCCTGCTCACCGGAGTGTCCRGAGGGATTTGTGGCTGCATGTTATGAGGTGTGGGAAAGGAGGATACATAGATGAATGTGGCAGGCTGGCTYTGCCTGTGGTTGTGAGTACAGCATTAAGGCGTGTTGTGCTGAGGAAGAACTGCAGGAATCCAGTTCCTACGTTTGCCTTTTCCCCCACCCAGGACATCACTTAAAGTGAGAAAATTCAGTTATTTAGCTACAGCTCCTATTTCCATGTTTCCTCTCTATAAACACCAGCTCACCAGCAGTAACCACTTGGCTGCATTTAAGCTTTAGCCTCTAAAATCCTCTTGTAGGAAGGCTGCAGTTTAACGTATGTTCCCTRAACACAGAAAGCCTTTGGGTAGAAGGCTTCAACAGAGCCCCAAAATAGACATCACAGCTCCAGCTTGCATCACATCTGATRGGAATTTAACGTGCAGCAATAACCCAAGTGGGCAGTTACTTCCACGGCAATATAGGCTGGTCTTTTGCGCTTCAAGACATTTAGATTCCTTTCAAACAGAGCCTGAAATCCTCACGATGTTAGAGCCAGGCATTTACCCTTCAATTACTACRTGTACTTAGCTTAAAGCGGGTTTTGCCAGGATATTTTCTATTATTACGAGCAGCGCTGCGTTTACATCTGCTCTTTTTATACAGCCATTGAATGGACCGGAGAGAGCTGGAGGGATTTAATCCCTGGTTTGTCTTGTCGTAGCTGGGTAAGCCCCTTAAAGCTGGCGTTCCTATTTGCATCCAGCGCGCGGTTACCCGTGTTGGGCGGAAGGTCGCAAGCCGTATCTGCAATCAGCAAAACATCCCCCTTCAATTTCCTGCACCCTCCGAAGACTTAGGGCCGAACAAAAAGTTGTTGCTCCGTTTGCTGACTGCAGTGATTACGCACTCCTGCGAGCTCCGAGGCGTTKTGATTTACAGTTGCATCTTTGTCCTGGTGAAAATAGCCTCGTACTGGCGAGCAGCAGGAGATGAGAATGGATTAAGTGTGCAGCACAGGAATACAAAGAGAATTCTAAGAACCCGCTCTCCACTTGAAGCTAATACAGAATGTCAATAGCTTTGGTTTATGTGATTGCAAATTGTGCTCTCCTGGTATAAAAATGGAATTATCAACAAAAGCAAAGGTCTGACTTATATTGTACTAAGTGTTTTTACATAGGTAAAGATGTGCCTGCGGAGCTATAAGCAATCTGTTAKGAGCTCAATGGCAGGACAGGGAAAGACAAAATGTGCTCTATGACYTGTGAAGAGGCCACGTGGGTGTGTTGGAATGGGTGCTCTTGGRAGGCGAGTTTGTGTGTTCCAGTGACCATGAGTATGGATGTGCCCACAGGACCCACGTTTCATCCCATGAACTGGAGAGTCCTTGTGCCTTGCAGGTGCAAGGAGCTGCTTGGTGAAGCTGTCCATACAGGAGCTGCGTGTTTGGCACTGCTGAGATGCCTWTTGTCTGCTGGCTGAATGGAAGAGCTTCCCTTCACCAAACTCTTTTGACATTGCAGTTTTCCTCCTCTTTGTCCCTATGCTCTGAGTTCTATTCACTCTAAAGCCCCAGTTCATCATTTGCCAATCACTTTGGCTGGCTTTTCTCTGCACTTCCTTCCTCTTGCCTCTCATGAAGGCCTTGCCCATCAACAAATCCCAGATTTAACATCTTTGATCAGAGAAATTCTCTTTTCCTCAAGAGTTTGTAGGAAGTCGTAGTATAACTGACCAGAGGTAGGTCCTTCCTCTGCTTTCCATACCCTGAGCATGGGCAGGTGAGGAAGGAGTTGTACTGTCAGCACTTCTGCAGGAGTGTCCAGGACATTGCCGGCTCTCCCTGCTGCTGGTATCTGCTCAGCCCTGTTCCTGAGCCAGTGCTGATGCACAATGGGGAGCAGGGTTGCATCCATGCTCACTCTTGGATTCTTTCTTTGTAGGTAGATGACCTGAAGGCCAAGCTGGCAGCCCAAGAAGTGGAGCTGAAGCAGAAGAATGACGATGCCGACAAGCTGATCCAGGTGGTGGGAGTGGAGACAGAAAARGTGAGCAGGGAGAAGGCAGTCGCTGACGAGGAGGAGCAGAAAGTGGCACTGATCGCTCAGGAGGTCCAGCAGAAGCAGARGGACTGCGAGGAGGACCTGGCCAAAGCTGAGCCCGCCCTTGCAGCAGCTCAAGCGGCTCTGAACACCCTCAACAAGGTAGGACAAAAACTCCCATGGAAATCCAGGATCTCCCCTCTGCAGTGGGAGGGGCAGTTTCATCCCTGGGCTCAAGTTTTAGGGCGTTTTATTGCACCCGCTCTGGCTTCATSCCAGGTTGTGCATCCTTGGGTGCTGGTGTGGCTTTTACAGTCGCAAGGCTGCTTCCAGTTCCCTTTGCTCTCTGCAGGCTGTTAGCAAGTGGAGCTGCAACCATGGACTTTGCCCTCGCCTCTTCTCTGCTGTTGGATCCACTATTTGTTTGTCCCACAAGAAGGGAGAGATTATTATTCCATCACTCTTTTTTCAGGCCCCTGGGAAGAGCATTTCTGAGGGACCACCACTTCTGTCCCTCTTTCTTCTTGGCAGACTCAGCGTGTTTGACTATTTGTGGCATTTCCTACTTGTTCCCAGCCCCCTCAGTGCCTTGCCAGCTGCGTAGATGAGATGGTGATCTTCTGCCTGGCATAGGGCATTGTACCTGCTTTAAAATATGTGATACAAGCCAAATGCTGATGCTATGGCTGTGCCAGGCTAGTGAGCACAGTGGCTAGTGGATTTGAAGGGCACTTGAGACATCATCCTTTGGTACTTAGGACCTTCTCCTCACCAAAAAGGTGGGACATGAACTTGCTAGCCAGGCTCTCCCTGTCTTTTCACCACGATGGCACTCAGACCTAGCACACCATCCTGCTGGCAGATCAGGCCTCATCTTGTTGCAGAGGCTGTAACATTTCATTTAAGCGAGCGGTAGTATCAGCACTACCTGTTTGCYTTGGGTAGTTCTATGCAAGCCCACAATCAGTGCAGCGAGGGCTGAGAAACACCCAACATACAAATGAGGTAGGTAGTACACCAAGCTACTGAATGCTTTTTCTATTTCATTTTTTTTCCTTTATCCCCAGCTTATCTAGAGCGTAGTAGCTCAGCTGAGGTTCAGCACTTTCCTCGGACGTGTTCTACATGGATCTCACACACGTGTTCACAGTTGTGGTATGTGCATGGGCAGCTGTTGCTCCAGCTGTCCGTGAGCTTGGGCATYCACTTAGGTCACTTGTGTCATGGGTCGCTTTGGGGTTGGTCCTCCCCACACAGTGTGRACTAGAAGAGCCCTAGAGATCCACCCACTGTGGAACAGTCAGTTTTGCATGGATTAAGTCTGTCTTGGCCTTCTCCTGCCCTGGTTAAATGTGGGATATCAACGTGTGGGCAGTGCTGGTGTGTGCTGCTTCACAGAGCTTCGCTGCCAACTGCCTCCCCGCTCTGCAAACTATCCAAAACTGTCCCAAAACAAGGCAGAACTCCTTGTGCATCATGCAGCAAATGTGCTTGGTTGGAATGTGTGGGGGCAGTGGAGGTGGAAGAAGCAGCTGTGAGAACCAGAGGGGCAGTAAGAGAGGAGATCACTTCTGAGGCATCTTCTGTTCCTAAAGTCCCTGCTATTGCAGTGACACAGCAGTTGTGAGTCAATGRGGTGGACTGACCTTCTCCAGCAGACTCTGTGTGAGACGGAATTTCTCTTTCTTGACTTTCTTCAGGCCTTGTTGAGCAAGTGTGATGGTAACTGTCTGCCACATGCACCCCAGCTCCACAGACGCCCTATAATAGGGTGACTTATGTGTGATACAAAAGAGAATATACGGGGGATTTCTCAGACATGGAAATGACCTATTTAGGGGAGTGGGTTGTTCTGCATTCTGAGCGCCTGGTGACCTCTAGGAGGAAATCTACTGAGCTGCAGATAAAGGTCATACCAAAGGAAGATGCTTTTGGGGAAATCTATAGCCAGGCAGCAGCTCCCTGCAGTACGAAGTCCTCAAAGGGYTGGTTTAGGGAAAGTTTCTGGAACACTGGGAAGTTTCTCATTCCAGGATGCTYCAGGAGTCCCCATTCAGAGCCCAATACTCTGAGATGCTGAATGCTCTAGAGAGGCTCAAGTTACCCTCARTTTGTCTTTGGTCTGCAGGGCACTTGGCATCCTATAGTAGCAAACTCTTGCACACATGGAAGGGCAGTGGCACCGTTCCAGATGCAGTTAGAAAAATCATTTATTTGCATGATCACAGCAAGGCACAGCCCAAGCATATCTCCTTTTTGGGGAAGAGGAAAGCAATCCTGAATCATCAGAAATGGATTTTCCACATGATTAGCTTTCAGGAAAGATACGACTTGGCCATAAAGATGTATTGTTCTGGTTCTTGTGCCTGTAAGTGAAAGAATGTGCAGGGGGAAATTGTTTATCTCTTTATCATTTTTGGATTCATGCTGAAGCTGTAGAATATCTCATTAGGCAAAGATTAAGGAGATGGTGGGATTTCCTCTAGAGACCTGTAAAGCAGCATTACTGAGCACTAGAAGGCATGGCCTCCTTTACCTGCTGATCTAAAATGCATCAGAGAGCTTGACCTGCTTGCTGACATGAATAATCAGCAGTATTTATGTGGATATATATAGTTTCTCCCCAATTATCTAAGGCTGCTTATTTGGACAGCATTGCTATGTGCAGTGTTAACAGGAAACGTGGTAAGAAAAGCTATCGAGTAGAATGCAGTAATAAATAAATATAGTCAGACACCAAGGAGCTTGGAGTAATTGTGGGGATGCATCAGCCTTTTTGGGCAGGTGCTGCTTGCTAGTCTAGGAGAAAAGCAACCAAGGCTCTTCAGAGCTGCCTGGTTAGCATCTTTGGTGCGTAGACTCTTGGGAGAGGGGATCCCTTCCTGTTAATCCCAAGTGGAAGGTGAGTGATGGCCAGTGGGCAACGTACTGCTCAGTGGGCTCCGTTCCAGAGAGGAGTTCAAGGAGTCCGTCTTGCTTGGGAGGGCAGAGCTGCTCCGAGCTCTGTCTCTGCTCTACSGGCATGGGCTCTGGCACCCAGTGCCTGGGCTCCCTGGCGTGTTTCATGGAGGGGAAAAGGGACCTGTGAGGGAGTAAATGGCTTTTCATTCTCGTGAATAATGGCACATTGACGCAAGGGATCTCCCTTTCCTAGAGACGCTGCATGAAACTCTCAACCCCAGCAACGGTGGAGGAGGAAGTGGAGGGCAAAGGAGCGATGGAGCCTTCGGCAGCCGTAGGGCCTTTGATTCCAGAGGTGTGGAGCTGTCGGGAAAAGCAAGGCAGAGCCAGCAGCTGGAGGCACGTTAAGCTCTGCAGTAGGTGTCTGTGATAGCATCCCAGGCTATTTGGATTCTTCGGCCGTCGCCCGTGTCTTTGGCTCGCTGCTCCGTGAYGGGCAGCTCCCGCAGCGGGAGCRCTTGCTGCCGCTCTAGGCACTAACRYGGTTACACGGGCTCCCRCCCCTCGCGCTTCCCTCCGTCTTGGGAATTCTGCCAGGAGTTTACAGTTAGATGAGTTCCCCTCTCCGCCTCCCTTGCCGCTGAGTGCGGGATGGTCTCCGACCTCGCAGCAAACGCCTCAGCTGCATTAAAGCGAAGTTGCTGTTAATCATTATTGCTGTAATCAGAGCAGMTCTATTTGAGACACCTTCCAAATGATGGTAGTTATGTGAAGCAAGCGTATGTTGGGTTTGTTTTTTTTCTGGTGCACCAATTATTCCCATCCAATTTCAAATGTTCTATACTGGTCTTCTGTGCAATATCAGATTAAGATCGTTGCAGTCTGCATTTACCATCTCATCAGATGCAACTTAACTCTGACTCAATTCCTGTCTCTTTTTTCTTTCTTTTTTATTTTTTCAGTGGGAGGATTATCTCTCTGCTTCTTTAAGTAATCCCCTTTTGTTGCCATTAAACCAGCCTGTAGCCATGCTGCTCTCTGGAGGGGGCCGTCCTGCTCAGCTAGTCTTTGGCTTACAAAGGTATAAAAGGATTTAGGTCCACGTGTGTTTCTGAGGTTTTAAAACCTTTTTGTTTTTTGCCTTTTGGAGCCTAGAAGCGACCATGGGATGGGGTTGATTGGTTTTGCTTCGACTCAGGCCTGGGTAGCTGCTGCACCACTTGGTTGTCCCAGCTTCAGCATTGCCACCTCCTSCAGGATTTGGTGGGAGTGGGAGTGCCCAGTGCGACCTGAGGGGCTGTTTAAAGTGTAGGGCCTAGAAAATACCACTTTCGTTCATACCATTATATGGACCATACTGTCCTCTCTTACACGGTGGTTTGTCCTCTGACCCAGTGAGGATTACTCAGCATCAGYGTCCTCAGGGTCCCTAGATGCTACCATGGCTGAATCACGGACAATTTGACGTTCCAGCATCTCTGTCTCCTTTTTTTGCAGCAGTATCACGTTCAGAGCAGGAGGAAGGTCTGTACTGTGCAGAGAACCAAGCCAAGGATGCAGGATGGAGGGTGACCCATCAGAAGTACTCACCTGCACTCCTGGCCTGTCCTGTTTCACTGAATGTGTTAATTATTGACATCTTACCCTGGGAATGCACTTGACTCCCAAGGGCCTGTCTCTATCAGCTCATTTATTAGCAAAAGCTAAAAGAAAGGCCTTAGACAAAGAAGGCACATTTGGAAACAGATTCATGGCAGTTTGGTGCACGTAGCTGGGAAAGATTTTCTCCGTTTCCTTCCCAGATCCACCTGAAGCCATTGCGTGTTTTGAGTAGACCAAGGGCTGGCTGGGAAGCTGAAGGGACMCGACTGATCAGTGGCTCAGGAGCCAGCGGGGCCGCTCGGGAGCCCGATGCCGTGCCTGCGATGAGTCACAATATTTAAAATTCAGAGCACGCTTTGGGCTTCAAAGCTCCYCGCACAGATTGATAACTCGGGAGCCTGACTCTATTAGTTGCTAAGTAAAAAGAAAACCCATTCGTTTTTGTCTAACAACCTTGTTTTCGCTTTTCAGAAGAACCTGACGGAGCTGAGGTCCTTCGGATCACCCCCTTCCGCTGTTAGCAATGTCACCGCCGCCGTGATGGTGCTGATGGCCCCATCCGGAAAGATTCCCAAGGACAGGAGCTGGAAAGCAGCCAGGGTTGCCATGGCCCGCGTGGATGGCTTCTTGGATGCCTTAATCAAGTTTAACAAGGAGAATATCCACGAGAACTGCCTCAAGGCCCTGCAGCCGTATCTGCAGGATCCCCAGTTCCAACCCGAACTCGTGGCCACCAAGTCCTACGCCGCCGCCGGCCTCTGCTCCTGGGTCATCAACATAGTGCGTTTCTACGAGGTCTTCTGCGAGGTGGAGCCCAAGCGGCAGGCGCTGAGCAAGGCCAACGCGGAGCTGGCGGCTGCCCAGGACAAGCTGGCCAACGTCAAAGCCAAAATTGCTGTAAGTTGAAGGGAAAGAGGCAAGCTAGGAGCTGTGCTTAGTCTCCCGTGGGACCAGGTGTCCTCGTTTGGATGGAGCATCTCTTGCCACCCCTGGTTTTCAAAAGGGGTTGTTGTGAGGAGCTGGTAGATTGTGGTCTTTTGTCTCCCTTTCCTAGATGTTGCTGCTTTCTATAATCCATCTTGGCTGTTTCTGTCTTGCTTACTCCTTAGGAAGAAGGCTAGTTTTGAATTCTTACTGCTCCTAATTGTTAAAATATTTACCACGCGACTCATGGCGAGTCCTCAGAAGTTCTTTCATCTCAAAGCAACGCGTGTCCTCAGCGTGCCGTATGGATGCAGGGAAAAGGAAACGGGGACTAATTTAGGGTATTTGTAACACAAAAAAGCAGTAGGTTGGCTGGCCCCTCTCTCTCTCAACACAGTGCCGGYTAATAGTTATATTTTGCAGGCTGAAGACTGCTGTAGTAGGATGCTAATAATTTGTTACGGCACGGCTCCCTGTTGGCATATCTTATGCATCACCCTTATTTAGAATTTCAATTCTTGCTTTTTAGAGCAGAGAAAAAAGGATAGCTGAATGCAAGAAATTACTGTGTGATTAGAAGAGCGTTTCTGCAGAGAAGTAGCTTCCATGCTTTCTCCTCAGCATCTTGGAGTTATCTGTTAAAASTAGGTTCTCCTTCCTCACCACCTACAGCTGGTACACAGTTATAGCCAAGGATGGAGAGCAACGAAGAGGTCAAAGCCAAGCAGTCCCTGGGATGGCAGCACAGCATCCCATCCCTCACTTTCTTCCAGTTTGTGTCCAACATGAGGCCATTTGTCATTTGCACTCCCAAACCTGCTTTCTTRGTTGTGTTTTCTTGTGTGTTTTTGTTTTGTTTCGAGGTTCCATAGAGCTGGGCAGCTGCGCAGGCCCTTTTTGCAATCMAAGTGGCCCTTTGTGCATTGTCTTTAATACTAGCCCCACAATTCATGAAGAATCCCCTCTCAAAGGTGCATTTTCAGCCCTGCTGTGTTGCTAGCATGGTGCAACTGAGAACTTTGTATCTTTGATAAATTATGTGACATGAAAGTGTCTATCTGCACGGACAGACCAGCTACTCCACCTGGATTCACCCAGACACTTACCTGTTACACCTGTGCATCATAGCACTAGCCTCTTGATATATCCTAGAGGTTATTCTTGAAATTATCCCTGTGCTTTTAATTAAAAATATATAAAATCTGCAGTAGCGTCTTTCCACTGCAGAGGAAAAGGAAGGGTGTACTCACAACCTGAAGGGGGGAATGGATTTAGAGGTATTTAGCCTCTAGTTTTCTCATCTTGGATGTGAAATACTGCACTAGGGAACTATTTGCTTGTTTCCAAACCTTTTAATGCCTGAGCTTCTTTAAAGAAGGGGGATTTTGATCAAGCAAGTGGAAATCTTTGGGGGGATTAGTGGTACTCCACTGGAATACACTTGCAAAACTGACTATTTTAATTGATTTTTTTCCCCTCCGTGCAATGGGTACTGACCTCGTGCTTGGTGTGCAGCGTGTGGGGGTGGATGGGGAGGTATGACCTTGCAGGTCAAGCCAGGATACCTTGGAGAGCTTCACTGACTGCAGTGGAGTCATGCTCAGAACCTGGCTCAGAGCTCTCCCATGCACATTTGGAGCAGCAAATGAAAAGTTTTCAKCATCATGAATACTAAACACCTTCCACTCTCCTTTTTCTGCCTGGGCAATATAGTAGCTTGCACTATGAGGAAGCAAGATCAGTGTAGAAGCAAGTTACATACATTTACACACCAAATGTGTAGATATTTTTGTATGTTGCTATGGAGCCTATCTGTCGATATAGGACCACACTACCTATGATCTTTTCTTGGTGGGCTTATAGGTATTCACTGATACAGATCTCATATGTGTGATGGCTTTTTATATACTTGAACATATTTATATAGATATATTCATACACATGAGAAGACAGAGACTTTTTGTGTTATTAATCCTAAACCAGTTTGAGAGAGACTAATTTGAGTTCTCTAGGCTAATAGAGAWCTCTAGATGTCCTTCATATAATCCTTTTCATTTTCAAGTTTGTTTCTAGTGCTTAACATCAACAGTGTTRATTTACAGGCATTTAGCCTTAAACAGTTTGTATTGGGTGCAGATAAAATCAATTATTACCTCTATTTCTTATCTCAAAAGTAAAATATTCCGAGAAGTCACGGGAGGAGTTGATTTGTTTTAGAGCAAAGTGTGAGCAGCTCTRTCCAAGCACAGCTGTTTGTTTTCCTATTGACTGAGGAGCCCTATAAGGTCYCAAGGGTTGAGGTTCCTTCTGCAACTTCCCGGCCCTGGAGCTCTTTCCAGCCAGCCTGGATGGGTGATGCTTCCATCTAAGAATGCATCCGATTGAACTTTTCACCTGGAGAAGAACTTGCCCGCTCCTGTAGTCTGAAGGATTGAAGAACTTCATCRACTTCTATGTGYTGTTCCCAGATAGAAATAGGGTGCWRAAGATGCAGCSTGGAGATGCTTYGAGCACAGCTCCCGCTGTTCCAGTGGGAGCTCTGATGGAGCTGGGCTAACCCACCTTTCCAGGTTGTAAGTGAATAGGCAAACTTGCCAAGCTTGGGAGCCCTGCAAGCYGAGACCGGGATGTCTGTCCCTCAGCAAGCCAGATACCACTTTTTTTTCCCCTTAGAAACATTCCAAAGTTGTATTTTGAGTGGGGATTTCCTTAAACACTGCTGTATTCCCCTCTCATGTGCAGCGGCTCGATGAAAACCTAAGGAAGCTCACAGCCAAGTTTGAGAAGGCCACTTCAGACAAACTCAAATGTCAGCAAGAAGCTGAAGCTACAGCGTGTACCATCTCCCTTGCAAATCGGCTGGTGAGTATCAGCAGATGGAACTTGRACTCTATGAATGGAAGTTGTCAGGTGCCACTGAGACGCAAACCATGGGCACGGTACATTACATCCTCTAATTTTTTTTTAGAATGCATTAGATTTCCTGCATTGCAGCAAGTTTTAGTAATGAAAGTGATTYTTGCGTTGGCTGTTTTCATAGATCTGGGTAAGCTCTGTGGGTATTTACAGAGAACTGCCTGGCTGTGCTCTCCTCACAGCTCTCATCTTTTTGCTACTTAATTGCATGGTCAAGTATGGTTGGGTCCAAAGTGTGTGACCCAAAGATTGTACGTTTAGAACAAGGGAAGGAGTTTGTCATAGCAATTTGTGGGGTTTAAAATCACACACACACACAAAAAATAGTGAAAGGGGAAAAAGAAAGGTATATGTCTCTGTTATCAGTTTGTTGATATGTGTCACAGTCTGTTGTATCTTCAARCTATGTAGCCTAGCCCTGTGCTGGGGCAATGCCCTTGTCGCTGTTTCACAGATAAGAGACTAAGAGATAAGAGCTTCTGTTCATGCTGTCCCATTAGCTGGAGCCCCAGCTCACAAGTTACTCTCGCCCTTTACTGCTTTATATTTTGGGTTTTTGCTCTGGCTGCAGTCTGGAGCCAGGAATCAAGGGTGTGAGGAGCCCCTCTGCTACCTGAGCTCTGCCCATTGCCCTCGTGTGCTCARTCTCTGTTGCTAAAGCTTCTTCTGGTGGCAAAATGCAAAAGTATTCCTAGAAATAATGCTGAAGGCAGATTTCTCTACTCAGTTTACCAGACTTTGGCAGCGTTGGGTGGGTATTTGTATGAAAAATAGTCATCCATCCTCATGGAGCCTGTAGTGAGAGAGACGAAAGATAGCCAAGCAGTTCAGTTTTTGCCCAGCACATTGGAATTTGCGTTCAGATCTCCATTTTCTACCCTCAGACCTTCTTAAATGATGTTCAGCAGGTTGCTTTAGCCTGTATTTTCAAAGCGATTCAGATTTCGGGGGCAGTTTCGAGAAAATCTGGGCACCTGAAAAAAGCTGCGTCTRTTGGGGCCTCCTAGTGCTCCCGAAAACTGTGCAGCTCCTCCGTGTGCAAAAACTCCATGTGCCTCCTTTGGAAAACAGGAGCACAGCACCTTGGTAGCACGGAGAGCAGCTTTGCAGGCAGATGCAGACAGGACCGTGATAACACTCGGATACCAGGAGTCAAAGACAAACAGCAGATAAGTCCCTTCYTCTACTGATTTAGATCTCTTACGCAACCAGAGAATGAGTTTTAGGTGCTCATGTTCCTCAGGTTACATCTCGCTGAGCGCTTCCAAGGCCTTTAATTAAAATGAGAAAGCAGCGTTTTCATTTGAAAGAGCAGTTTGTATTTCTAAAGGGGGGGGGATTTCAGTTTCCCTGTGTCTTTCTGCAACCAAACAAAATCCTGTTTAACTGTAGCACGTGATGTGGAGGTAGATTGTGGATATGAGTCACTTATAAATCAGTAAATGCAAAATACAGAAAGARAATGTTTCATGAAAATAACAACATAGCAATAATGGCTTGATTTTTATTTCATATGTATTTTTTTTTTTTACACTAAAGATAGCTTAATTTCATCTTGGTTGATGCCACTGTAACAAACAGGAGCTGAATTCTTGGAGATACGTGATTAGAATGCATATTCTTGTCTTAAAATGTAAGTCTTTATTCAGGTGTAATTGTGATAAGGAAATACCTTATGCGTTTTTAAGGAGAGGGAAGGGGACTTTCTTATACGACCGAAAGTGTCCTTGAAAAATAAAAGAAGAAAGTATTTTTAGCAAGATGGGTTGTCACGTTGTGTATGTTCCATCATAAGGAACATATAGCTTAATACTCTACTGAAAAGAAAGAATTTTGATTCTGAAATGAAGATAAGATATTGAAATCAAATTTTAGAAACTCCTTTTTTGACCAGAATGAAGATTTTCCTGATAATCTATGTGTCTAACTATAGTTTGATAGTGCTGTGTTTGTTTTGTGGACAACACAGTCTGGGAAGCAACACTTTTGGGAGTATATTTGCCTTTAAGCATGTCATTTCCTTATCAATTAACTGTGCCTGCTGGCAGGCTTGGGGTCAGCACATGCTTAAAAGCAGTATTTGATCAAGTGTTTTGCTGGTGCTGGAGCCAGTTTAACTGGGAAATAATCTATATAATTTCATTATATAGAAATGATATTGGTGGATTATTTCATATAAAAGTTTAGTTACTTTAAAAGCTCTATATTTTTCTTCTTTTAAAATACTTTGGATGACCTGGTGACCAATTTTCAAAGAATATTCTCATTAGAAGGGCAGTGTAATGAGGTCTCCATGTTGGATGTTATGGTAACAAGCATAGAAATCCTGAAATTATTAAAACAATCCCAAAACAGTGAAGCACAAACTGCTTTTTGCACTACACTCCTCTTTGGTGCTGTGCAAACACAAATACTGCACTGTTCTTTCTTTCCACCAGTAGRTGACACTGGACATTCCTACATTTATTTCAGTGTTTTATACCAAAATGAGAMTATTCAAATGGTTAGGTTTCAAATMTCTYGTTGAAAGTACTCCCAGAGAAGCAAACAGAAAATTGTTAAAAAGGAGGATTAGTTAGCATCTGGCCTGATCTTTTACATTAAGAGAACTTGGTGCAATAGAATCGTTTGATTTTGAGGCAGGTATAGGACATTATGCAGGTTTGGGCTTTGCATTTTTAAATAAGATTGTTATTTTTCARTGCTACCATTGCTTAGATTTAGAAGCCATTTTCATTTAAATTGAATTTCTGCTTTCAAGAGCAGTACATTACCATAGTGGGGACTGAGATTTGTCACAGCTTCCTATGCTCRGGAAGGTGATGCCCAGAGAAATAGTTTTGGAGAGCAGTTTTGCCCTGTGGTTTAAGGCATGGAGAGCTCCCCCAGGCTGCATCCTCTACATGCACAGCTGAGAAGAGCWGGGCTTCATTTGCTGTACAATCTGCCAGGGTTGCTTTCGTACATCCCCTTCCCAGACCTGGTACCATGACCTCATCCCCTGTAGCATCAAGTGGAAATTCCTCTTCATCATTTCAGGGGAAAAAAGAATCTATGGATAAATGGGTAAATGCCCTTTTGAGTCAAGTGAGAAGCCTGTTCAAGTTAGGAGACAAATCTCTGTTTCTTCATCCAGGATCATACAGCTCTGGAGCATCATACAATTGGCATAGTCCTTGCAGTGATTAGGCTGATGAGTCCTGGCTGGATTTTGCTGGAAAAACGGTGTATTTCGTATTGATTTCAAGCTGGCCAATATCATCTGCCTGGGTAAATTCTTCAGCCTGACAGCCCCAACCRTTGATAACAGATGAGATGCTGAGAGCTTAGGGAAGCCAATGTCAGCGCTGTGTCTTTATAGAGGAAAGGAGGATAGAGTGGGATATTTTGGATTCTGTTTCTGTCTCTGGCTTGTGCACATACAAAATGTAATGGAGAGCCAACCTGCTGCTCCAAAGAATGTACAGCCTGAGAGAGGCCACGACAGCAAACAAGGGAAGAATAGATATCCATTCCATTTACTGTGTGTTGCTGTGATGTCTCCAAATGCAAAGGTTGAAAAGATATTTGCATGATGTTCGGAGCTCTCCTAATACTGCCAATAAGGTGCACAAAATCATTCTGCAGTTGCTTCCTTTCCAGCCCTCTTAACCCTGTGCAGCTGTGCCAGGAAAAGCATGGAAATGATGAAAAGCCTTAGCAGCTTTGGGTGACCTACCTGGGAGCATTTCCTGCGGGGACTCTCTGCTGACATTGTCTTAAGACTAGCGCTTATATCAAGGGCCTGTCACCTTCAGCTCTGCAACCTGAGGCTCAGAGCAAAGGTGTATTGGGTGGAAGTGTTTTATCTCTTCCTGCCATAATGAGGGCTCTGGCTTCCCTCTTGCAAGAGCACTCTTTGCAGTGTACCTGGAGGTGCCTTGCAACGACAACGGCAGGCGCGAGCCGTCCTGCTCCCWGAGTAAATGAAGCACCGGGTCCTGCAGGCAGCATTAGCCACTGTCACACACAGTCATTCAGACTAAATCCAGCCACTCTGTCTCGTTACCCTTGGGAGAGGAGAGCCGGCTGTCAGATCAGACTTGTGTCTGCAATGGAAGCCCCTGAATAAATGACCCTGGTGTTCCCATATGGAGCTACAGTGGGAGGAGGAATTTGGCTTTTACTGGCTCGGATTCAATTGTGAAGGTCTCTGTGCTCCCTCCTACTGCCAGGGAGCTGTGAGATGTGGCAGGGGACAATGGCCATAGTCCATTGGGCCATAGACATTGGCCATAGTCCTGCTTAATATGGAACATATGGAAAATGATGAAAGGGAATAGGATTAGGATTGGGGCAGTCTAAAAGCCTGGGCAAGGTCATGGGTGTTTCTGCTGTTGGGAACGGTTCCATGAAGCTTCTGAGGAGAGGAGGATGGAGGAGGCCAGTGCCCAGGAAGGCAACTGTCCCCARCCTGCAGCAGAGATGCTAGTTGCAGTGTCTACATCATAGCGTACCAGGGATGCTCTTAGTTTAAAGCTGGTCTTATTTATCAATGAAATCCTGTTGTTCTTGCCAGAGGATTGAAAGCAAAGCTGGAGGAGTAGTGATATGGGATCCCAGATCATCCCACCTCCTCCCCAGCCCTGCCCTGGGATCTATTGCATTTGGGTTCGTTGAAGGGCCAGGCACCTCTGCAGGTAGCAGGGACCCATCTCGTGTTGTGACCAGCAGCTAGCAGGGGTCACAGCTGAAGGAGCTCAACATGACCAGTTGTAAACACAGACCTGAACAAATTGTGACACTGCTGTCAAAAAGGGCTCCTTTTTTGCAGGGCCGCAAGAGCCCATCCCAATTAACTGTTGTGCAGGGCAGGTCTGCTTCCATGTCGCCTCTGGGTTTGATCTAGGAAGACATCCTGGCAGCCCTTGCTGATGTGCAGTTCACTAGACATCCACAATACGTCCCCTGGGTGACTATGGGCAGATTGGCGTCCCTGGAATTTGATGGAAAAAAAAGAAACTTGAGGTTGTATAAAGAACATGTTTAATAAATTCAGCCAGTGGCTACTTTGGGTTGAAAAGTGAGCCAAAGGAGATAAAGACAAGCCATACTTTTCCATTCACTCTTTCCTTTGTTTTAATTTGGCATATCATGAAGATGACCTAGGAAAAGAGCTTCAGGATGCAAGGAGTCAGAATCAGATAATGTTTAATGATCTGTGAACCAGCAAAGGGAGCACAGTAGATGGGATTCTCTGTGGGCTGATACTTGTTAATGTTGCAGATGAAATTTAGTGCAAAATAATGCATGCAAGGAAAATGAACCCTAATTATRCATTTACTTTGATAGACTCTATGGACTATTATCACTTAGAGAAGAGCTCTTGGACTCATTTTGGAGAGTTCTCRGAAAGAGCAGTGGAGTACTCAGCTGGAAATAAAAAGGCAAACTGAATATTAGGAATTAGTAGGAAAAGGTTGGGGAAGAAAGATTAAATGATCATTCTATCACTGCAAATCCATGGTGTGCCTGTACCTTGCATGCTGCACACAGTGCTGGTTAACCCATSTTGGAAGGCTGTAGATGACCTAGAAAAAGTGCAAAGAAGTATATAACAGCTTTGGTTTGTGAAGAGAAGAAATAGATTATGACTCTTTGGTTTGGAAAAGAGCCTGTATATGGATGGATGTGACAGAGCCTATAAAATCATGAATGATGTGCAGAAGGTGAACAGGGAATGATTGTTCCGTAGCCCTTATTACTGAAGAGCTAAAAGTAATCAAATGCAATCGTTTTAAATTTGCTGCTTGCTAAATAAAAAGAATTCCAATGAGTTCTAGAGCCTGTTGATGAAGACACTAGGGATTTCTTTAAGAKACTAAAACTGTCTGGAACCCATGTGAAGGAAAAAAAATAATGAAGAAAAGACCACCAGGATGTAAGGATGGAAATACACTAGAAGTAATTAATAAGGAATAAGTAGGAAGGCTACAAGTATTAAAATAGATCAGATTGGTAGGGACTTTGCCTTGCTGGTCATACAGCCTTAAGAAAGGCATATTGGAACAGGTTTATGGCAGGGCTTGGAGATGAAGAGGGGAACAGAAAATCTGCATCTTCTCGTGGTGTTTTTAGGTGAACTGCTTAGAAGGCATTTTTTTTCCTCAGTTTCTCAGAAATGGTCAGCTTTGTCAGGGCAGGAAGGCCACCAGGGCTATTTTGCTGCTATTTATTAGTTCTTCTGTTCATCAGAATAAATGAKGTGGAAAAAGTGGTGAGTAAGCAGGCTGCATAGTTTAAGAACATGAATATGAGAGAAAGATAAAGACTGTCTACAGCGAATGGTAGAAATAACGTCAAATGATGGAGGAATAAAATACCAGGAGAAAWGCAGGATAGATAAATGTAATGCACAATGGAAAAATTGGTTCTCACTTTACATAARGAGTGAAAGATACTGAGCTAGTTATCATACAGGAATTAAGTGCTGGATTTAGACTTCTGTGATTAAGTGAGCACTGTGTTCCCAGAGGGAAAAGRAAATCAAACTCAAATCCCAAACTGAAATTGAGTGTTAGGGTTTATTGGCTAAAGAAGAGAGAACAAAACAAAAAAGAAAAAAAAAAAAATCACAAGCTTAATGTATAAATCCATCCTGAATAAATTTTGAACATGCCAGTGTTCAAAATATGTGTGTYCCTTCTGCTACCTCAAAAAGATATAATAGAAATTGGAAATGATGCAGAAAAGGTAACAATAAGRAAAAAATGGATGATAAAGTTTGGTTCGTCTGATAAAGGCAAAAATTGCAAGGACAATCAAAAGGCCTCTGTATAAGGGGCTGTACAGAAGTTCTTCAGCCTTGGAAGGAGGCAGTAAAAATGGTAGCAAGGGCTTTGAAGTGAAAGAGRGGTATGGAGAAGGTGAAACTTAAGTGATGTTTTTGCACAGTGTAAAAATGCACTGTTTTTACATCGTGAGAATGGGTACTAGCAAATGAARAGGTTGGGCAGCACACAAAAGGAAGAACTTCCTACACAGGCTATAGTTAATAGTTAGTTGTGATAGAGAAGGGCCAGATCATCGCTTGATGATTTTCAAATGGGATATGAAGCAGGAAATTCAGATTGGATTGTACAACCGATCTTYCAGTGAACAGGAGCAGAGATTTAGGCAAGGTGATGATGGTGTTTTTGGCATCCCCAGTTCTRAACTTTAGCAAATGACGTTTAAATCATTCAATGAGGACATATAATGAGGCTGGATACTTATGGTACTGTTTGAAGAACCACCGTAAGAACTAATTTTACTTGGGAAATTCTAGGTCAGGGGATTGGCCTCTGAGAATGTGAGATGGGCTGAAGCCRTAAAAGATTTCAAACAGCAGCAGAGCACCTTGTGTGGAGATGTCCTGCTGRTCACGGCCTTCGTCTCCTACCTGGGGTACTTCACCAAGAAATACAGGCAAGACCTCATGGATGGACTCTGGAAGCCCTATTTGCACCAGCTGAAAGTAAGCCCTGCTTTCTCTGAAAAACAGTCACTACTGGTTATTACAGGGACATAAATTCTGATATCCAAAGGAGACCTCCCAAATGAGGTGCTCCCCATGAACCACTGCCATGTTGGGTAGAGGAGGAGGATGACATAGTTGCACTTGATTCACTGCCTGTAGTTTCTTGCTCCCTGGTAGGACTGGAAAGACTCCAGACAGTCCTTCATGCTGGGCATTACTTCTGCCCATGCTGGCCCTGCCTCTCAGTGGGTTTCAAGGATGTCTTAAATAACTTYTACTGGTTCCCCTCATGTATCAGTAAATCCAAGGGCTCAGCCTCCTACGGGATGGAGCTTTCTGTGCATCAATACCTAATGGAGCATCATAAATCCTTTTTTTAATACTAAGCCAAGAACAGTTTTGTTTTGGTCTTTTTTTTTTTTTTTTAAAAAAAAAGGCAAATTTTTCAAAAAAAAAAAAAAAAAAAAACCTAAAATGTGCTTAGAAATTCCCAAGACGTGCCTGCGTTCCCATTCAGAAACTGAAGACCTCTCCTCTTCAGATGACTCTCACAGATAACTTACTGGCTGTCGCGTCCAGAAGTGGCCTCCCATGTCAGCAAAGTGTTTCCAGAACTGCTAATGCCATTTTGCAGCACGACAGCAGGCTTAGGAGGGTGCTAATTATATTCTTCAAAGCTGTCGTTTCAAAGACTTGGTACACGGTGAAGTGTGAGCTGAACCTGCTCTGCTGGGCKGAGACGGTTTGGGGCGCTTAGTACACTGCAGGCAAAAAAACCTTGGGTTTTTCTGTATAATTTATGTTTGTTCGCAACGGGAGTGGGAGRGCTTTTAATACTAGATCAAAACTATCCTGTAAAATGGCAAAGCACTGAGAGATAAGACTGYTCAGTTTTTAATTACGCTGAATTTTCTCGAGTTTGGTCTGCTTGTTTGCCTTTGGAATGTATTTCAGATTGCTCTCGCAGCTTTGTACTGAGACACCAGGGAACATTTCTGCTTTCCTTCCAGATCCCAATCCCTGTAACTCCGTCTTTGGACCCTCTGAGCATGCTGACAGACGATGCTGAYGTAGCAGCTTGGCAGAACGAGGGCCTCCCGGCGGATCGCATGTCCACGGAGAACGCCACCATCCTCACAAACTGTGAACGCTGGCCCCTCATGGTGGATCCCCAGCTCCAGGGTATCAAATGGATCAAAACCAAGTATGGTGAAGATCTYCGAGTGATCCGAATTGGGCAGAAGGGGTAAATACAAGAGCCCCATCCCATAGTAATATCTTCTCATGCCTGTCTTTCATCCATGATGAATAGACTATGACTGCAACCATCTGAGCAAATTACACTGAGGGAAACTCTCGAATGTATTTGTAACATTAGCTGTTTATTCATTACCAAAATGATAGAGATTTCTCATTAAATAGAGAGGGGCTGTTTAGTGCGTGGTCAAGTTACCATAGCAACTCCTCCAAAACAGAGAATGAAAAGAGAGATCTGCTGGGGGCTGAGCTCCCCGTAGGACTGTGGCATCGTCCCTCAGGCCYGTGCTAACGTGTTGTCACCCAACTCGGATTCAACGAGGAGGAGAAAGGGGCCTGGTCTTGGAGAGTGAAGTTGACTTGAGGGTCGCCGTGGCCTGAAGACCAGCTGGGCTAAGTTGCTGATGAAGACTCACTGCTGACATGGAATGGCCCCATAGTCACATCCCCCTTTGRGCCCATGCCTTGRGATTTATTAATTATACAGAGCAAARYGTATGCAGCAGCTGAGAGTGACACAAAAGCTGGAGAGTGCTYGTAGATTTGGGGATGTTTGGCTCACTCTGTTGGAACAGTTGCTTGCATTGTCATCTTGTGTCTTTGAGATCTGCTGCTGTCATTCTCTCTAAATTCATATAAAACATTTAGGGGCTCAGAAGAAAGTGGTTGATGACCAGAAACAGGGTTCACATCTTTTCAACATAGTCCCCTTAAGGTCAGCTACTTGTTCTGAACTTCTCTCATCTTGTTCTGTAGTCACTGAGAGAACCTGGTCCTCTCAAAGGGCCATGGAGCTAAACAAATCTTGGAAACCTATTATATGGTGCGTTCAAACACCTCTTGAGGATAGGGGCAACTGTCTGGCTTAACCAGCCAGATGAATTAGTTGGGATAATTACTGTGACAGYGTAACCGTGCCTAGAGAGCATCGTCACTGCCCATCCAAAGTTATTCACTCCTTTTTGCAGAAAAGCAACTTATGTGAAGTACAGAGCAGCCCTGAACAGAGAGCACAAGCATTTGACCATGCCCTTCMTAAGAGAAAGCATCCTGATGCAGASCAACCTTGCTCTGAAGTTAAGCAAGGTGCAATGGGGCCAAATTCCCGTGTGAAAAATGAAATCCATGTCTGTCACCCCGTCCTAACCTCTGAACCTGAAACTTATTCTTTCTTTAGTGAAGGTTAATCTGCAGCAGGTTATCTGGCCTATGTTGTTCACTACTGTCCATGTTCTTGGGTATTACTAGTTGCCCTTGAGAGGTCTGAGATTGGGCTCTTATCTTTAACGGGTAGCCRAGACTGCTGGTGCTGCTTCCACCTCAAGGCAGTATCTTGCCAACGCTTCCTCTCTTGCAAGTTCTGGGGTGTRTGTGGAGCTGCTGTTGCATCCTCTAACTCCTGTGTGTGCTGCGCTCCTTCCTGCAGAGCCTCACTCACACTCATTCCCCTTTCCATAGGTATTTGGACACGATGGAACGAGCCGTCGCCGCGGGAGAATTGGTCCTGATTGAAAACCTGGAGGAGTTTGTGGATCCGGTTTTGGGGCCCTTACTGGGTCGAGAAACKATCAAGAAAGGAAGGTGAGCTCCTGGGACACTGAATAGCACGGGTGCCTCCCTACGGGCCGTGCTCTTCTCTGYCCATTCCCTGCTCAATGGGCTCTTTGTGCTGCTGTGCCCCCTTTCTCTGACCTCGATTTGTGTTCGTATATGACAGCACTAACAACCTGCCTCATGGGTAATTCAGCCATRAGATGGGTTTGATATAAACCTAGTTTGTTTTTTCTCTTTGTTTTGTTGGACAGAGCGATTCAAATCTTGTGTAGAGAGAGAGATCTGCAATTCTTCCCTTTGTATAGTGTCCTTGGTACCTGTAATTGGTTGTCTTGATGCTAAATTATTGCCGAAGTGTCTATTGCGATGAAAATATAACCTTTGTTTTCAGCAAACACTGTAACCTGTTTAGGAATGCAGWTGCAGATTTAAGTTTTGAGACTATTGCAAGTGTTTCTTACTGTGGGGAAGCTCTTTGTGGCAGTGGGGAGGAATTTCAGAGAGAGGGGCAACAAGTGAGTTTACTTTTTTCTTCTTGCGTGCAAGCAAAGTGATTGCAGTTTTAGAACGTGCTCGAGTAACGTCAACAAATAAAACACYGTGTTCGGTGGTCTGTCCTGAACTTGGTTCAGAAACTCTTTTGATGTCATTTCACTGGCTTGCACACACTGGAGTCATTGTCCTTTAGGAAGGCATGTGTCTTTCAGGTTTTTAAAAGTCTCTGCTGCTAATAGCATTGCAGGGAAGAGGAGCACAGCATGGGCTGACCTCTGGGACAGCAGCAGTGGCTCTCGATACGGTCCTGCCTTTGACTTTGACCATTAAGAATAAATAAAAAATTCCATTAAGTTCTGGATTTCCTATTCCTTAAGTTCCTCCGAAGTCATTTTCTTGTGGTTGAGCTCTCATAAAATATCTTAAGACACTGTGAGCTTCTGGGAAAGGCAGGTTGCCCAGATCTGTTGCAAGGGACAGAATCATGAGAAATGTGGCTGGGCCTGGTTTGCAGCTATGGGAGTGAAGGGCGAGAAGCATTTCCAAGGGAATAATATTCCCAAATGCAGGGAGTAAAAACATTTCAGTGGAGCTGCTTCARTGTAAGCATCCCTGCAGCTTGCATGAGTGTTGATGTGTGTGTGTAGAACAGGTTTGAAGGAGATTTTCATTAGGGCATCTTGGGTTTTGCCAAACTGTATGTGAAGAATATTTGGGTCCTTGTGGTTCAGCCTTGCTGCTTTATGAAACGTAGGCTTGGTGTCAGAAAAGCAGAATAGGAAGAAAATGGACTTTCCTGACTAATCTTCTCCCCCACAAATGGSTGGGAGCCACTCTTCAAAGTCAGCTTCATCGCTGAAGCTCCATGTGGTCACAGAGGCAGCAGCCAAGGCAGCTTCAGCTGTGGCTAATTAAAATCTCAATGCCTCATTTTCTATTTTAATATTATTTTCCTTCATGTAACTGCAGCTTTAGAAAGAGCGTGGCCTCCGTGGAGAAGAAAGGATGATTCATGGTGCAAGCTGACCGCAGTGTAGTAGAAACTATGAGTCTTCTCCATCAGGCAGAGGTGAARTTCAGGGGTGGCACTTTGGCCTTGTTATCTTAAAACAGAAATGTTTCAAGCATGTCCAATTTCATATAATTGCATTAAAAATGATTTCTGCCCTGAGAATACTCAGTCCTATCCAATAGATTCCTTGGCTTACCGGTGTTTAGGTGGGAAAAACTTTGGGAGAGAAGTGAGCGCGTGCATCTGTTATCCGTTTCAGGTACATTAAGATGGGTGACAAGGAGTGCGACTTCAACCCCGCCTTCCGTCTCATCCTGCACACGAAGCTGGCCAACCCCCATTTCCAACCSGAGCTGCAGGCCCAGTGCACCCTCATCGACTTCACGGTGACGCGGGGCGGCCTGGAGGAGCAGCTGCTCGCGGCCGTGGTGCACCTCGAGAGGCCCGACCTGGAGCAGCTCAAGGTCCGGAGCTGCCGGGTTACACTGGGAGGCAGTACCAATATTTTTTTTGGGGAAAAAAAAAAAAAAGTCCTATAAATATTTAAAAATCAATATAATTTCATGCTCAAGGGTGCMAAAATTATTCAGGTCACCATAAAAACGAGAGATTTCCCTTGAATTATATATATTGAGTTTGTTTATGTTTGGGTTTTTTTCATCTCTCTTCTAAGTATTTTGGGCTTACTTAAATAACAACTTCAATTTTTTTCTCCAAAACAGCCTCTTTCATTTCCTATCCCTTTTGGGAATGGAACCGGAGATTCTCATTATATCATTTTTCTCTAGACTTAACAGATTTAATTTTGGAAGTAGGATTAGCCTCACTTAACTTTAGGCATTTATGGTATAGGATCCCACTGTAAACATTTTGTGACTAGAATTAATTTTTTTCTGGTATCGTTCTTCCTCCCACTTGTTTATAACCAGCCAAAATATTCGTTGATTTTTTTCATTTTTGTCTTGAGCTGAGTTGTTATAAGTTGCTATAARTTGTTATAAGTGTGGCTTCAGTTTCAAGACAACTTTTTAAATAAAATCCCTCTGCTAAAGGCATCTTTAGCACAGTAAGAAAATAGGTATATTCTTAAATATTTACTGAGAATGGGAATAAATTTCTATCTCATGTTCAGCCAGGCCAGTCTTGTAGTACTCTCTTCCCTTAATGAGGTTCTCAAACACATTAGCTGTGAAACCTTAATGATGCACTTAGTTTTAAATGGACTCATGTGCTAACGAGCCAAAGGATGATATGTAAATGAGCTGTTTTAATAAACAAGCCCATGCCTATCCTGCTAGGATAGTGAGAGACCCAAATCCTTTTGACTGGACAATTGTATATGCTATAGTGGGTTGTATAGCCTACAAATGGACACCTTTCTCTACTGGCTTATGGRCTGTATAGGACTATTGAGATTAAGTTAGTGGTGCCATTAGGTGAGGTTTAGGAGCATCCTTCTTAGCCTCAGCAGCATTACTGTTCATGGCTGTCGTCACTCGGAGAAAGATGAAAAAGAGATGTTTTTTTTTAACCTAAAGGGTAGGTTTGGACCTCGTACAAAGAATGTGAGAGGGAATCAGCTCCACGTACAACTGTTCTGACCTTTATGGGTGACCCTGATGAGGTGCCACTCCTCTATATGTGCTCTGTGCTGTTGCTTCTTCTCTGATAAATTTGTTCTTAGAGTTGTTAATAACCTAATCAAAATCGATCAAACGTTATTAGTCCAAATAACACTTATAATGACTCAGGAAAACCTCATAGAATTAAAACTGTTACACAAAGATACAACTCACTATTAACTACTAATATCCACCTTAGTCTTTGAGGTTGTGCTCACCCTCTCAGCATCCCTGAGATCTATAGCTTCAGTCTTCCTCAGGCAGAACTGGGTATGAGATGATTACAACTCATCGGCATCCTTCTCTAGGAAAGGTTTGACGTCCCTGGGAATGTCCCTCCCTTCCTCCTCAGTCTTGGCATCCATCTAGGGACATTATTGTGTGTTTTCTCAACCCAGTTTGCAAAGTGGCTGCTCTGTCCCTGCTGACAGAGACTGACAATTTGAAGATCCATCAGTGCAGAATGATGGAACAGTGGAGAAAAWCTTGGAAAAGGCTGCAGGTCCACAAAAGTTGGGCATCTGAGCTGGGAAAGGGCTGCGAGCGAACCCTCCCCACACTGACCTCTAGCTCTATTTCTCTTTTGTGAGGGAATGAAAATTTGAAAGCCCTCAGAGTAGTAACCTGTTTGCTGGGATTCACACGGTTGTGTATCAGATGTAAAATAAAAGATAATGAGCTCCGCTGCAGAAATGAGAAATGATGACCTTGCTAGTGCTGCAAACAATAGCGTGATAAAGCTGCACCAGATGCAGGCTGCTGTGGGAAACAGGGCATCGTACCCACTCCGGAGGGCGTGCCTCGGCACTTGGGGGTGATTACAAGCTCCTGGAACAAACCCCACACTCATCCTCATTAATAACTGCAGGGCTTACAGCCCGTGGTCTGAAGTAATAGCTTGCAAAATGTCATTTCCGAGGCAGGCTATGCTCGAGTGATGGGAACATGCGCAAAATTARCCATGGTAGTTTTCTGTTTCAAGGCTTGTAAAATATTTACCACCGCGGGCAAACTCCTGTGCCTAATGCCTAAGGAAATAGGTCCTTAAAAGCCAGCRTTTGTAGCTGAAATACCAGTAAACTGCGCGCTTCAGTGCGCTTTCTGCTGAGGACTTGCCTTGACATTAACATGAAGTGAGTGTGTGTGCAGCAAGGACGTGAWATTTCTGCCTGGTTATTGAAAGACGAGTCTCTAATGAGCTAGTTAATCCGCTTGAAAACCTCTGCCAACAGARCAAACACTGACACCCCCTTCCTCCCCATCTCCCCCAGTGTGTTAGGGACTGGAAGAAACACAGAGATGTTGGACGTGTCCCTTTTGCAGGGACCTTGTGCGTGCTTGGGAGGTATGGATGYGAGTTTTCCAGAAGCTTGGGATCACTTGGCTTGTGACGCTGATTCTATCATCTGACAGTCAACTAGGACCTCATTTAATTCCACTCTTTCTCTTACTTCACAGACCTGGCTTATTTTCGTAGTGCTGAAAAACACTCTTTTGCAAGTTGTTTGAGTCAGTTGTGTCACTTAAAATCTGAGGATTTAAAACTCAGTGTGTCATACAGCAGTGTTTTGCATACTAGGGTGTTAGTGAGTGGATTCATTTAGGTAGAGAACTCATCCAGGCTTATACCTTAGCAGCATCCAAGGCAGATGCACTGCTTTGCCACAGGCTGCTTTCTGTGATAATGCTAAAAAGAGGCATTCAGAATAAGACCACATAGTGGAGTAATACAATGTACTTGCAATCCAGGAAAGATGCGGCTTCCCTGAGCAAACAGAGAATAGGGCAATCACATTTTCCCAGGGGAAAACCTATTTCCAAGGGTGTGTTCAGAAAGGAGACAGATGAGAGTCTTTAGTTCCACCATGAGCAGTGTTAATCACCGGTAGTTCTGCAGAAGAGACAGGAACAGAGCAAGCTGCTGGGAAGAAGGGAGGGAAGCCTTGTCTTGCAGAAGGAAAACTGGGGGAATTTGCACCRTAATTGAGAAGATCTGCCCTTGAAGCAAGACGGTTGCTGGTCTGTRTCTGCTTGGCTGTCTTTTCACTAAAGTTGCAGTGAAGATGGTCCTTGCCTGGCCAGCTTCTAGCACAGGGGGCTGCTGATCCAAGCAGGATCTCCAGGCCGGAACACAAGTGGGGGGCAATCAAGTAAAATTTTGACTTTGCCTGGAGGTCTAAGCCAGCAAGAGGCWGCGGTGTGGGTTGTGCTTAGCCCTGGGCCCAGGAAAATGTGCTGTCACCACTAGCTGTTAGTGCTGTGGTCTTCATTGCCGGTGTGATTGGGGCTGCGGTGCTGGGCAAGGGCAGAGGTTCGCMGGAGGAGGGAAGGCAGACGTGTTTACCCTTAGCCTTCCTGCGTAGGACCCTCCGGAATGACTCAAGCCTGAAAAGCAGACGCTTCTGAGGAGGCACAGGATGTGTGWGAGAGGTAGTTTCCTCCTGATTCACTTCTATTATTTGAACGTGTTCCTAAAAGAAAGGCTTATTCATCCTGGCACTTCCAGGGTTTCTCTGAGTGAATGGAGAATCGAATGAGGAGAGATCCCTGGAGCTCAGTCCATACCCAGGAATCAGAGRGAGCAGGAGTTGGTCTGTGAGCAATGCTGGACTGTGTCAAACAGTCAATTGGAAACTCCTTCCCATATAGAGATGATTAATCCTTTCCTTACCTTTTTCCTTTTTTTTCTTTTTTTTCCTGTGGCTAAAACTTTCTGAATTCATTATTTGCAGTCGGACCTCACAAAGCAACAGAATGGATTCAAAATCACCTTGAAAACGTTAGAGGACAACTTGCTCTCTCGGCTGTCCTCGGCTTCTGGGAACTTCCTGGGAGACACGGCCTTGGTGGAGAACTTGGAGATCACTAAACAGACAGCCGCGGAAATTGAAGAGAAGGTAAAAAGGCARAGAGAGAGCCCGGAGAAAAGCCTGCCTGTGATGTTATCTTTAAAGATTTGTTGGGGAAACATCGCTTCTTTAATACGCTCATCTGTATTTATTCTGCTGCACAGAGAATAAAAAGCAGCATAAATTGAAGCRCTCTCCATTCTGGCCAGTTTCAAACGATTTAATTCTTTTGGGCTAGCGTATGTTAAATGGCCTATTTAAGACCATGAGAAAATGGCAGTGCCTAATGCAAAGATAATAAAATTTACACACTGTATCAAGGCTGCTTTAAACTATTCCAGTGTAACACAGTGGCCTTTTATTTTTCCTTGAATTAATTCTGAATATATCACACTTCCTCAATTAAGCTTGATTTTAGTACTGACAGGGGACTGGAATGTGTTGAGTTTGTGATCTGGAATAAATCTGCAAAAACTTGAGTATTTCCTACCCTTCAGTTCCTTAGGTTGTAAATCGGCTTTTTCATTGGCTCTGTAGTGTCAGTGGTGTCACTACCCAGTCTGCCCTGCTGGCTACACTGTGGGTAGGTAAATGCAAGACATTTCTACTCAGTCACTTAGGGGGTGACAGAAGTGTGGCTGTCCATAACTAGACCACAACTTGACCTCAACTGGATCCTTCTATAGCCATCCTTGACTGCCTCCCTCCCTCCCYAGTCACCCCAACTTTATATTGCAGCCCTTGGTCTTCTCCAGAGTGACCCATGCTGCTCAGTAATGGGTGTGTTTATTCAACACCAGAGTTAGGTGAGTGATCTGTGGAGGTGCTTGTTTCTCTTGCCCATAAGGAATGCTCTTGTGCATTGCCCTTGGGGTAGCTGGTCTTTCAGAAAGACCAGCCCAGCTTTGGACAAGGTGTAGGGGAAGGAGACAGCGTTGGGCTGTGGAAGGTAGAAGGGCACCTTGACTGGCTGCACAGGACATATGGCCTCTACTTGCTACATGTTTCTGTTCTACAATGTCTAGAAATGCAGAAATGTTTGGTATTGTGTGTAGATGTCATTGTGTTACGGCTGTGAAGAAACACACATTTCTGCTTCTGAGTTGCACTAGGATCTTTACAACACCTAGCCTACAAAACCTGCCTGAAACCTGACTGCAGGAGCCTTTGAAGCCGTTCCTTGGAGGGAACCTAGAGGTTATGAAATAATGGGTTGTCAGGATGTGCCAACAGACTAATCCTCAGGATCCCGACATATGTTGGCTGTGTATAACAGCCGAGACCTTCCATGAAAAAGCTTGCTAATACCCCAGCTCGATACATCCTCTCTAGCTCGGCTGGTGGCCTGGGGAGGCTCGTGTTAGGCACTTTTGTGGGGGCCGTGTCGTGCTCTGCGAGCTCGCTCGGCCCATGCTGAGCCTCTTTCTGCCATGTCCTCGTCGCACGGTTCGCTGGGCGAGCCGTGTCAGCGCTGGCGTGGGAACGTGTACCTGCTCTGCGAGGCGGTTCTGCCTGCGCCGAGACGGAGCCTYGGGTAATCCCCGCGAGGCGCCAGGRTGTCACTTTATGTCACTGAAGCCGAGTGAAAGAACCAGCTTCGACAGGACAGAGACGATAACGGGGCGGTGGACCTGCCAGAAGGATTTTTACTGTATCCATCGTAGCAGTTATGCAGACACCTGGTTGGCAAGGTAAAAGTACATTAAATGTTGGGGRAGGAAAGTAGGAAATAGCTGTAAATTACCCATTCTCAGCCTTGGCACAAGTGAGCCGCTCCTTGGCCTGACATCTGGGCCAATGTTCGCTCTGCACCAGACCGCGGGTACTTGGGACCTCGSTGCTCTCACCTCTCTGAAGCGAGAAAGATGGACTCGATTTAAAAAGATGTTTTTGCAGTTGTCTTGACCCTGCGTTTTCCTCACAGGTCCAGGAATCCAAGGTGACAGAAACGAAGATWAATGAGGCCAGGGAGCACTACAGACCCGCTGCAGCGCGGGCCTCCCTGCTGTACTTCACAATGAACGACCTCCGTGCGATCCACCCCATGTACCAGTTCTCTCTGAAGGTACTGTGCCCATGGGGACCTCCCTGCTGCTCGTGGCTGTGCTAGCTCCACTGCGTCTTTCTCTTACTAAGGCAAAAAAAAAGGTTTTTCTTGGGCTCCCTGAGCTTTTTGAAGTTCTGGTTAAAATGGTGGTCCAAGCTAATCCCTTCTACTTGCTTAGGTTTTATGGAAAAGTATCCTGTAATTATTATTTTTATTATATATCCACTTCCCATATATTATCTGTAACACGGACTGTCGTAGTGTTTGAAAACCTTCTCTTGTGCTTGATGCTTTCAATGCAGCCATCAGTAGAAGAAAGTGTTGCAGCAGTACCTGGAAGGTTGAAGATCAGTCTGAACATCATAAGGGAAGGTTTATCYGTATTATACACCAAGTATTGGCTGGGGTCTGTGTCCTTGTGTCTACATTTGTCAATCATCCCTGCTGTAGGTAGTCAGGTTGGAGTCAGATTAGATGAGCCTTAATTAACTCTTCTGTCTTTCCTTTTGGTTTATTCCTATGCAATTGAACTAAAGTCTTGTGGAAAGTCATGCTTTGACTTAGAGATGCATTAATATTCTTTATTGCTAAAAACCAAAGAAGCATTTTTATATTTTTTTTTTCTTTTTGCAAGGCAAAACTYTACAAGCAGTTTATCTCTTCCATATTCACAACCTTCTTGGCCTAGCAGAACAAGATTAGCGATGGATTTAAAAGACATCATCTGGGGAAAGTGCCAGCAAACTGTTTTTTTCTGTCTAGTTTACATATTTATGCCCAGAGATTTCACACAGCATTTGGAGTAATGCTTTGMTCCATCAGTTAATCTTTTCTTTATATTTCCATCAGTTCTGTGTCTGTGATGTCATCAGAGTCATAACAACTACGCAGGTATTCCGTAAATTCAGGAACTGCCTCCGCATTTAAAAATTATCGAAGATCTTGATATTGAAACAGCCCTAATTTCCCAAATGAGTCAATATTACAACATCTCGTCACAGTCTAAACACCTTCCTGTCCAACTGAGAGCACATCGTTAGGGGATTTATTACTACCATTTACACAAAAGACAAATCATTCCTGCTTCCATCACTCCAGAGAAAAGACGGAGCGGGTGCCAGCCCTTCCTTGCACAGCAGTGTTCACTCTCTAGCACAGGGGCAACTTCAGTGGGAAGCTAGGAGATATCTATCTCCTTGGGAGAACATTTCCTCCTGGAGATGATCCTGGAAATCCTTTCCAAGGTGACAGATTGGTTTAAGTGCTAATTACTATTCTTCTTAGTGGTTGGCTCAACTGCTCAAATCACAGGGCAGCAAAGCCTACTGGGAATCCAGCAACTTTTATGGGAGTGAGGCCATGATTTTCCATGTTTCTTGACTATCCTTTAAATACCTGTAGTTCCCTTTTTTTTGCTGGCCTGAGCGGACTCCATTTGACAAACTGGAGGAGTTAGATCTTCAAGAGGGAAATACAAGCCTGGTAGTACATTCATAGTTATTTTGTTGTTGTTTTTCTATTTATTCGTCACTTAATCAGTTGGTTTCTGTTACTTGGCTGATTGGGAGCTTTTATTTTTATTTATTTATTTTTTTTCTCCAGAATATCTACTGCAAGCTCCTTAGGTGGGTTCCCCCCTGTGCTCTACATGTACTACCCAAAATAGTGGAGAAGTCTTGGTCTATAAGCTGTTTCTAAGATTCTGTTGTAGTAAAAAGAGTGCCCATGATCCTTTACCTAGATAAAATAGTTTTCTCCCAGTAGTCCTGCCCAGGAGAGATTCAAAGGTTTTCCTTGGTCATTATTGAAGAGTTAGAGTTTTAATACTTCAATAAAGGAAAGTCCTTTCTTATCATCTCAGAGATTTTGGGGAACRGAGGGTTAAATGAGATGGTGTCCTAGTCTAGGCTTGTCTTCCAGACAGTTTCTTACCTTGCCAAGTGACCTGGAAAAAATAACAGAMGCAAGAACATGGTTTTGAGCTGCATCCCCAAAGATGCAGGCATTTCTTTTTGATATCTACGACTCATATGCAGAGATAATTTTACCAGGGAAGTATGCTGAATATCTTTCTGGCAAGGATGCCCTTTGGAAGATTCATTCCATACACATACATAATAGATACAGGCACATCTGAGGTTTCACCTTTAATCTACCTAATTTGTATTTTGTTTGTTTTATGTTTTCCAGTTAGCATTAATAATATGTATAAATACATAGGAAATTATTTGATGAAATGTTTTTATCTGATGAATTGTGAAGACAGAYCATAAAACATTGGATAAAGACGCGCAGAAATGATTTTAAAATACCACACAGCTAAAAGCCCAGTATAAATTAGTGTTCACAAGATTTATATGTGATTCTGCAGCATGTTTTAAAACAATTTAAAGAAATGYAAGTTGGAAAATTCATTCTGTGATATTTAATAATGCAGTAGATATCAGAGTTACTTTGATTTGTTGAGACATCATTCTCCTATTGTAGAATCTTGAAAATAACCCTTTGCAACAAAGCCATGCCTCGACTGGTTGGTGTTATTAATTTGTATTGGCCTGGTTATTCTGCATTAGCTGGGTTCCAATGTACAGAGTCTTTGCATTGCTAATCAAGATTTAGCTTGTGGTTTTTTTTCCAGCTGCGTTTGATAATTTGCTAATGAGTTTTCTTTAGCCTGTTYGGAAAGTTTTAAAGTCTTTTCTCATTTAGATCAGAAATGTTTTTGCAAGAATCCAAATTTTCTTATGTAATATTGTCTTTCTCAAAGCATGATCCCATCTCTGAGGGGACTTCGATGATTAAGCTCMCTTCCATTTATATTATCCAGACAATAAAATACTTCCTGGACTTTTTAATACTTGGGAGAATTGCTTTCATCTRTGTAATAACAACATTTGCAAAATAAAAGGTATACTTTCCACCTAGAACATCAATGCCTTTCACCTCCAAGTCTGCACAGAACATGGACTGTAATCCATACGTGAGAAGATACCTGCTCTGATAAATACTGTCTGTAGCCATTCTGTCTTAATTCAGCTGGCCTGTCTCCCCAGCACCTTCCCAGTCCCAAGCAAGGACGGTGTCATGGGGAATGTCACCAYTGCTTGGCTCTGGACTCATTAAAAAGCAGCTCAAAGGTAAGGTCTGCTCTCCAGAGCTCTTGGCCTCTTGTCTGGAGCTGCTGGGTATATGGGGTTGCTTATGACCGGAGAGGTAAAATGGATGGGTTGCCCTCACTTACTGCAACGTTTCAGGTGATACCCACAAGCGTGCAAAGCTCAGCGAGGAAACATCCATGTTTATGTGTTTCTGCCCACCTAGGCATTCAGCGTTGTGTTTCGGAAGGCCATTGAAAGGGCCTCTCCAGAMGAGAACCTCCCAGTGCGGGTGCTGAACCTCATCGACAGCATTACCTTCTGTGTGTTCCAGTACACGACCCGGGGGCTCTTTGAATGTGATAAATTGACCTACACWGCTCAAGTTACCTTTCAGGTAGACACCATCCTTTTGTGCAATTTGTCTGCAATGATTTATTTTCCAGGCAAAGGTATCGTCATACAGAGAAAGCCCAAACTGTCACAACTGTGTCTTTGGCATCAGAGTAGCTGAAACAAGGGCTTTGGATTCTCTTCTCTGTCTTTTGTGCTGATAGTCATGGAGGCTGTTTTCCTAAACTGACAAACAGTTGTTTTAGCATAATAATAAATGAGAAAAGCAAGCAAATTCCCTGACRTRCAAAGTACAGAAATGAACCAACTTTAACAGCATAGGAATTGTGCAGGTCTAGTTAACCTTAATCCACTGCTTGACCTGATGTTTTTTAACTCTACATAACAAAGCATTATATGCAAAATAACTGAGCTTTGCAAAATCGAGAAGATACTAGGACAAGTAAATCGAATCTGTATTTTTAGTTGATTTTTTTTTTTCTGCATGTAGAAGGCAACTTATGTTTTGCAGAGTCATTTCTAATTCTGACCCATAAGAAATCTATATATTTGCATGTATTTGTCTAAGTAACGCATTAAAGTTGTACATATTGTAGTTGAAAATGTACCTAATACATCGAAAATAGTTAATGGATCATTTTAAGCTTTCAGGAGACCAGTTTCCAAGTGGGTGATGGGAGCTAGGTGATGAGTCACAGGATTCTGCTGTTGATCTGAGTAGGGCATTGCCATCACTGGTGGCGCCATTAGAAGATGGTGCCATTTTAGAAGCCATTGTCCTCTGGGCAATAATGAGCTGCAGTCAAGATGTCTTAACAAGCAGATGAGAACCTACTCCAGCACTGCTGTTTTCTTCTCCCAGAAATTGTACTGATGTTTTGGATGTCTGGCAGTGCATTTGCTGCAGTACCTCCAGCTGGGCTCATGAGCACATATAACTTTCCAGAATTATCTTGGATTTCCATATGGTTTTACAGAATTATCTTGGGAAGAACTCTGAAGTCTTCCTCTATATGACCYCCAGAGCCACCAGTGGTGATAGATGAATGGCCTAATTGCTCTCCAGAGGTACCAGAAACCTCAAAGACCTTGGTTCATATACTGTGCGCTTTAGTATCATGCTCAGCACATCTTGGGTTACTTTCCAAGCTGACCAAGGTAGCGAGAGATGAGCAAGACCTTTGTACCATACCCTRCAGATGCTTGCTCTGTCTTTTTTCAATAACAATATCCAGTCTTTAGCTGCAGACATAACACGGGCCATCTTTCAGACTGTGATTTGAGCCTACACCTTTGCCATGCAATTATCCAAAATTTTTGTCCCTGTCATTTTGCCAGTCTCTATACTTGATGCTCTTTTGGGAAGTCTCAATCAACTGCATGGTGTTTTTCACCAGATGCTTCATGCATAGGATGGTGTATAATTTTTAGGCACCCGTTCAGTCACTACATAATTTGAATAAGTAATCTACTGGAATATACTGCTGCTTTGTATCCTGGCAGCTCAAGRATGTCATGTCTGTTTGAAATTACAGATACTTCTGATGAGTAAAGAAATCAACACAGCAGAACTGGATTTTCTGCTAAGATACCCAGCACAAACCGGAGTCACAAGCCCAGTGGAGTTCCTGTCTAATCACTCCTGGGGGGGAATCAAGGTACCTGTTTCACTTGAACTATGTGAAAGYAGTTTCCCTTATCACCTCTAGGACTGTCATTCCCTGACCTTGAATCCATTCTTATTGGATTCCATGAGCAAAGTTAAGTTCATAAATGAGAAGTGGCACAAAAATGCTACAGAAATGGAGTGTTCCATAGAAACAAGAACAGTGAGTTCAGACAGCTTTGCTGGCTCTYTGTGGTTGTACCTCTGATGATCTCMGTGTTATTGAGGAGGTCATTTTTCTGTCTGAGATTTAGCTTTCTYTTCCTATATAAAAAGAATGAGCATATCCTCTGGATTTTGTGGTTATACACTATAGGGAGCATTGAGATCTTTATTGTTTTGAGGRTGAGGAGAATAGTTAATGCAAATGKGAACATCTTTTTKAGAGGCAAGAGACCTGTTGGGGATAGAGCAGTGCCAGTGGACGGATCTTGTGCCAGCACATGCTCTCGTGGTAATGGAAAGGTCTAAGAGCTGCCACATGTGGAGGGAGCTGAGGAAGAGATGCAAGTCATCTTAGCTYTGTACTTATTTGTCAATAAGTACCAAATGTACTGGATTGGACCTATTCCAGCAAATTATGATTAGTTTTCTGAAAGGATTGAAATCATTCTTCAAGTTACATATGTTTTTGCAAGTCATTGGATCTGAGACTGTATCGTYGTTTTATTGGGCCTTTGGAGCAGTCTCTGGCACCGGCTGTGATGTAAGAATCTGTTTTACTTGCAGCATTTCTGCCTTCATGGCTGTTTTCTCTGACGCTRTGAAGTATGGAGCTGAGACATCCTGTTTTGGTTGGGGATAGTTCTCAGATGCTCCTCTGGCACACGCTTCCTTTTTTCCTTTCCCTGCATTCCCACTCACTGCACTGAGAGTGTATCTATTTCYCAAAGGATGACCAGACAAGGTATCTTCATCCAGGTCTTTAGACTTCTCACATATTTTTCTCCTGTTTGCACTGTGCTTCACTTGACAAACACTGTTGCTTATGGTAACACAGAGCAAATGCAGACTCCAGAAGTCAATGAAACTGATGTTGCTCATGCAGATTGTCCACAGAGACTTCAGATACTAGTGTGGAGCAATTTGTGTTGAGCTAAACATGTCACCTGGCCACCTCTTCATTGGCAGTGAGGAGGATGCCTCTGCCTCATTCTGCACATGTATCTGATACATGTCATCAACAGTCTTTGAGATGAGCACATCCAATTCCACTTCTCTCCCACAGTCTTCCTGGGGTTTGTGACTGCTGAGATGGAAACTATGCAATGCCACGAGTAGTCTGGTTTGCATAACCTTTTGCTGTGGGGGTGAGATGTCAGGGCATAAATGTGTGCAAGGGTGATGCCACCAGGAGGAATCTCTAGCCACCTTGTGCATCTGCTGTCACTGTGAACTGCACATTATGCAGAACTGCAGTCACTGGTCAATAATGTGCCCTAATTTGCAGTTTTTCAGGATTTTCAGAKAGCGAATGCTTTATTACCAGATACTAAATACTCTTCAGATTGTCTTTCGTGATGATTGTTTATGGTATTGATTCAGCTATAAATCATATGTCTGATGTCAACTTTATTRGTGTTTGTGTTCCATTAATGTGTGTTGGTATATTAGCCTTGGAGGTTTTTGGCAACTCCAGTTACTTGAGGCATGGKTTTAGTACAATCACATTTTGTCACAAACGGCTATAATTAGGTTAATTAGTCATGGCTTCTGTACAGCTTATTAGCAGGCTAARATCTCCTTTTCTTTCATCAGGAAGATTAAATGCTGTAATAAATTGTTTCTTCAACAAAGCTTGAACAAAGTACTTTCCAGATTCATATTTCAAATTCTAAATGGAATTTAGTATTCTGTCTAATTTTTCACAGGAACATTGAAAATGCYTCTGCACAAGGAGCTGCACTTGCCAGGGATTTCAGGCCAAGAYAGTTGTGCCAAAAGAAATCCAATATTGATATTTGTGGCCCATTCTGTGCCTCCCATTTTGGGCACATTAACTTCATTGAAAACCTCATTAGATGTTGGGGATGCTGGGCGTACAAATAGGCTTATATGACTCGGCTTATTATTTATTACTGTTRGCTGATTAATAATGCATTGATGCTAATAATGCTTTGCAGTGGTGCGACTGTTTTCAGCCGGTGAGACTGGTGCGTCTGACACATTCAGGATTTAGACTTTCAGCTTCTTTTAAGTTCAGCAAAGAGCTTTRCAGAGGCACAAATGTGTCATTTGTGCCAGGGGAGCTCAGTGGTTACTACTGAATGAAAAAAAAAAAACCCCATGTACCTCTACAAGGGCACAGCTTGCAGCGAGAGTTAATATCTTTTATTAGATCTGTTGATATGCTTGGGGACAAATGGGCAAGTTTCAGGCTTATAAGTACTTAARTCTGAAGCAGGAACTGAATTCGAGGTAGGTGCAAGTTGAGAAGAAACTGCTCTGGTTCTGTTCATCAGTGAACCAATATGAGAGAAAAGGTAACAGCAGTAGAGTCACTGTAGAGGCACATTTGTTAGCTCTAGTCCAAGGGGAAATCTTAGCAAAGGACACAGTCATTAGCCTCAGTGCAAATGCCAGCTCTGGGTCGTTGCRGCGTTAGTTAAAACTGGGAAGGGGAGAAAATTATAACATTGAACAAATCTAGTGTCTTTGCCGAGCGCCTGGCTTTAGTGTTCAATACGGCTGGTCCTATCGGCTCTGAGGCTTGTCTTGTGCAGGTATTTAATAGGAATCTCTTGAGAAGGCAAAAGTATTGGTTAGTTTTAATGAGGTTTTCTGTCTTTTTTCAATTTCTTTTATAGCACATTATAATTTCCTCACCCTTGGTGTTCCCAGGGCTTCACATTAAAGTTTTTATTTCTGTTGATACTTCTAAAAATGCACTTTTTGTGTGCAGGGAAGTTTGTCCATTTTTCCTAAGACTTTGTGTTAGACCACGGTGACACAATGAAGGCCACCACCACATGCAATGGATGACTTGGATGTTTTACTACAACATTGAATTTACCGCTCGTAGACCTAACTGCAACCATGTAACTACTTTCTTCCATAGGTCTTTCCCTAACTTTTCTTCCTTCCCTCATTCCTTCCTTCCATCCAAGGTGAAATCCAGTTCTTCTAGTTATCCAAAGGGTTAGGATGGAGTTCATCTTGTGATTCAACTCTGAGCGTGGTATAGAGAAGGTATCATCACATTTCAAGTTTGTTGGGTCATACAGGCTGTATCTAGTAAATAAAACACACCAGCACTTGTTTTCTGGCCCTGGCAGCAGGTGACATGGCACAGCTTGACTCCATGCAGCTAAAGTCCTCCTGTTTCCTGTCCACTGACTTCCTATATATTGCTGTGAGTGGTCCCTGGGCAGTGCTTACCCCTGGTTGGTGYTGAGGGTTTGTGTGTGAGCACCCTAGTTGGCCAAGAGCAGGTGAGATCCAAGGACTGTGCTAGGAAATAATGTGGGTCATGGTCAGTCMCAGTCTGAAGCCTGGACCTCCTTGGCAGGCACGGATTTGGATTGGATTATTGAGTGAGGTTGGGGAGGTTTTTCCTCACTTTAGTCCTGAGTTAGTGTGATCTCTCTGTCRGGAGGATTCACCAGCTGGGGGAATTCTTACCAGGCAAAGCCAGCCCTTTTTTTATACTACTGGAGGACCCCAGGCCATTAAGCCTGGCTCCGGATCGCATGAATGGATTTCCCTGTGCCCCAGGGTCTCCCAGTGCTCAGTTCTCCCATGCTCTGCCTCTCTCTGCCCCGTGCACGTTGGAGAASCCCATCCACGTTGCCCCTTGCTCCTCTGCCCGCTGCAGAGCCGCGGTTACTCCCGAGTCGTGCGGGCGGCTGCCGTCTTCCTTCCTTCCCRCACCTCGGCAGCGTGTTCCCATGAGCTTCACACAGGCAATTCCCCATCTCCTTTTGTGCGGATACGCGTTTCCCAAGTCTGATTTTCCTTTGTGATATTTTCCGCAGTGCCTCTTCATTGCTGAATGCAGATGTGTCCCGTAGGATAAGTGAAGCTAGTTAATATACAGYGAGAATACACCTGGCCAACTCGGATTACTCCTTCATCCCAATCATTTCCCTCATCTTTTTCTGAAGAGGAAGAATTTTCATTATGTAGATATGAAAACGCTACTGAAAGGGCATTGTTTAATAAATGTGAAGTTGAATAATGAGCTCTAAATACTGAATTCAGCTTTCAAGGAGGAGAACAGCAGTAGACAAAGTAGTATATTAACTCCATATTTATAATTTTGCAGAATGCAAATGATAAGATTGCGTGTGTGGCTTATGAGATAAAATACCAAATCATATATTTTACATYTAAGAAAATGGGATTTTCTTGACAAAGGGATAGAAAACTCTCTTCCAACTTTCCCTTTACATACTTTTCAAGCACTTATTTTTCACATTTTTTGCCAAAGATTAATTATGACACAATCTGCTGCATATATTTTGTTCTTTGCCCATCAGCAAGGTCTTTTGATTAGCCTGGTCAGATATGAAAGGTTCGCAGCTCACTTTCTGTGTACATTCAAAATTATTATTGTGCCAGCACATCATAGTCTTAATTAAATCTCTTCCATTAACTCCCTTCTTTAGTTGTATAACCTTTTAGARCATCTTTGATAGGACACATTGATTATGACTCTCTGAACTGCATTTATCTGATCACATCTAGAAGCTTCCTAAGGACACTCATCTGTGCTCACCATCACTCAAGTCTCAGTTTCTTTACGTCTCTCCGAAATGCTACTGAGAACACTTGGTGGGTTTTTTTTTAACCTTCTGGCTAATGATCTGATGTTTATCTGCATTCCTGCAGCACATCAAGCATTTAAAGGTGTATTTTCTTGTTCTGAGTTGGAAACTGATGTTTTTCCCATTGCTTTATGGTAGTATCAACCTCTGTCTTTTTTTTTTTAATCTGCTCTGCTATGGCATGGAACTTGGGAAGGTTCCTTCYCATGTCACTGGGCATTTTCCAAGAAAACATAGCCTTAATCTGACCCATGACTTCTTCCGATGCACTAAATGGAGGCTTTAGGTAAACAAAGATATTTATGTGTAGTATCATGTCATGACATTGTGTACATTTTAACCCCAGTGTACTCTAGTCACAAGGAAAAATCAATGAATATAGGCTGGAGCGTACAGTTCAGTGAGATTATCAGTCAAATTTTATAAGAGAAATGAGGATTAAAATAACATTTTTGGGCTGAGAACTGACTGCAATTTGAAAAACTCATAATGTCTTTATTTTACCTTCAGTAGGGATKTTCTCATGAGTTGAGTAATTCAGAKAGAGTAGCTAAMCTGAAAATAACACCTTGAGTGAATGAATAATACAACCTAAAACCTGGCTGGGGAAAGGGGGTAAATAATCCATCTTTTCTACACTAATCCTAATTAACAGTTTTGTTCAAAAGGAGTAATTCATCTACCCATACATCTACTTTCTGAATGACCCAATCTGTCAATTCCAGCTGGATACAGGTTCAACTTTACTATTGGTTCAGGAGCTGTGTTTCTCTGACCGTCAGAATGCTGCTTTTTCTAAGGACGTGTGGGCTGCACAGAGAAATTAAGAAAATAAATTAATAATATTAAGAAAATAAATTAATAATATTAAGAAAATAAATTAATAATATTAAGAAAATAAATTAATAATATTTATGAAGCCCCTATGAGCAGAACGTAAGATACAGATGGACAATAAGCAGTCAGATAAACTTGGGCAGAGCCCAGATGTTTTGCTGCGAGTCTCCATCCACATTTCACATCCCTGCCCCTTCACTAGCCTGGCTTGGTTTGCTTAGGGCTTGTCTTTGCTGAAGTACGTGTATGTCCCTGTGAATGTTGGTGTCAGGATGTAGTTTTTTCAGA